>CM076573.1:976758669-977135071 GCA_034641835.2 Pinus albicaulis
CATCAAGTAACCATTTTCATAAATATATGGGTTAGGATCCTTGTTTTCCAAAGTTATTTATTTTATGTATTTTAAGTGAATTTATGATTAGAAACTAGAAAATTAACATAGTTTCATATATCTATATGTGTTAAGAGTTTTGTGACATGTGTAGGTCAAAAGGAGACTTCTAGAAGACTCTTATGTGGCACTCTAAGGCCAAATTCGAATTTGGTTGGAGAAGATTATGGGATCAAGAGGATATGTGTCTCACTTCCTTGTTGTATTGAAACTCTAAGAGGATATGTGTCTCATTCCTCAAAGTTGTGTTGAAACTCTAGAAAGACATGTGTCTTATCATTTCCTATTTTGATTGTAACTCTAGAGATGGAGGGAGAGATTCATGGACTCCCCATTAATGAGATGTCTCCTCATATTTTGTATAAATAGGAGAAGCTTTCTCCTATCATAGGTAATGAAGAAGTAATGAGAAAGTAATGAGGAAGTAATGATGAAGTAGATTTGTAACAAAGTTCAAGATGGAATGTGATGTAGATTTATGAGTTTTTGAATAAAGAAGCTTAGTTCTTTGATGCTATTGTGATCTTATCTTCAAGGAGCTGAAGGACTTCACCAAATTGGTAGCAGAGGGCCCCTGCTATCCAAGGAGGCTTTTACATGTTTTCTAGATAAGTTGTTTTCAATTCTGTTTTGTCATATTTCCTTACTTAGATTGCTTTCTGAAATCATAGCTTTTAGCATAATTTTTCATGGCAGCCCGGGCATTTGCATATCTTTTGACTAATGACATGGAATCAATATTGTTCTGCTGTTAATTTTTTTTTTCTTAGTTTTTGTTTAATTCCGGTATTGCTTTGTTTATTTCAGTCTTGCACATTTACTTCAGTAGTTATATTTAGATATATTAAATTGCTCATGTCATTTTCAGTTACCTCCGAAAGCCACAGCTGGATTGATGGTGAGAGATTGTATTATGAAATGTGTGGTTTGATATTAGTTTCCTTTCTGCAAATTTAGATATATTAAACTGCTCATAACATCTTCAGTTGCCTCCGAAAGCCACAGCTGGACTGATGGTGAGGGATTGTATTATGAAATGTGTAGTCTGATATTAGTTTCCTTTCTGCAAGTTAGATATATTAAATTGCTCATAACATCTTCAGTTGCCTCCGGAAGCCACAGCTGGACTGATGGTGAGGGATTGAATTATGGATGTGTAGTTTGATATTAGTTTCCTTTCTGCAAGTTAGAAATATTAAATTTTGCATGACATCTTCAGTTACCTCCGAAAGCCACAGCTGGACTGATGGTGAGGGATTGAATTATGAATGTGTGGTTTGATATTAGTTTACTTTCTGCAAGTTAGATATCAGTTACTCAAGTTGTTTATGGTTACTTCCGAAAATCATAGCTGGACTAATGATGAGGGATCAGAAGACAAGTTGATGTAATTTGATTTAGATTTACTTTATTGTAACTTTTGGATTTCTTTCAGCATAGTTTCTTTTGTGTTTAGACAGCAGCAAGAATAGTTTGGTTTCATGCTCACTAGTTCACTGTTTTGATTTATTAGATTAGCAGCACCTTTTTCATTTCAGTAGCACATTTTCATTTCCTTTCAAGTTTTGTCATTGTATGTTTCAAATTCCTTTTTCAGTTTAAAGTTGGTAAATCATTATAAAGGACATCATTGCCTTGAATATTCATAACCATACTTGTCTTTTAGAATTTCCATCTCACATTAGGAAACCAACCAAGATCAATAAAAATCCAAAAACGACAAAAAGTAAGAGATAGGTTATCTTGCACATATAATGCGCCACACTTCGTCAGTTTACGAATCCCTGGTTGATAATTTATGTTAGCAATTTAGGACACACTAAATTGACCAAACATTTTGGCGCCGTTGCCGGGGAAGTGTAACTAGGTAGTCTTATTTCTTACATCTAAAAAAAATTAATAATTCTTGAGTATGCTCTCCTCCTGCACTTTGTGTGATCTGGAGGATCAGAAAAAGGATTATTATGTAAAAAAAAAAAAAATTAATAATTCTCGAGTATGCTCTCCTCCTGCACTTTGTGTGATCTGGAGGATCAGAAAAAGAATTGTTATGTGAAAAAAAAAAAAGGAGACAAAATAAAACTTCAACATTTCAATTGATTCAACAATTTAAAAAAAAAAAAATTTGTTTTCATGAAAAACTTTGATTTCAATAAATTGTTTTGTTTAATGAATATATATGTGTATTTTTAAATTTTTGAAAATATCACATACATAATTTTATTAACAAATCAATTAAAAAAAAAAAAAAAACTCATGAAAATAAGACCCACGCATACGCATGAGGCCATTCTTTGGCTTGGCTTTACGCATATATGCAGACCTTCAATCCACACAAAGACCCATGCACTGCAATTTTTATAAAAAAAAAGGAACTTTCTCTTTTTCATATTCGTTTTTCCTCAAACAACAGTTATTAGAAATCATTTTAAAAAAAAATTGCACACAATGAATGTATATCACATGAAGAAACTGTTGATGAGGAAAAGATTGCAAATTGTTGATGAGAAGAAGATTGCAATTTGCTGATGAAGAGAAGATTATAAATTCAATTATAGGGACATACAATGGAAGTGTATCATATGAAGAAATTGCTAATGAAGAGAAGATTTCAGACTGTTGATGAAGAGAAGATTGTAGATTACATTGCAAGTAATTGGAATGAGGAAGATCAATCTAAACTTCTCTGTAAGATACAAGCCATTACACTTCAAAACCTGCAAAAATAAAAACAAATCAAATCACAAATAATTGTCAGAAAACGAAATGCGTAATTGTCAAAAACACCCGATTTTAAAACGAATTTTCTGAGCAAACCAGGACGAATTAGAAAAAACTAAAACATGGGTGTTTTCGGGAACGGGGTGAATTAGGTAATCTTATAAGAACTTTCTGAAATTCGCAGCCATTTGGGAGAAATTTAGGGTTCTTCGGGGCACTAATTTGCAGTGTGCGTGAGAGAAAAATGTTTTTTTTTATTATGAAAACAGTCACGATTTTGAGAAATAATCAAGGAACTAATTTCCTTATTTGAGGGAAAATGTGGCAGGAGTCATGTGTGGTGGCATATGATGAATGACAAATGGATTATTTGAGGCAAACACATTATCACATGTACATCAAATGCAAGTTGTATAAATTGAAAAGGACTCTGCCTTCATCTCCTTCATAGTTAGGAATTTGACTTTAGAAATTTCAAGCTTTTTATTTTGATTTTGCATGAAAGAGGCATTGGCATGATTTTATTTCAAAAAAAATATTTATAAGGACAATTATTTCATCCATGTTTTATTTCAATAAAAATAAAAATTAAAAATTAAAAAAATTAAAAAAATAATAAAAAAATTAAAAAAAAAAAAAATTATTAAAAAAAAAAAATTTGAATCAATGAAATGAATAAGTTATTTGCTCACTTTTTCTGAAGGTATTGATTAATTTTGGACTAATGATGAAAGATGAATGACTAACTTTTTATTCAAGATTTTTAGCAGCTGAAAAACCTCATTGTTCAAATCAGCCTAACTTTTTCATACAAAATCAGATTTTGATGATTTAAGTATCATTAGAAAGGTCTCAACAAGATCTACACAATGAGAAATCCATCATTAGAGTTTGAAATGGCAAATAATGAAATAAATTGCTGAAAAGAAGCTATATTCAACTTGAGGCACTAACTCCAAAACAGGTATAAATTCTTTTGATTTTCCCTTTGAGAACTTGTTTCATTAATACAAATTCTTAGTTTTGTGTGTAAATATCATAACTAGAGAGATTGATCACCTCTCTCCTTTGATAATCTTACATTCCATTGCAGAAGAAGTATTAGTTTTTTTTGCAGGTTCCAGGAGGAAGGACAAATGACTACAAGAGAATGGTGTCTCTTTAAGAGGCCAACTTGTTTCATAAGAGGATGATCAACAACAAAGAGGAGGAAATATGCTGATGCAAAATCAGATCCAAACACTTGAAAAAATTTCAGATACTATTGTCTCCATCACATCCATACCTCATAATAAACCATTCACCTCATTTCACTTCATGTTTTCCATTTACATTCACATCCACTTTCCATTTCTTTTTGTCCATTCATAACCCACAAATAAAAGTAAGAGGCTCATTCACATGCTTATTGCCCATTTCCATTTTCATCTTCCATTTCCATCTTCCATTTCTTGTCATTTTCATTCCGCAAATAAGCCCTGCTTCAATGCAAACTATTGAGTCTATAGTCCTTTGAGTCTAAGTTCTTTGTAAAACACCTTGAGGCTTGCATGCCTTAATGGCAAGTTCTCATGATGACAAACAATGGGAATACATTAATGTCTCTTGTTCGTCAGATCTTCTAGGTGACTCGACATCAGCAAAATCATTCGTACCTAGCAAGATGTGTTTGGGCATCTTGACTCTCATTGTCATCAATGGTGAGAGTTCTCGTGTTGACTAGTGGCACCCATTAATGGCCACTAAGTCAACAATTTCCTACTATGTTCGACATCAGAACATCTTTTCACATAGTAGGAATTGTGTCAATGAGTTTTGAAGACATGAAGACTATTATTTTCAGCATTTTGGAGCAGATTCAACAAGTTTTAGTAGAAGCAATAAAAAGTCATCTCATCTCTTTATCCATGACTCCTCTTGTTCAGCCACTTGAAGAAGAATATGATCAGAATTTTGCAGCCACCACACATACATAACTCATCCACATTTAAGGTAAGTGAAGGTATGTTGTTTTCTAATTTTTAGTCATGTAATTCATTAGAATGCTAAAATTGTAACTTTGGAAAAATTCCTCACTCCCTTTTCCACATTGTCATATCTTTAGTTGGGGGTGGGGGGGGGGGGGAGGGACATCATTTCATATCCACATGTCATACACTATCACACATTTTCATTTCATTTTCACCCACATATACTTCCCAACCAACTATTGTTGCAACATGATCCAAAAGATTATATGCCTTGCAAATGATCAATTCATTGATGAAGTAATTGATTCTAAATGTTTTCATGAACTTTGATGCAACAAAGAAAATAAAGCATTGTTACACAAGAACCAATGCTTCAAAAAAAAAAAAAAAATGGTTGTTACACAAGAACCAACCATTGAAAAAAAAATGGTTGTTACACAAGAACCAACCATTGAAAAAAAATGTTGCAATCAAATGTATTATACTTTGCCAAAAAGGAAAAATCAAGAAGCAAAGTTTGGAATAAATCTATATGAGTCAAAACTCATAAAAGATCAACTCATGGACAAATGAATCATTGCAATGGTTGCATGAGGACATGCAACAACTTCAGTTGGGGGGTATGTTGAGTCTCAAAAATGTTCTCCATATTCATACATATTTTCATTATGTCATAACCATTTAGCTCTTATTTCATAGCCATTTGACCTAAAACCCTACATCAAATAACCATTTACATAAATATATGGGTTAGGATCCTTGTTCTCCAAAGTTATTTATTTTATGTATTTTAAGTGAATTTATGATTAGAAACTAGAAAATTAACATAGTTTCATATATCTATATATGTGTTATGAGTTTTGTGACATGTGTAGGTCAAAAGGAGACTTATAGAAGACCCTTATGTGGCACTCTAAAGCCAAATTCGAATTTGGTTGGAGAAGATTATGGGATCAAGAGGATATGTGTCTCATTCCTCAAGTTGTGTTAAAACTCTAGAAAGACATGTGTCTTATCATTTCCTATTTTGATTGTAACTCTAGAGATGGAGGGAGAGATTCATGGACTCCCATTAATGAGATGTCTCTTCATATTTTGTATAAATGGGAGAAGCTTTCTCCTATCATAGGTAATGAGAAAGTAATGAGGAAGTAATGATGAAGTAGATTTGTAACAAAGTTCAAGATGGAATGGGATGTAGATTTATGAGTTTTTGAATAAAGAAGCTTAGTTCTTTGATGCTATTGTGATCTTATCTTTAAGGAGCCGAAGGACTTCACCAAATTGGTAGCAGAGGGCCCCTGCTATCCAAGGAGGCTTTTACATGTTTTCTAGATAAGTTTCTTTCAATTCTGTTTTGTCATATTTCCTTACTTAGATTGCTTTTTGAAATCATAGCTTTTAGCATAATTTTTCATGGCAGCCCGAGCATTTGCATATCTTTTGACTAATGACATGGAATCAATATTGTTCTGCTGTTAATTTATTTTTTTCTTAGTTTTTGTTTAATTCCGGTATTGCTTTGTTTATTTCAGTCTTGCACATTTGCTTCAGTAGTTATATTTAGATATATTAAATTGCTCATGTCATTTTCAGTTACCTCCGAAAGCCACAGCTGGACTGATGGTGAGGGATTGTATTATGAAATGTGTAGTTTGATATTAGTTTCATTTCTGCAAATTTAGATATATTAAACTGCTCATAACATCTTCAGTTGCCTCCGAAAGCCACAACTGGACTGATGGTGAGGGATTGTATTATGAAATGTGTAGTTTGATATTAGTTTCCTTTCTTCAAGTTAGATATATTAAATTGCTCATAACATCTTCAGTTGCCTCCGAAAGCCACAGCTGGACTGATGGTGAGGGATTGAATTATGGATGTGTAGTTTGATATTAGTTTCCTTTCTTCAAGTTAGAAATATTAAATTGTGCATGACATCTTCAGTTACCTCCGAAAGCCACAGCTGGACTGATGGTGAGGGATTGAATTATGAATGTGTGGTTTGATATTAATTTACTTTCTGCAAGTTAGATATCAGTTACTCAAGTTGTTTATGGTTACTTCCGAAAATCATAGCTGGACTAATGATGAGGGATCAGAAGACAAGTTGATGTAATTTGATTTAGATTTACTTTATTGCAACTTTTGGATTTCTTTCAACATAGTTTCTTTTGTGTTTAGACAGCAACAAGAATAGTTTGGTTTCATGCTCACTAGTTCACTGTTTTGATTTATTAGATTAGCAACACCTTTTTCATTTCAGTAGCACATTTTCATTTCCTTTCAAGTTTTGTCATTGTATGTTTCAAATTTCTTTTTCAGTTTCAAGTTGGTAAATCATTATAAAGGACATCATTGCCTTGAATATTCATAACCATACTTGTCTTTTAGAATTTCCATCTCACATTAGGAAACCAACCAAGATCAATAAAAATCCAAAAACGACAAAAAGTAAGAGATAGGTTATTCTGCACATATAGTGTGCCACACTTCGTCAGCTCACGAATCCCGGATTGACAAATTAATGTAGCAATTTATGACACACTAGATTGACCAAACACTTTTTTCCCAATTACTCATTGAAAAAACCCAAGAAACCCATGTTTCTTATTTCTAAACCAGTAAAAGTATGTAAATCTTATTAAGAGTCCAAAATTGAAAGGAAAAACCCAAGGAAAGACCATATTTTTCATATTTTTATTAAATAAATCCATGTCAGAGTAAAAAATACTTCTGAAAACTATTTAATCTTGCAAAAGTAGCCAGAAAAGCCAAAAAGCATAGTTTTGTAGTCCAAAAAGCCTCAAAATGCCTAAATCTACTCCAGTTGCATCTTCTAATACTGCCATAGTTATAAATCCTCTACAACTCCTTGTTGTAGATATTGATCACACTCCATTAGCATATGTTGATTATAAGATAGCAGACCTTATTGTAGAATTCAATTTTTTGGAACTTCACAAATGCAATTATGAAAAATCTTTAGATAATGTTGAAGAAGTTCAAATTTGGGAATCACACTTGCTCAACTATGTGGCTCCAGTTACCCACTTATTCCTAGAGATCATTAGGTTATGTCATCATCATTATATGCCTGAGAAAAGAGCAATAGTCAATGCCAATAAAGAAGTACTTTTCACCATTATTGTTGAATCCATTAATCAAATGTTACAGCTCAAACCTAATCCTCAAGCAGTTCCTTTGTCCATTAAAGCACTTACCAAGCTATATATTGGCCTTGAATTTCCTAGAAGATTCCAAATCATCCAAATATTCATGCCCTTACATGTAGAAATTCCTCAAATCAATCCTCCATATTCCACTTCAAAATTTCCAGAGGGTTTTAGGCATGTAATTTCCCTTTTATCTTTCATCCTAGGGTACTTTACTGATGAACATACAGATGAACCCATCTTAGGTTTCCTATCTACTTTCACACCAGGACAACCTCCATCTATTATCTATGATTATGCTGGGTATATTGCTGACAATATTCATGACTAATTGTTTAAACTTCCAATTGAAGGAGTGTTCAGATACACATCCTTCCTTTTCCACATTTTCTTATATTTTCAAGCAGATAATTTTCCATTAGCCCTTCAAAAGCTTGACATAGAAGGGAATCCTCTTTCAGTTATTTTATGGACCTCTTTGATTAGGAAAGAGTCCACAGAGTTCACCTATGCAGAGTTTTCAGATTCTTTCATCCATCCATTTATTAAAATGTTAATATGATGAGATGAAGAAGATTTTATAGTTTTCATAGCAAACCAAGACTGGTGATTGGTACTCATATGAAAATCACACTGAGATTAGAGTGTTTGGATCCAATTTGTTATCCTACAAGCTACCCAAATTTGTATCAATGAGGGTTTTTGCCTTGGAGTATATCAGGAAAATATTAAACTCTAATTCTATCAATTTCCTAGCAACAAAGAAGAAAACACAGTTTAAATTGAAGAATCAAGTGGGGCCATTCATTTGTAATCATAGAGATGCAGAGGCAGAAGCAGCTAAGCAGTTATTAGAGTACATATTTGAAGAAATCTTTCCTTGGAATTATGATCCACAAGGGATACTAAGTAAAATGAAGGTTAAGTGTAAACTGACACCCTACATTCATGAGACAAAACTAGAGATAGAGAAATATGCCAATCAGACTGAGTGGACAGAAAATACTTTAGTAGATGATGTGAAGAAAAGTGATACTAGTCACACTTTACAAACTGTAGATCAAACAGAAAAAGCCACCAAGAGGGTCAGAGAAGAAGAAACTTATGTTGCCGAAACCACTACTGAAAATAAGTTCAAAATAAGATATAATAAAAGGCCCAAAACAGATCTAGTGGGTAAAGAGAAGGTAACCATTGATGTTTAAGAAACAGGTTTCCCAGATACCAACACAGATGTTGCCACTGTCATCATAAATGAGCAAAATACAAACAATATAAATGAAGAACAGGTTGATAATGGAAATGCACAGTTGATAGAAAAACAACAAAACATGGAAGCTTCATCCTCACAAACAACTGAGGAGAAAGATCTAGATATCAGGGAAAAGTATAAACAGATCAAGTTAAAGAATGAAGAGATCAAAATGATATCTACTCTCAATATCTGAAAAAAAACACCAAGTGTTCAAAATATACTTTTGTCTGCCTTTGATTACTCAAATAAAAATCTAATCATGTTAGTATTGCAGCCTATAGTGAAAACTCCAAAGACAGTGGAAGATTATAAGAAGATTGATTTAGAAGTCCAAAAATAAAAAATAAAAAAAAAATTCATGCTCTTGATGAGATAGAATTTCATAGACAGAGTTCAGAGATGTTGTTCTCTACTGTTACTACTAAAGCAATGATTTTTTAGAAACTTCATAACACTATCACAAACATGAAAGATCAAATGAAACTTGAAAAACATCCTTATATGCTAAAGATATCAGGATTAAATCTTTAGAATAATTGATCTTACAGATTGGATATGACCCTGCAAATGTCAAAGCAGTAGAACAATTAGTAAAGAAGATAAATGAGGACATTGCAGCATTTAGGAAACAACTTAAATTGCCATCAAGTGAACATCCTCAAGCCAAAGAAATAATAAAAGGACAGAATGAGAAGGATGACATGATGAATTTGATTTTTCAGTTGACAGCACAGATTAAAGAAATGGAGATTCAAATGGATAAACTTGTCCAGGAAAAAGAAACACCAAAAACACCAGAAATTCCTTCAGTTGTTCCTATGATCACTACAACTGTGCCATCAACTTTAGCAGAAGAGTTGGCACCCAAAAGAGCCACTGGCTACTGCAGTGCCAGTGACATCATCTACAACATCAGCTACAGAGTCATCTACTACAGTAACTCACCCTACAGATGAGGTCAACAAACTAGTGAAAGCTATGGAAGAAATGTCACTTCAGACAATTGAAATTAACAAATTGAACAAGATGGTTGATAACCTTTAAAATACAAACAATTTGGCTCAAATAAATGCCAAAACACATGAGCAAAAGGCTATTAGACTAAATGAAGCATTGAAGAAGTTAAATAAGGAATTAACCTTGAAGGAAAAAATTTCATATGTAAAAAATCATTTATGGAACAAGATCATTGAAGCCATCAATGATGTGTGGCCCTTAATTCAAGTGATTTTTGAACAAAGAGATTTACTCAAAGCAGCATTAGAAGAAATTCAGAAGACTAAAGATGAACTTGATAACAAACTAGAACAAGAAATAGAATTGATCAAGTTTCTTAACAACAAAAGCAAGCAATAGCTAGAATAAATTGAGATTACTGATAGGACTGACACTATCCTTGAAATAAAGAAATTCCTCACCAAGAAGAATTTGATGAAACATCTTGAGGAAAAGTGTGAGAATATGAACATCACCATAACCAGGTTTTGTTGAACCCTTAGTTAAACTGAGAGGGGGGGGGGGTGAATCAGTTTAACACATTCATGGACTTTTAAACCTTTTATTAAAACTTACTTACACCTTCATTTCATGTCCAACTTAATATGTGAGTAATATTAGAATGTGAGCAGCAAATATTAATTTAATATAACATTAGACTTTAATATGAGAGCAGCAGGTATTAAGCAGAAGATATAAATCAGATCAACACATAAACATCATGCACAGAGACACCAGATATAAGTGGAAACCCATAAAGGGAGAAAACCACATCTTATTATTGATGTGATGCAAAGGCAAGCTCCAACTCCCTCTCACCACTGTTTTTCTGCAGGCACCAACCTACAGGAGGCTCCAACCTCAATTCTGCAAGCTACAACTTGCAAGGAAGCACCAACTCCCTTCAATTTTCTACAGGCACCAACCTATAGGAGGCTCCTACCTCAATCAGCTACAACTGACATCTATCAAGCTACAACTTGATAGGGAAGCTCCAACTTCCTTACTCTTTCAAAATAATTTTTGCTGATTTACCTTAGATATTAGCTCTGTTCTGTAGCATCTCTTTCTGCTCTTCTATTCTTAATCTTCTCTGCCTCACTCTTCTATACTCTGCATTCTCTATATTTACTCTCTCTAACCTCCTTTGAGCTTATCAAATTGATATTATATATAGAAATTCTCACATGACTGTTTGTATTTCACAAAGAATTTGGAGTGAACAGTCATGACTCTTTGGCTTCTGTCTTCTCATTCCTTTTATCTGCTCATTCAATAAATATATCTGTAGGTGCTTATTTTAATATTACAGTGGGATATTTGCTCTCTTCCGGAGACTTGCCAATGCATCACAAACAATAAAAATCAATTAAAACTTTTACATTCAAACCACAATGAGAACTCCAGCTCAACTCATTTAGTCTTTTGGCTTGCTGTGCATTTGTCTTTTCTTTGACTATGTCTGTCTTTTCTGTGACTGTGTTTTATCTCTTTTCAGCTCTGTTTTCTCTTATGTCCTCTGCTGTGGTGTAATTGTTGCATACGTGTAACTGTGCTTTTTATACCAGCTGACTGTAAATCTGGACAAATTCCAACGCTCTGTACATAGTATGTGTCTTGTTGATGTGGTGAGTTCCGCAAGCGGAACATACGTTCATCACAATGGTTTTATATTAATAATCGCCCTCCCATTAAGCCGAGGCATATATATAACCCACGAACCACTCGGCACTTTTTAATACAATCGCAACAACTTTATGTTAACAATCACCCTCCACCTTAAGCCTTTGGTCTTATATTACAATCCAATAAATCGAATTACAACCTCTAATATATGAAAGGGTCGAGCCCCACATCCGACGGCGGACAACACGTCACAACAGCGATCGGCGGATCAAATAAAAAAAAAATGCGCAATGTAACATTTGTGATGTGCGATGTTGCGATGGTGCGATATTGCGATTTCGCAATGTTGCGATGGTGCGATGGTGCGATGGCGCGATGTTGCAATGGTGCGATGGCGTGATGTTACGATGTTGCGATGGTGCGATGGCACGATATTGCGATGTTGCGATGGTGCGATGGATGCGATTAGGAAAGGGTCCCACCATATAAGGCTTTGTTACCTATGTTTCTTTGTTTACAAAGCGCTCCATATAAATATATATGTATGCTTTGGACCTCTATGCATAAGGCGCAATATATGTAATGCGCTGCATATATACTCCAGCGTGGGTAACGATTCCCAGAATGAGATTTATATATATGTATACTTTGCTGCTCCAATCTTTAGTGTATCTTCCAGCGGGGGAGGTGATTCTCGGAATTTGTTTGTATATATATATATATATATATATATATATACTTGCCGCTTAGGGTTACGATTCCCGGAATATTGTTTATGGATATATACTTTGTCGGAATAGTGATTCTCGAAATTTTCTGCTCCACCTCTGCCTCTAATAACAGCTCTGCCTCTATATTTGCTACCTCTGCCTTTTTTGCTGTCTTCATTGCCATGATAACAGCTCTGTTTCTGTCACTATTTGTCTTACGCTCTCTCTTTTATTTCATCTGCTCCTTGACTAATGCTACTCCTTAATTCTCCTTTTGATGCTTCTGCTTCTTTAAATGAACCTGTCTCTACTGCTCGACCCTCTCTACATCTTACTGCTTTGCTGCTTTCTTTGCCATCTCTTTTGCCATCAATGACAACATTTCCAACAGTCTCCCCCTTTGGCATTGATGGCAATTACCTCTGTTTTCTTTTTAGAAGCCCATTTTTTCGTTTTCCTCCCCCTTTGAAATCAATGGCAAAGGATTGCTCACTTCCTGATTTGTTTTTTGTATTTCTTCTACTGATTTATGTTTAGGCCCTCTTCTGCTGACTTTGTACCATGCTGCTCCAGAGTGATGTACCAGACTTGTTGAGAGAACACTTTGAGGATTATTGAACTTGAATATGCACTATAAATTGGTACAGTCCAAAGCATAGTCTCCTTTCACTAGTATAAGGCTGAAAGTGAGGATACTGATCCTTCATAGAATACATTGTATCATCTTTATCTAGTCAGAGATGTATGATTGGATTCAGCAACTAAAATGTTGAGAGGCTTCAAATGATAATCACTACTCGTCTTTTATGTTTCAGATTCTTAATATAATGTTTCAGAGCACAATACTGATCCTTTTGCTCTGTAATTGACCTTTTGATGCTTTAATAATGCAGATAGCTCTAGGATAATAACTTGGTGTTCTTTTGCCTTAATCCTTTGATCCTGAGGACCTGATTCATGCTTTCCTTGCTGGTTGTTCTCCCCCTGAAATTATATTTTCGTTTTTGTTCTCCCCCTGAAATTGTGCTTTCTCTTTATATCAGAGAGTAGCATCTGCAGATACTACTCCTAGTTTATCTCTCAAATATTGAAATGGTTCTCTAGCAAGAGGTTTGGTAAATATATCTGTTGTCTGTTCTTTTGTTGGTACATATTCCAGCTTTACTATCTTCTGAGCCACTTGTTCTCGGAGAAAATGATACTTGATTGGGATATGCTTAGTTTTTGAGTGAAGCACAGGATTTTTAGATATACTTATAGCACTTGTATTATCACATTTAATTGAGATGGGTTCATCAATGCTTACCTTCATGTCTTGTAGAGTTTGCTTCATTCACATGACTTGTGTACAACATGTTGTTGCTGCAATATATTCTACTTCTGCTGTAGATGGGGAGATAGATGTTTGTTTCTTGCTTAACCATGCCACCAGACTTTCTCCTAGATAGAATGCACCTCCACTTGTACTCTTCCTGTCATCCACACAGCTGGCCCAATCTGCATCTATGTATGCTGATAAAGTGAGGTTTTTGCTTTTAGGATACCAAAGTCCATACTGTGTTGTTCCTTGTAGATATATGTATATTCTTTTGACTGCAAGAAGGTGATTTTGTTTAGGTGCTGCTTGATATCTAGCTACTATTCCTACTGCTAGCATGATTTCTGGTCTTGATGCAGTCAGATACAATAGACTTCCAATCATGGATCTGTAAGGTTTTTGATCTATATCAGCAGACCCATCATCAGCACCCAGCTTGCAACCTGTGGTCATGGGAGTTGACACAGGTTTGCAGTCCTCCATTTTGAATTTTTTCAGCATTTCTTTTAAGTATTTTTCCTGAGAGATGAAGGTGCATGTTTGTTAAATTGTTCCAAGTAACTCTAAGCTTCCAATCATAGACATTTCAAACTCTGATTTCATCTCTTCTGCAAATCCTTTTGCTAGCTCATCTCTGTTGCTTCCAAACATAATGTCATCAACATATACAACAACAATTAGGAGTTCATTTTCATGGGCTTTTATGTATAGATTGTTGTCTACTCCACCTCTTTTAAAACCCTATTTTTGCAAATATTTATCCAGTCTTGAGTACCAAGCACGAGGAGCCTGTTTCAGTCCATATAGGGCCTTCTTCAGTCTGCATACATAGTCTTCTTTTTCTGTCAATGAGAAACCTTCTGGTTGTTCCATGTACACTTCTTCTTCTAGATCTCCATTAAGAAAAGCAGACTTTACATCCATTTGATATACCTTGAAGTCTTGGTAGCAAGCAAATGCCAAGAACATTCTGATAGCCTCCATTCTGGCTACAGGGGCAAATGTTTCTTCATAATCAAGTCCTTCAATTTGTGAGTATCCTTTGCAGATTAGCCTGGCTTTATTCCTGATTACTTTTCCTTGCTCATTCATTTTGTTTTTGAATACCCATTTTGAACCAATGATATTCTTCTCAATCGGTCTAGGAACTAGTTCCCAGGTATTTTTCTTCTCAATTTGGTCCAATTCTTCATTCATTTCTTTTACCCAATACTTGTCCTTGCTGGTTTCTTCAAACTTCTTTGGCTCTATTTGTGATAACATTTCTATGTATACTTCTTCTGTCTGTTCAGTTAGCTGCCTTCTTGTTTGCACTCCTACACTCTTGTCTCCTATGATTTGATCTTCTGGATGGTTCTTTTGAGTGTATCTTGAGGGGTTTTTTGAGTTCAGTTCAGCATTTTCTTATGTTTTACTTGTTTCTTCATTATCTTGGTCCTCTTCTTCATGATTTTCAGGATGGCTGCTGCAGTCTATATCTCTTGTCTTGTTTGGAAGTTCTTCATCAAATCTTACATCAATACTTTCTACAATTTTTTGAAGAGTCTTGTTGTAGCATCTATATCCTTTACTCTTGGATGCATATCCTAAGAGTATTCCTTCATCTGATATTGCATCAAACTTCCCCAGATTTTCATCATTATTCTTTATGTAGCACTTGCTGCCAAAGACTCTAAAGTGCTTGATTGATGCAGGTTTACCATAACATAGCTCATAAGGTGTCTTGTCACTGTTAGGTCTTAAATGAGATTTGTTTAGAATATGTACTGCTATGTGTACATCTTCTGCCCAAAAGGTTTGAGTAATGTTACTCTCTTGCATCATAGCTCTGGCCATTTATTGTACAGACCTGTTTTGTCTCTCTGCTACTCCATTCTGCTGAGGTGTCCCTGCAATGGTAAATTGTTGCTTTATTCCATGTTCATTACATAGGTCTGCAAAGTCATAATCTGTGAATTCTCCTCCTCTATCTGGTCTGATACATTTTATCTTGCATCCAGTTTGATTTTCTGCTAATGCTTTGAATGTCTTAAACTTTTCCAGTGGTTCTGATTTGTTCTTGAGAAAAGCAACCCATGTCATTCTAGAGAAATCGTCTATTATCAGCATGAAGTAGGATTCTCCACTTGGTGTCTTAGTTCTAGCAGGTCCACACAGATCCATGTGCACAAGCTGGAGTGGTCTTCTTGTTGATAGCTCATATTTAGATTTAAAGGATGTGAGAGTATGTTTCCCCAATTAACAAGATTTTCATATGGTATTTGAAGGTCTTTTTATTTCTGGCATATCTCTGACAGCTTTCTTCTTGCTCAGTTTGATGATATGGTCGAAACTGAGATGTCCTAATCTTCTATGCCATAACCATGACTCCTCAAGTTTGCTAAGATGGCATGCTTCATATTCCTCTTTCACAATGTAAACATTGCTCTCTGTTCGAACACCTTTGAGCAGAGTCTTACCTGTGGTGCTTGATCTGACTTCACAATCTTGTGCTCTAAAAATAACTTCACAGCCTTTGTCACACATCTGACTAACACTTAGTAAATTTTCTTTTAGCCCATCTACAAATAGTACATCTTGGGCCTTTCCTCTGCCATTGTCTATGCTAACTGAGCCTTTTCCCTTGATCTTACCTGATTTATCATTGCCAAAAGTAACATTGCCAGATTTATTTTCATCAAGAGTTATAAACTTGCTTTTGTCTCCTGTCATGTGTTTAGAGCAACCACTATCCAAATACCACTGGCTTTTCAGGTCTTGAGCAGTTAGATCCAAGTCACATTTATTCATCTTCTTTATCCACTGGAGGCATCCTTTTGTTTGGTATCTTTTGTGAGGTGATGAACTATATCTTCTTAGAGGACATTTGAAAGGTATATGTCCAACTTGATTGCATACACAACATTTTATCATAATTTTTGTAGAATTATGAGTATGAACAGAATTTATTTGATTCATAAACCTTATTGAGGTGTTGAACATCAATATTTGTCCATACTTTCTACACTCAATTATTTTATGGCCAAATTCCTTACAATAAAAACAGTAACCATAGAAACTATTTGCATACCTGATGTAAGGTTGTATTTTCCATTTGTTTGATTGGGGCAGTCTCTTCAATGTTTGCATCTTTTGCTGGTTTGAATTACTTCTCCTTGCATGACAATATGTAGCAATGTGTCCCAGCTTGTGGTAGACATAACAGGTGGCATTCTTCATAGGAGGGAAGAGTTTCCTTTGATGGTTTCCAAATTTTACATACTCAGGGGTCTTAGTATTCATTATATTCTTTGCTACTAGTGGTTTATTATTTTCTCTGTCTTCCTTATTACAAGTTTCTTCTTTTGTAGGAATTGTTTGAGTGGCTTCATCATTCTTCTTTGCTTTTAGAAATATAATCTCTCTGTCAACCTTTTCTTTGCCTTTACTTGATTCTCCTTCATAACCTATTCCAGTTTTTATCATAGGGGATCTTTGAGCAACCAGAATTTCATTCAACTTACTAGAGCTTGTTGTTTGAGAAGAGTTTATAACCACTTTCCTTTGAGCATTTTCTAGTTTCCTCTTGAGACATACTACTTCTTCTTCCAGCTTCTCTTGTTCTCGGGTTTTATCCTTGATTTGCTGAAGTAACATGTCTTCTATCTTCTTGGCTTCTTCAAGCTCTACCTTTAGCTGCATGAGGACTTCTGAGTTTTCTTTTTCTCTTACATACTTGAGAAGAATGTCCTTTTGTTTTCTGCACTTTAGTTTGAGTCTGTCAATCTCCTCCATAGCACTTCTTAGCTCCCCCTCAAGGTCGACTTCCCCTTCTTCTTCTTCATCTTCTAGCAGGAGTCCTTCAAGTTCTTCTATGGCCATCAATAAGAATTCAGAGGTTCCTTCTTCACTCGAGGGTTCATCTGAATCTTCAGATGTACTACTGTTTTGTTGAGCATAGAAGGATTTTCTGCTGAACTTCTTTCCTTTCTGCGAGTTCTTTGATTTATTTTTCTCTGACTCTTGATCCTGATTCCTTACTTTCTTGTGAGGGAACTTAGCAGCATAGTGTCCAACTCTTCCACAATTAAAGCATTTGAAAGGAAGTTTACCTTTGTATTTACCTGATCCTCTATCCAATTTCTTGACAAATTTTGCCTCTTCTTCATCTGAGCAAGAGCATATGTCTCCCTCTTCTTCTTTCTTCTTTTCTGTTTTAAAAGTTGCCTCCCTCGTACTTGGTTTCTTCTGTGGGAGTCTCATCTCATATGCTGTTAGATTTCCAAGTAGCTGGTTCATGGTCAAGGTCTCCCAATTAGCTCTTTCTTCTATTGCAGACACATTGGGATTACATCTGGATGGAAGAGATCTTAGAATCTTTTGCACAATTATACTTTCTGGCATGGTTTCTCCAAGAGCTTTCATGTTGTTAACAATTTCTGCAACTTTTAGGAAGAAACTGGAAATGTCTTCATCATCATTCATTTTTAAGTTCTCAAACTGGGCTCTATAAACTTGAAGTTTGGCAGTCTTTACTTTCTTGTCCCCCTCATGGATGTTCTCCAGAGTATCCCACATTTCTTTGGCAGTGTCTTTGTGCATTACTTTGATAAACTCTGCTTCACACAATCCATTCAAGATGGCATTCATGGCTTTTGCATTAGCCACAAAATCTTGTTTTGTTTCTTTCTCTGTGTCAGTTGCCTTTGGAGCATATCCTAATTCCACAGCAGCCCAGACTTCTATTCCTAGAGACATTATGTATGTCCTCATTCTGATTTTCCAGAAAGCATAATTTTCACCAGTGAAGAAAGGGGCTTTATTGGTTGAGCATCCTTCTTTACTAGCCATCTTGGGAACCTAGGATCTCCTTTCAGTTGTTAGACTTGTACAAAGGAACTTGGCTCCGATACCAATTGTTGAACCCTTAGTTAAACTAAGAGGGGGGGGGGGGGGTGAATCAGTTTAACACAGTCATGGTATTTTAAACTTTTATTAAAAACTTACCACACCTTCATTTCATGTCCAACTTAATATGTGAGTAATCTTAGAATGTGAGCAGCAAATATTAATTTAATATAACAGTAGACTTTAATATGAGAGTAGCAGGTGTTAAGCAGAAGATATAACTCAGATCAACACACAAACATCATGCACAGAGACACCAGATATAAGTGGAAACCCATAAAGGGAGAAAACCACATCTTATTATTGATGTGATGCAAAGGCAAGCTCAAACTCCCTCTCACCACTGTTTTTCTGAAGGCACCAACCTACAGGAGGCTCCAACCTCAATTCTACAAGCTACAACTTGCAAGGAAGAACCAACTCCCTTCAATTTTCTGCAGGCACCAACCTACATGAGGCTCCTACCTCAGTCAGCTACAACTGACATCTATCAAGCTACAACTTGATAGGGAAGCTCCAACTTCCTTACTCTTTCAAAAGAATGTTTGCTGATTTACCTCAGATATCAGCTATGTTCTGTAGCATCTCTTTCTGCTCTTCTTTTCTTAATCTTCTCTGCCTCACTCTTCTATACTCTACATTCTCTATATTTACTCTCTCCTCTGCATTCTCTATATTTACTCTCTCTAACCCATCTTATGCATATCCAGTTAATATTATTTATAGAATTCCTCACATGACTGTTTGAATTTCACAAAGAATTTGGAGTGAACAATCATGACTCTTTGGCTTCTATCTTCTCATTCTTTTTATCTGCTCATTCAATAAATATAACTGTAGGTGCTTATTTTAATATTACAATGGGATATTTTCTCTCTTCCGAAGACTTGCCAATGCATCACAAACAGTAAAAAATCAACTAAAACTTTTACATTCAAACCACAATGAGAACTCCAGCTCAACTCATTTAGTCTTTTGGCTTGCTGTGCATTTTTATTTTCTTTGACTGTGTCTGTCTTTTCTGTGACTGTGTTTTATCTCTTTTCAGCTCTGTTTTCTCTTATGTCCTCTGCTATGGTGTAAATGTTGCATATGTGTAACTATGCTTTTTATACCAGCTGACTATAAATCTGGACAAATTCCAACGCTCTATACATAGTAGGTGTCTTGTTGATGTGGCGAGTTCTGCAAGCGGAACATACGTTCATCACAATGGTTTTATATTAATAATCGCCCTCCCATTAAGCCGAGGCATATATATAACCCACGGACCACGCGGCATTTTTTAATACAATTGCAACAACTTTATGTTAACCATCGCCCTCCACCTTAAGCCTTTGGTCTTATATTACAATCCAATAAATCGAATCACAACCTCTAATATATGAAAGGGTCAGGCCCCACATCCGACGGCGGACAACACGTCGCAACAGCGATCGGCGGATCAAACAAAAAAAATGCGCAATGTAACATTTGCGATGTGCGATGTTGCGATGGTGCAATATTGCGATTTCGCAATGTTGCGATGGTGCAATGGTGCGATGGCGCGATGTTGCAATGTTGCGATGGTGTGATGGCGCGATGTTATGATGTTGCGATGGTGCGATGACGCGATGTTGCGATGTTGCGATGGTGCGATGGATACGATTAGGAAAGGGTCCCACCATATAAGGCTTTGTTACCTCTGTTTCTTTGTTTACAAAGCGCTCCATATAAATATATATGTATGCTTTGGACCTCTATGCATAAGGCGCAATATATGTAATGCGGTGCATATATACTCTAGCGTGGGTAACGATTCCCGGAATGAGATTTATATATATGTATACTTTGCTGCTCCAATCTTTAGTGTATCTTCCAGCAGGGGAGGTGATTCTTGGAATTTGTTTGTATATATATATATATGTATATATATATATATACTTGCCGCTTGGGGTTACAATTCCTGGAATATTTTTTATGGATATATACTTTGTCGAAATAGCGATTCTTGAAATTTTCTGCTCCGCCTCTGCCTCTGATAACAGATTTGCCTCTATATTCGCTACCTCTGCCTTTACTGCTGTGATAACGGCTCTGCCTCTGCCTCTGCTTCTGATAACAGTTTTTCCTCTATTATATTCGCTTCCTCTGCCTGTCTCCTTTACTTCCTTCATTTTCTTCTTTGTTGCCTCCATTGCCATGATAACAGCTCTGTCTATGTATTCGCTGCTTCATTTGCCTGTCTCTCTCTTTGCTGCCTCCTTTTCCATCAATGACAACATTTCCAACGGGATTCGGAAGGTACGATCCAAGAACATAACAGAGTCTGACGAAATCACATGAATAGTTGCAACAGAAGGCGATACATTAGGAGGAGGAATGGCAAAAGTTCCTAGCAAACCAAAATCTTTAATCAAACCTACTCCAACATCCTTGTACGAGATAGCCTCTTTACCAACATGCTGGATTGTTTCTGTAGAGGTTGGGTCGAAAGAAAAATAAGTTAACTGATCTATTGTAATGATCCTTCCTTGATATGGAAATTTTATGAGTCGAAAGACCAAAGAGACAACAGCAGTCATAGCGTAAGACAACTACGACCCAGAAGAAGGTTGTAATCAAGAGGGGCATCAACCACTTCCACATCTAGATTTACAATTTTACCTTCGACCCCTATGGGTAAATCCTGCAAAATACCAAAAGGGTGGAAACCTCGACCATCAAAAGCCTTAAGAATCATCATAGATTGGTTCAGTGTAGGAGAACCAAGTGATTTCCAACACTGAATCGACATAATACACGTTGAAGCTCCCTCATCAATCACAGTCCGATAGATCGGTCTGTTTTTATTGTCACCAGAATCTGGAAAGCCATTTGGTGAGGTAGGCGAGGTGTACTATTTTCTAGATCGAAGATTATAAGATTAGAATACTGAATATCAACAGCTCCTATGGCAAACAAAAGCAATTTATGCTATGCTGGGCATGATTGCAGCACTTCCAAAGCCGACATCGCTGAAGGAGAAATAGCTAAGTCTTCAACAATGTTGTAATTCTGAGCAGCTCTCGCATGTGGATTGAAAGCTGATTTATGAAGAACACCTTTAGCAGGCGGTTTGATTATTAAGTCTGGATTTGGTTTCTCAATCTGTAGCGGACCAGAAACAGGAGGAGGTGTAGTTGATGTATTTGCATTAGAATATTCTGCTTCTTTACCATCAACAGGATTCTTAGTACCATAATCTTGCGATCGCGTCGCAATCCTTACATGAGACATCATCAAAATTGGTTCTTCTGAAGCAGTCGAGGTAGAACCAACCATCTTACTATCTTGAGTCGGAAAGGGATCCTTCAAGACAGCAGGTTGTGAACCTTTGACGAATTTCACAACCTCGGCCCGATGTGGGCATTCCTTAGTAAAATGATCTTCGTCACAAATGTAACAAGGATAACGTGGTTTACGTTTTTCGTCATTGGATTCATTTTTATTAGTTTTTTCTTTCGAATTCTTTTTGTTTTTATTCTTCCCTTTCTTTTTACTACCAGATTTAGATTTAGCTGTAGATGTCTCCACAACATGAATATCGGCAGAAACTTCGGGGGAAGATTCTCCTTTCGGGGAATCAGGTAAAGTTATAATTGGAGAAGAATTCTTTGAAGATTTCTTCTTGCTTTTAGTATTGAATGTACCAATCATACCATCAGCGGCATGAGACCCTGAAGGAGCAGCAGCTATTTGACCTTGTTTTGGAAGGTCTGGGATTTTTTCATGTAAAGTACCTGACTGCGTGTAAACGAGGTCAAGGTACTGAGCTTGAGAAATTACTTGCTCTTCAGTAACAACACCAGCCTTAGCTACATCTTCAGTAATCTTGGGTAACAATGATTTAACAAACCATTCTGCCAAAATTTGATCTGGAATATAAACTTTCACCAAACGTCTCCTACGTCGCCATTCATGAATATGATCAGAAATATACGTAGACGTGGATTGTTTCAACGAAGTTAATAATTCCATGCCATTGTCGTATCTGACCGGCAACTGAAAATGAGTCAAGAAGGCAGTTGCTAACTGACTAAAGTTATGAAATGAGCCTCGTGGTAACTCAATGTACCATTTGGCTGCAAGACCAATAAGAGTTCTTTGGAAAAGACGTAAGCGAATCGAATCATCAATGATTGAATTAGACACACACCAAAGGTGATAAGTCATGACGTGATTTGATGGATCCTCTCTTGAATTACCTTCAAATTTTGGTATATCACTGGGCAACTTATGCGGCATTGGCGGCCAGTACTGATAATAGAAAATCGGATCATTTGTAAGGCACGTCAAATCAGGTAAATCCAAAGTTGCGATAAATGGTAACTGACGGTTAGGGTCACGAAAACCTTGAGTAGCCAAAGCAGTTCCAGGAGGTGGATACCCAGGATAACTGGGAATCGGATTAGCATTAGGAATTGCATAACCTCCTGGAAAACCAGGATTAACTGACCGAACTGGGGTTGTTGAGGCTGTTGATAAGTATAGCCAGGGTATGGTTGATACTGATAGTTTGGATTTTGTGTATAGGGACCGAATTGTGGCTGTCCCTGGGACGGTTGATACGTGAATTGCGGTTGACTTGTGACAGCTGTACTTGTACCAGCTTGTCCCGCAGGCATCTGAACCGAAGATCCGGACTGGGGTACAGAGACTTGAGGGATTTGCATGGATGCAGAGATAGACGAAATCAGGGTTACAGATACTCCAGAAGCAGGTGTTATAGGTTGAACAGACATAGCAGCTGTTGCAGCAGTTTGAGGCGGAGTCTTAGGTGAACTAGGACCAGCCTGCTGAACAGGACCAGGTGCAGGAGTTTGGATAGTAGGCTGGACAGGTTGCTGAGTTGGACCAGAAATTAAAGGCTGTCCAGGTTGATAAGGCAACTGCACATTAGGCTGCATAGGCTGTTGATATTGGGACGAATCCCACACCATATTCATTCCGGGGTATTGTCGCGTAGAAGGTTGAACGTAAGGACCATAACCTGGTTGAACGTAGGGTTGATAAGTGAGTGGTACATTTCCGGCTCCTTGAATAGATGGCTGACCAGAAAGCTGTTGGAAACCTTGAATTGGGTACTGACCTTGAGGTTGATAACCCTGAGGCGTGTACTGAAGCTGGGGTTGATAAGGACCCTGAGGAGCATATTGAGTTTGGGGTTGACCTTGGAGCATATACTGTCCTGAAGGTTGATACCCTTGAGGTGTGTACTGCCCTTGGGGTTGTCCCCCAAAATAATATGATTCCACAGTTTGTCCTGGGAAAAATCTACCTTGAGGTTGCCCCCCAGGCGGTAACTGACTTCCTGAAGGTTTCCCCCCAGGCGATAACTGACTACCTGAAGGTTGCCCTCCAGGCAGTAACTGAATACCTTGAGGTTGCCCCCCAGGCGGTAACAGATTTCCCTGTGTTGGCCCTCCAGGCGGTAACTGACTGCCTTGAGGTTGAGGATTCAGAATATTACCAGACATCATATAGATTTGAGATGCGTTCGACGTTTTAGTTTTAGCACCATTAAAACCAGGTGACAACACTTGTTTGATTGGTTGAGGAGCTGCTCCCGAGAAAGTACCAGATAGAGCTTGATATCCCGAAGGAACAGAAGGACCACCGTGTAAAAATGATTCTGGTGTCTGGGAAAACATGGATGACTCTCCGGCCATAATGGATGGCGGATAGTAACCTCTGGGTGTAGGATGAAATGGAACTCGAGGTGGAGAAAAAGCAAGACCCGGATTCTCTAAAAAGTTTGTTAAAGATAGATACCAAGCACTAGTTCAAATAGGGCTGTAGAAAATAGATTCACGCTCCCTAAGATTTAAGGATTGAGGGGAGTCGGGAAGAGATATATCTTCGTCTGGATTAGTAAGTTCTTCAATGGAAATAAGACCAGCTGGAAGATCGTCAGTGACAATATTTCTTACCCTAGGTGAACCAAGATCACTAGAAGTTGGTGAAATAAATCCTGAGGATGTTTCTAAAACAGAAGGTTCAGTTTCAGGTTCAGAGATTTCAGGTTCGTCAGCCAGTTCACTGGAAGTAGGAATACTACCAGTAACTTCAGAAAGTGAAATCGATTCTTGACTATATTCTGTTGTAGGTATTTGATGATCAGGATGGAAAACTATGGATGAACTTCCAATTTCTGTTGATCTAATCCTACCACTACTGGATGATACTAGAGCACGAAGCCCTTCAAGCTGACTTGGTGAATATTCAGGGGGTTTCCCTTGTAGTCTCCAGGATTGTCTCGGCAATTCCGCCATGATTAAATATTAACTAATCACACGCAAACAAAGAAAATTTCAATGAAAACACCTAAAGTCTCTAAAGAAACAAACAGCTGAATCACATGCTTAAAAATCTAAGAGTTCAAACCACACACAAACAGTAACTTTCCGTACTAAAAACACTAGTTGGTGATGAAATCCAACTTAGTAGAAATTTAACACAGAAAGGGCGGTTGGAACAGTTACCCCGACAACCTGCTTAATGAAACAGACTAGCACAAGTTTCCTCACAAAACCATCTCGTGTGAAGAGAACCCCCCAGAGAGTCCAAGTGAGTCTAGTCGACGTCTGTTCCAGGTACAGTGAGATCTTTCCTTCACCGTCACCTTAGGAAATAATCTTAAGATAATGGACACTAAGGTTACCAATAGTAACAAATATAACTGGGGGAACAGTCTACGATCCGATTTCACGCGCAAGGGCAGAGTAGCAAGCTCAATCCCCTTGAAGGCTCCTCGACATGGTTAATCCGAGGTTTACCGACAAGTGACCCCAGGCTCCTCGACAATGGTTAATCCAAGGTTTACCATTTGTAATACGCGCAACATCTTCTATCTTCCCCAATGAAACATAATTGATTGTCTCAAAGGTTCGGATATGATCTCGTGATTGACTTCTTTAAGAGAAGCTTCCCAGATTATACAAATTACAATTGGATTTATTTCCTACTGCAAGATTTGTCTACTTGTTTGTTTTTACTACCTTGGAGAGTTAATTACTCCCTACTCCAAGATACTAGCCTAAGCTATGTTGGTGATAAGAGCCCTAGAAAATAAAAGGATTGCTAGATGAATTTTAATTAAGCGTTACTTTTAAGAGTTGTTTCTTAAGTCAATGGGTGCGGAAATGAAACTCTGATGGTGTGAAGACTTGATTTCCAAAAGACACTAAAAATGCACCTAAAAATGATAATCAGATTGTTTTCTTTCAATGAAATTCTAATTAAGGAAAAGTTAGAGAATGCAACTCTTTTAATAAACAATTCCTTCTTTAAACATAAAGAATACTTGAAAGAAAATATTTTTGTCTTTTCCAACAAATGATCAAAGCTCACAATAAAAATCCATTTACTTTCCAAAAACTTGAAGCTACAAAACAATTTTCCTTCAAAATAAATCTAGAAATTTTAAAAGCACTCAAAACTACAAACTAATTTCGAGATCTACAAAGTTTAATAGCACACAAAACTACAAACTTTAATAATCTAAATGAATAAAAGCTTTAAGATTTTTTTGAAGAATGTTTTACTTAGTTGTTCAGCAAACTAAGGATCTATTCATCCAGAATAACAAACAGATCAAAAACACTCAATTATGTTTTTATAAAAAATGAAATTCAAAAACCAATAACAAAGTTTCTTTTCGAAGATTTGCAAAGAAACAGGTAACTCGATTTCTCAATAAAGGATGATTTCACAATCAGGTCAGATCCAGCAAAAAGACAAAAAAAAGGCCAAGGTAATCTGGGGTACTTCTAAGTGTCAAATGCTTCAAATTGCTACAAAGACCAAGTGAAAAGCAATCCAAAACGCAAAACTTCTAGAAAATCATCAAAACACCAATACTGCTGAGATTTATTAACATAAAGCTTTTGACAGAAACAATCACCAATCTGGGCAGAAAACAAAAATTGAAAATAAAAATAAAGATGAACTAAAGAAAGAAACCTGAAGTTTTTCAAAACTTTAACAGGGTTCGCAGGCTCCAAGATATCACAGGTGCGGTCCCGCACTGTTTACATAGGAAAAGAGCGAAACTGCCCGCACTGTGAAAACAAGGTAAAGTGCAGTCCCAGGAAAAAATAGAGAAAAACCCAAAGGATTTCAAAATTTTCAAAACAGAGAAAACCTAAGCTACCCAGGTAGATGTCAATCAATCAAAAACCAAGAAAAACGTTTCCTCAAATCAAAATAAAAGAGAACAAAAAACAACAAGTTCTTTCCCCAGTGGAGTCGCCAATTTGTTGTATGGATTAATCCGTCTTGCGGACAAGACCGATCTCCCTAGTACTAAAAGTATCTAGCAACAAACAGCCAAATAGACTAATCTTTCTCTAAGCATATATGATCTATGAAAAGCTCTATATAGGTGTAAAAGACTTACCATTTGTCCAGTGCTTGTTTGAAGTTGTTGTTATCCCTCGCGCGCTTGAAGGAGTTTCACTTGTAAACCTGCAGTCACCAACAAGCAAAGTATTACATAGCACCTGTATAGAAATCATCGTAAACCATGCTTATCATAGTGATAAAGGAATCTATGAAATAAACCATCGATTGAAAGCTTATTGAGAAAAATGAGTATATTTGTATTAATTTCAAAAGAAGAAAATCCTTACAACCTGAGCCTTGATGTTGCACAGGACTTTCCGGGGTCCGAAGCAGGAGTCTCCTTTACTTTGATAAGCTCTGCACTCCTCCAACCAAGACAAATAGAGGTATACAATCTCTCCTCACAAAAGTCTTAGTTAACTGAGTCTAAATCTCAACGGCACTTAACTTCAAAAATTCTAAAAGCTTGAACTCCCTTTGAGGCTACCCAATGCCTCTTTTTATAGTGGAAAAGAAGAGGTTTTCTGTTCCAAGTATGAAGGGATAGAATCCTCCTTCAAAGGGATAAGCTCCTCACATCAAGGGGTTAGCTCCATAAGGTAAGGGATTCATGCACCTCACAAGAGTGGTTCTGCCACCGCAAGATCCATTCTAGAAGCTTCCAGAATTTACTTTAATTGAGCTTTTTGGGATTTACTTGCACCTTTTTAATCTTACAGGGGTCCGCACCTATAACAAAGATAAAGTGTGTTCAGGAACGCAAGAAAGCTAAACATTGGGTGCGGGACCGCAGGCAAGATAGCCAGAAAGTGCGACACCAAAGTTTAGGAGACTTTTAGGAATTTTTTCTGATTTTCAAGGCTTGACATGAGGAACTGATATGTTAGACTTGCCAAAGGGGGAAGTATGAGTAATAATGAGCTCATACTTATGGAGAATGTCAGGATGACAATTTTTAGTGTAACGGGCACTATGCTGTAGTTAGTGCTCATGATAAAACTGTCACCAACACTATACATAAGGAGAATCACCACACTGATTCAGCCACCAAGGCAATGGCCAACAAGACAGAGTCGAACATTCCAAAGAGTCAGTCCACTTTCAATCTAGAAAGTGAGATTGAAAAAATTAAAATCTTTTTCCCACTCTCTGAGATGGCCACTCAGAATGTATATAAATGCCAAATTTTGAAATCTTTGAACCTAGGTGAAAATAGTGACACTGTCAACCTGAGTGATGACCAACCAGCTCTCCTTTTTGGTCCCAAGATTGAAGAGAAATTTCAAGAAGGGGTAGTGCCCCCTTTCTATATCAGTCTCAATGTCCATGATAAGATCCTCCACAATGCAATGCATGACTCTGGGGCCTCACACAACCTGATGCCTAAGGTAGTGATGGAAAGGTTAGGCCTAGAGATAACCTGACCCTACAAAGACTTATATTCATTTGACTCTAGCAGAGTAAAATGTCTAGGCCTAATCAAAGACCTATGTGTAAGCCTTACCCAGATTCCAGCAAAATGTATGGTCATGGATGTTGTGGTGGCAGATGTGCCACCTAAGTATGGTATGTTGCTGTCAAGATCATGGGGAGCCAAACTGCAAGTAAAAATGCAGATGGATGGGGCTTATGCCACAATTCCTGTTTTTAGCCAACTTAGAAGACTGTACAAGGAGGCACAAATGAAATTCCTAGTTAGTAGCCCCGAAAAGCTGTAAAATTCTCTTCTTTACTCTGTACACACAGACATGGACTCTTTTATCTTCTACAGGAATGAATATTTGGGGGAGCCAGAACCAGAAAACATAGACACAAACAGAGGGGTTGAGACTACAGACCTTAACATAATGGCTACACTCAACTTAGAGGAAAACGAAGAAGAAACCCTTAGACAGTTCACTGAAACAGAGATTCAGACCAAACAAGAAAACGAATGCAATCAGTCAGTTAGTCACCCCTCACTAACTCATACACTCCACGAAGAACGAAAACACTCACTGCACCATGCAGAACCCGTAATAAAACAGACCAGTGAAACTCACGATAGGGAGGGAAATGATGATAAAGCGAAAAATGGACCCCTGTGGGAAATGAACTTTGATGGGTCATGCACCAAGAAGACTGCTGGAGTAGGGGTGTGGCTGCATAACACGGAGAGCGATTACGCAGAGAGCCATGCCTACAACCTACATTTCAAATGTACAAATAATATTGTAGAGTATGAAGCTCTTATCCTAGGTTTAAATCTGTTGAAGAAAATAGGAGCCCATAGGATAGTCGTGTAGGGAGACTCTGAGTTGGTTGTAAAACAAGTAAACGGTGAATACACAGCCAAACACCCTAGGTTGAGAGCATATAGGAATGATGTCGTGGATATATTGAAAACATTTGTTGAATACGAAATAGTGTTTGTTCCGAGGAGTCAAACACCTTTGCAAATGGATTAAGCTCGGGCCCTCATTTCATACCCTAAGACTCAATGACAGAAAGAATCATAATACAAACCAAATTCAAACCTACAAAGCTGCCGTATAATGAAAATATGATTTCCGTGTCTTTGAGGGCGATAAACAAATTGAAGATTTCCTGTAGGAAGAATGAGCTTGAATTTTCTAATTCAGAATTTGCAACCGACAAATAGCCGCCTAAGTGAAGAATCCTCGCATGAGGAAGAATTAGGGGAATTTTGAGGTTTAAAATGGGCCTCCTAAGAAAAATGTACAATCAAAATTCACTTTATGAGAACCAATCACATTTTAGGGGATGACATCATCCCTAATGGTTGAGGTGGCATTGCTTGAGTTAAAGGTACTTACTTGTCACATTCTCAATGGTGGATAAAAACTCATGGTTAACCATGGTAGTGATCTAAGTACTTTTAAAGTCAAAGTAAAGTACTCATAATAAATGTCATTTCACACTTTTTGAATAAAAATATATTATTGTCATTTCATATTTCTTGAAAGAAACAATGCATATCCCTATACATTTATTATATTATATTATTTTTATATAGTATATTAATTACAAGTTATTATAAAATTTAAATAATATAAATTTTAATTAATAGCATATAATAATTAAGAATTTATAAATTTATATTTATATTTTATTTTAAGTTATTTAAGTACAAAGGACAAATGCATTATTTGTTCAATGATAATGACTTTTTCTTGAAAAGATCATTCTTATTTATAGTCACATCAATACAATTTTTTTATTAATTTTATTTTGGTACAACTTTTGAATTGAATTTAACTATGGTTACATGGATTGTGGTGCAAAAAGTGAATTTCAAATTAATAAATATTATTTTATTGGTTTAATAGATATTATTTTATTATTTCCTTAGGAGGCCCATTTTAGACTCTGAAAATTTCCCTAATGAGACACCCCGTAACATAGAAATAAACACTTTAAATGAACAGATTGGAAATCCAAATGGAGAATGTAAAAACGCAGATAGTGAAGAAGTAGAGGTACTGCAGGCCAAAGATAAGAACATACCTCGAGGCCTGGCACCTTTAGAAGACCTTTTTGACTTTGACGATGTAGCAAAAAATCCCACTATAGAATATGCAGACTCTGATGTGGAGGAATGCAACATAGGCACTGAAGAGAAACCCAAGATGATCAAATTGGCTAAGTCCCTGCCTGCAAACATGAAAAAGAAATACATTGACCTATTCAAGGAATTCATTGATGTGTTTGCTTGGAGTTATGAGGACTTAAGGGCCTATGACACAAACATCATATAGCATAAAATACCCTTGAAAGAAAATCAGAAGCCCTTCAGACAAAAACTTCGCAGAATAAACCCAAAACAATTGCCTGCAGTGGAAAAAGAGATTAAGAAGATGTATGAGGCAGGTATAATTGTGCCTGTGAGGTTCTCTGATTGGGTATCAAACCTAGTGGTTGTGAGAAAGAAAACAGGGGAGATCAGATTGTGCATAGATTTCAGGAATCTTAATAGAGCCTCACTCAAAGACAATTACCCTTTGCCAAAAATGGAACATATTCTTCAGAGGGTAGTAGGTTCTAAAAGGATCTCCCCGCTAGATGGTTTTTCAGGTTACAACCAAGTCTTAGTAATCCCAGAAGACCAACTCAAGATAGCCTTTACCACTCCATGGGGCACCTTTATGTATGTAAAAATGCCCTTTGGACTGATGAACATTGGTGCAACCTTCCAAAGAGAAATGGACATAGATTTTTCAAATGAAATAGGACACTTCATTGTCATCTATCTGGATGAGATAACAGTCTATTCCAAGACTAAGGAAGAACACCTAGAACACCTGAGAAGAGTGTTTGAAAAATGTAGAAGGTTTGGACTGTCACTGAATCCTAAAAAGACTATATTTGGGCTGCAAGAAGGTAAGCTTCTTGGCCACATCATATCTGAGAAAGGGATTAGGATAGATCCACAAAGAGTTGAGGGAATACTACAAATCACACACCCAAGAAACATCAAAGAATTACAATCCTTAATTGGGAAGATCAACTTCTTAAGCAGGTTTATTCCCAATCTGGCTGAACACCTTAGGAATATGACGAACATGTTGAAGAAAGGTGCAGGAGTTAAATGGACTATAGAGGCCAAAAAATCTTTTGAATCAGTAAAAATTGCACTCACCCAGCCTCCTATCCTAATCAGCCCTGATTTCTCAAAGGATTTTCTGATTTTCTCATTTGCATCCGAGCATACAGTAGCTGCAGTTCTACTACAGAAAAACCCAGAGGGAATGGAACGGCCCATTTCCTTCTTCAGAAAAGCACTGAGACCCTTGAAATACAACATAATGGAAAAATAGGCCTATCCCTTAGTCAAGGCCTTGAAAGAATTTAGGGTGTACATATTGCGTTCCCACACCATAGCCTATGTGCCTAGCATAGTGGTAAAAGATATCTTGTCCCAAGACCCAGATGGGAAGAGGGGCAAATGGATTGCTGTGATCTTAGAATATGACCTTGAGATAAAACCCACCAAACTGATCAAGGGTTAGGGCTTGGCTCAATTGATGGCAGAATCAAATCTACAAGCCCTTGATATTAACATGATGTATGTCGTAGATGAGCAGCAAGGATTTCCTAATCCCACTGTTGAGGAGAATTTTCAGAGCTCTCCTTGGTATTCTGACATTCTATATGTGCTTACACACCTCAATACCCCTCCTGAACTAGCAAAGACCAAGGCTAGATTATTAAAGCTAAAAGCTAGAAGCTATTGCATAATGAATGAAATCTTATACTAGAAAAGTACAAATGGCCTATTGCTTAAATTTTTTCCTGAGCCTGAAGCAGAAAGGATTAGACAAGAATTCCATGCAGGAGAGTGCGGAGGCCACCTGAGCTGGAAAGCCACTGCAAAAAAAATACTCAGAGCTGGCTACTATTGGCCTACACTCTTTAATGATATCCATGAGATGACAATTTCCTGCCACAAATGCCAGATTTTTGAAGGCAAAAGAAAGCTCCTCCCCTTACCTCTACAACCCATCACTGTTGAAGGTCCCTTTATGCAATGGGGCCTAGATTTCATAGGAGAGATTCACCCCGCTTCTTCTGCACAACAAAAATGGATCTTAACAGCCACAAACTACTTCACTAAGTGGATAGAGGCCATACCTACTAGGAATGCCACAGATTCGGTCATCATTAGGTTCCTAGAGGGTCATATCCTCTCTCGGTTTGGTTGCCCAAGGAAAATAATCACTGACAATGCTGCTGCTTTTGGATCCAAGAAAATGGTTGATTTTTGTCACAGGTATCAAATAGCACTTGGTCATTCAACTGCCTATTACCCACAAGGAAATGGCTTAGCTGAATCATCAAACAAAAGCCTAGTGGCCATCATCAAAAAGTTGTTAGAAGAGAACAAAAAGTCATGGCATAATAAGTTAGTGCATGCCCTATGGGCCGACAGGCTTACAACAAAGAAATCCATTGACATGTCACCATACCAGCTTGTCTATAGAACAGAAGCAGTGTTTCCTACCAGCCTTGGGATACCAGTGATCAAGCTGGTCCAGGAGATTCAGACAAAAGAAGACAGTATGGTGAGAAGGATAAACCAAACAATTCATCTCTAGCAAACAAGGGAAGAGGTCTATAACAGAGCTATCAAAGTTCAGGAAAATATAAAGAAGTTATTTGATGAAAGAACTAAGGCCTCTAATTTCAAAATTGGAGATAAACTTCTGAAGTGGGACTCAAGGAGGGAGGACAAAGGAAAGCACAACAAGTTTGACAGTTTGTGGCAAGGTCCATACATCATCCAAGCCTCTGTGGGTTCGAATGCCTTTTTTCTACAAGATTTAGATGGTACTGAGCTATTTGGGGGTCCTGTTAATGGCAAGATGCTCAAACACTACTTCTGCTGATCTCCAATTTCCAGTTTCCATTTCCATTGTACATACCATTGCAGGGTTTTGTTTTCAAGAAAAAGAGAAAATGTTCCAAAAAACAAAGAAAAAGGAGAGGTCCAGACATGCTCAAAACATGGACCTCTGAAGTGCAAAGATTGGTTCTAATATGATCAAAACCTGAGCCAAAGAAAGTAAAGATAGTTGGTTCAAACATGCCCAAAACCTGGACCAGCAAAGAAGAAAGAAGAATCGGCTCTAACAAGCCCAAAATCAGAGCTGAAATGAAGAAAAGAAAGTGACTCTAACAAGCTCAAAACTTGAGTCACAAAAGAAGAAGGATACTTCAAAACTTCAGATTTCAAGCCTTCAAAGTTTTGTTTTCAGTTTTCTGCAAGTTTCTGTCCATGTGCAACTGTATTTATGCCTTGGATCCACAACAAACTAGACTGTCTAATCCCAGTTTGACTGTTTTTAAATTTCTATTGTAGAATGTAGAGAAGAAATCTACTGGATAGTCTAATCCCAACAGATATTAGATTAGGTAGAGAAACATATGAGACCAACAGTCTAATCTGGTCTCATGGAGTGATAAGGGTAGAATTAGAATAGGTTTATTTTTTGTTTAGAAAAATAAATGATGTAAAGGGTCTGCTAGTCCAAATGCACCCTAGAAGAAGAAAAAATGCTAGGATTGTAGTCTGGGTAGGTAGATTGTTTGAGAATGCCTCTGCTAATTGATGTCTTCATAACTGTGGCAGCTGAAAACCAAGGAAGAAAGGTGGCTCAAGTACCAGGCATCTGGCCTACTCCAAAGATCATTTCTGAATTCTTGACTCCTTCAAGAAGAAGCCATCCCCATGTGGAGCCACTGTTAGCCCCCCTATAAATTTTGACAAGCAAACAGGGGGCTGAATTGTTTCATGAGCCTTCAAGGAATGCATTTATTTTGAAAACACATCATCCTTGAAGCCTTTTCATGTTCCCTGCCCTTTGATCATTTCCCCCTGTTGTTTTGGAGTCAATAAGCCTCACTGATTGTAAAAAATTGTGCTCCAAAAGGCCTTTATTTGCCCCTTGTATCCCTACAGAATGTCCCATTTTACCCTTTTTTCCACTTTTTCAAAATTTCCCTTTGCCCTCTAAATCATACCCAAAACTCCCTTTAAATCCTACAAGTTCCCTTTGTTCGGCCTAATTTCCCCTTTTTCCCCCTATCGTTACCTTTTCCTAGCCTTGAAAATTGTTAAAAATGGGCAAAAAACCCACTTTCCACCTTATTTTAAGGCCCAGCCCCTTTTCCGCCACCCCCTTAACCACTTCCCCACATAACCGACACCCAGAACCAAGTGCTAAAGGCCCCAAGCACTTATCGCAATCGAAATTTTGCGATGGGAGTTTTCCTTCGTTTCTTGAAAAGTTCTGACGTGATTGGGTTTTGTTATGAAGACCCGCGATGTGATCTACAACGTTGATCTGCTATTCCGATTCGACGGTCAAGCGCCAATCGCACTCCCTGCCCCATCGTAGTTGTAAAGGTCTTGTCGTATCCCCTGATTGTGATCACCCCAATCCATCCACTCCTCCGATTACGTGTGAGCCGTCGATCTGTTTCCGGATCGGACAGCTGGTGCTCAATCGCATTTCCGCTCCAATCGCAATCGAAAATTTTGTAATGTGTCACCCCTGTACCCCCCAATTGTGATCTTCGGATCTAATCTCCGCTGTTGATTTTCCTGTTGATCCGACGGCCCACGCTCTCCTGCTTCAATCGCAATCGCGTTTTTTAAATTATATCCCCTTCTGCCCTTTGCGATTGCGATTCCCCAATCCAATCTCGACCGTCCATTTAATCCAATATCCAACGATCATGATCTAATCGCACCATCGTCCATCGGATTTTCAAACCTCCCATTTCTCCCCTCTGATTGAATCATAGTTGTCGATGTCCTCTTGAGATCCGATGGTCCTGGATGAATCGCCCTCTGCCCATGCCGGGTCCCACCGCATACGATCGTTTTTATTACATTTTCATTCATTTTAATGTATTCCACCCAATTTCATATACCATCCCACTGTTCAATATCTGCCGTCGATCTTCGTCACTAGACCATGATCGAACATTCCACGCTCGTTTCTTCACCGAAAACCTATTTATTGAGGTTTACTCCATATCAATGCATTTTTCACCATTGTTTCATCTAAACCACTATTTTACCACCACCGCGCTATCATTCTACCCGCCCTCCATAGCCATCCTTCCCTATGCATGGATTTCATAAATGAATTTCGTGTTTTGCAGGGTTATTAGGTGGTGAAAGCCGCCATGATTACACAGTCTTTAATACAGTGGCAAAACGACTGGACTTGCATTAAAAGAACTGGGTTTGAACTCTATAAAACCTCCCCAGAGCCATTTAAGCGTAGATTTCACTGACAGAGACAAAAATGGAGCAGCATAGAGTTTAAGGTGAGAAAATGAAGGTATTTGAGCCTTAACTCAGTGGTTTAGAGGCAAAGTATCGGATTGAAGACATCATGGATCTCTCCCGAAGGCCCAGTGCACAGAAAACTATGCCATCAGGGTAGCTACATCAGCAGAACATCCCTACCTGTGAGAGGACAAAGCGCCCATATTTTTTCCTCTATTTACCGTGTTCTTGAAGAACATTAAGCCTTGACCACAATCCTAAGCTATCAGAGCATTTGTTATGCAGCATGGCGCACTTCACTGTCATTTATTTTCCTTTTAGTTTATTCACCAGAGTACTACAAAGTACTACAGCCAAAGTGCATCAGAGCCATACTAGAGTAAATGGAAACATGAAGAAGATCATTCTTTCATCCAAGGCATGCCAGAGATAAATGCACAGAGTTTAAAACTGAATGGGCTTCGGCCCTCTTTCTTTTCAGTGTTTTAAGGCCACATTTAGTGTTTCACCTACCTCCTCTGCTCTCTTCAGCTATAAAATTCAAGAAGGAACTCATTGTAAAGGTTGTTGATCAGTTATCAGAGAATTACAAGCTATTTCTTTTGAGGCAAAGTCTCTGTGTAAATTTGTAAGATAGGCTGAGGAAGATGTTTTCTGTCGGAGTATCCAGCTATTGGAAATGTTGTACTTAACTGGTGTTGCTTTTTAATATGACAAGCACATTTCCTTGGATCCTGATCTAAAACAGCGATGATTTTTTTCTATCTCTGTATTTGTGTTTAACTTATATTCCGATCATTTCATTTCTACTGGCTTGCATCAGAAATCTGGCATAGGATTTACCCTCGTTAGGTACCCTATGTTTCTTCTCTCCTTGCCTTTGATGTTTTCTACTAAATGTGTTATCTAAGAGTTGATTTCAGTTAATTTAACCAGCATAGTGGATGTTATTGCCTGCTAGCTGATGTATGAATTAAATGAATCTGTTCTTAGATTTTCTTGTTAGGATTTAGCTGGAATATTTGTGAACACTGGGGATTAGAGTTAGCCCTATCCACTAGGATCATTGTGCAACCATCTAGCCTTTCTAAGATCCCTCAAGCTGGAGGCCGAAGCATTGAGAGTTCAAAGTCTCTCTCTGATCTCAGGTTTTCAACTTTGTGTTCTGAATATTTAATGCTTCCTTGCACTCACCTTCCCTCTTGCCTATCCTACCACACTATCATCTTTAAGATCCAATGATTTAGATGACTAGCCCAATTGAAATCCTGCATATTGATTAGCAAGTAAATCCTTTCCTGACTCCATTGCCCAATGGTTTTGAATGTTCCCTGGAATTATCTCTCCTTTGCTTAAATCCTCTTTGCTCATCCTTGTCCTATATTGAAACCTTCTTTCCTGATTCTCAGCAACCAAACATACAATCAAACAAACAAACTTTGAGCCTTATAACTATCCTAACATCTTAACCTTTGCACTTCAAAGACATAAATCCTTTGTCAATCATAGAGAGATCCCACTCTGGACCCAGGAGGGATGGATCCTAAGGTCTGAAAGTGGTTTGATGTTGTCTCATCTTTTGGTATTGCCAACCTTGCCAAAACATGGGAGTTTCAACAATAGCACATAATGCTACCGCACAAAGTGAAGGAGTTCTTCCGAGTTGGTTGATGTGACTGGGGCCGTTGCAAGAAGTGGAGAGCCCACCATCGCAGTGACTTCCCAGGCACAAGTTTTGTGTTGGGGGCTTCGTTGGAGCAGGCTTCCCGAGCCGTGGAATTTTGTACATTTGGTAATATTCATTCTTAAGGTAGGGCTCAAAAGGTGTCAAATCCCCAATGTTTTGTAAATGGGTCAAAGGGTATACCTACGGTCTGCAAACCATGGTTTGCAGACCAAAGGATCGCTAGACCATGTTGGTATAAATAGATAGGTAAGTTAGGGTCTAAAGGTAGGCATGAATTTGAATTACTGCCACATGCGAACTGTTAGATTTGTTTGGGTTGGTTTTGGGTAAGGACTCCTGTTGGTTGTGTGCACAGAGATGCTCTGTCTTGCTGTGTGCAGATCCTGCTGGTTGTGTGCGCAGGTGGTATTTTGGGTTGTAACTAGTGTTTTATGCGAATATATATGGATATAATTAAAGTATCTTTGTGTTATTTGGATCTATTGTGTTACTGTTTATGCGAAGCTGTTATGTCTGTTTGAGATGCATATGTATCTGTGTGGTTGATTTGAGTTGCGAAGGTATCTGTGATATTGCTTTAAAAAGTACCTTTATTTTTGGCATAAGTTTATCTGTGATCTATTATTTAATGCGTTCATGATATTATGTGCTGATAATTGATGATCCACACGTGGATGTGAAAGTAATGAATATATCTGTGCATGGTAATAACACTATTATGAGTAATTGTGAATTATACTATTAAAGAACCTACGAATAGACCTGTTCTGTGTGAACCTGATAGGCTGCGAGCATAGATCTGATGTGATTACCTACTCTCTCCTAGGGTGCAAAAACCTGGTTCCAACACCCACCCATACTACTTTGGGTGATACCTTGGCCTGCGAAAGCAGGTCATTGTTGAAAGGGTCAGTAGTATAGGGGTTTGTTCGCAAACCTTAACCTATGAACCTAGCTCAAGACCCCTCAAGCCAACACAGAAGTAGAGCACAATGATGTTGATGATGTATTTATGAGATTCAGAAATAGGAATAACAGAAAGAAAATTTGATAATATAAAATATTGTATTATTATAAGACAAATTTTACCATACTTGGAGCCTTTTTTGCGTTATATAAAAAATCATTTATCATACTATTTTTATGCCAAGCACTTTCAATGTTTTCTTGCATACTTTTTGTTGCATTTCTTTTTTAATAGTTATTGAATATTTTTTTTCTCCTCAAGAAAGTAAAAAAATGAAATATAGATTGGGTATTGGGGAATTGAGAGTGATGTGATGGGGGGGAGGGGCCATAAGAGCTTCAAACTTCATGTGCTTGACCCTGTTTAGTAGAGAATAATTTATCAAAGAAATTTAATCTTGGATCAAACCTCCCTCGATCCAACGTAGTAACAAAAAAGTCACTGTTAACTTAGTTGCTACTCTTTCAGATCGTGGGAGGCTTGTTCCAAGTTCAGGTGACTCCAATAAATTGTTCTTTAAATCAAGAGGAGCTTATTCAAGTATGTTTTGACATTGTCAACATATGTTCTAACATTATCATAAGAATGAATCTTAGAGTAAAAAATTCTACAAATATTACTTGTATTTATTGTATAGATAATTATGGATTTTGAATGACTTGGCAGCGCGGGTACAAATCCTCTTGCATCATGAGCAATACAACTTGTCAACCAGGGTCATGTCCAGGATATTTTTTCTTTTGCACTTGACCAGGTTTGTAGTGTCACATTTTGTAAGTTTCTTTATAGTTCATAATTCAACATGAAGCTTGTTCATGATTACTATCTGGTTTTTTGTATGTGTTTTTTCCTTTGTTTGATTGTAAGTTTGAACATGCTTTTAAACATTGAAGCATTTTTTGTTTTAAAACTATTTTTATACTTAATTTTTCTAGTTACGGTGATATAAACACCATTTTATCATATCCATATTATTTCATTCCCTTGGGTTGTATTTAGGTACAAAGGAATTCCAACCAGTTCCAATTCCCTCACATTCCAGTTACAAGGACCATTGGAATAATTGGCACATACCACATTGGCTAAATTTTTTGGCCATCTTCATTCAAGTAGTCCAATTTTACATCATCATCTTCTGGGAACAAGAAGCGTGTTATTGGTGACATGCATGTGAAAACATATCGAGCGTTTGCATGATCTTTTCCACCTTGGGCTTTGGTACAAAATTGCCCATGTGGAGAAAGGAGGTTAATGTTGTTACTTCCAGCAAAATCTTGTGTCATTCAAATAATTGTGTTAGCAATAATCTTTATCGTGATAGTAAGCAGAATTCTCTGAGACATAACATGAGAATTGAACAACCTTTGCTTGCGTAACAAAATCTCTCTTGAAAGAGAAAAAAATATTTTCCTTTGCCCTGGTTTCAAACTATCAACCATGGATGGGATGGATCTTTTCAAATCAACCATGGAAAATAGGATCAGTTCCTTGTTTACAAAGTCGATGTACTTGATAAGCATGTCAGTCTAGTCCAAATATGTTCATGTCTTAAAATGTCTTAGCTAGTTCTTTCCGCCCTCTATTTTCTTCTTGCTGAAGACCAATCCAATTGCATCTCCATATTCCTCATTTATCCACATGAAGTCTTTTTTAAGTTTGTCCAAATTTTTAAAATATTTTTTCACCTCTTTATAAGTAATTATTCTGAGAACTTTATAGTACTTTATGGTCCATCTTGATGTTGATCCACACAGATATCCTCTCCATGATTCATACTCAAGCATGGTATATAAAGATAATACCTGCCCACTTTTATGGGTTGCCTTGAAAATAGGAGTAATGAATTCAACAAGAAATGAAGGAATCTTGAGTAGAGATGTGAAAAAAGAGTGTATGAAGTTTAAGTCTTCCCATGATAATATGTTCTCAAAAAATCCACATTTATCAACATTCTTCAAAAAATCTTGAGGGAGTTCACACTTTGAACCAAATCTGTTCTGACGAGTTGTCAGTGTCTCCATGGTTTGGGATTCAAATGTAGGATTGTCAATCAAAGAATTGACAAAGATCCATAAATTATTCTTTATCATGTCTGCTTTCACCGCAGCTGTCTTGTTCTTCTTATTTACAATGTTCATCACATGGGTTGTTATCTGTTTTACTACTAAATCAACGTGGGAACCACCTTTAATGATAGATATTACATTAACAAAGCTAAGTTACTACTGTCTATACCTCATGTATTTTCTATGTGGATAATTAGTTGATTACTTGTACAAGTAGTAGTGAACTTAGAAAACCAAGTGAATCTTGGGGAGGTCCCCTATCATCGTCTGGAGTTAGAATGTTGTGGTGCTCTTGAGGATTTATTTTAAATTTGTATGTAATATCCCCAAATGGGAAATGCAGCAATACTAAATAGTTATGCATTAAAACAACACAGTTCATCTAAAGCAAAGAAGGAGGCCAATAAAAATGCTCTTCAAAACTATTTACAATAGCAAATTAGACGTATAATGAGGCCCATAAGATGCGTAGCTGGAAATACAAGTCATGAATAGAAGGAAATCCCTTAAAGGAGGTGTTGCATCCACATGTATAGACTGAAACTGCCTTGAAAACGTTATTTTTTTAGGCTGAAAACTTTTGTTGATTATATGTCAGATCTAGAGTAGATCTGTGTATGAAAACTCGGATCCATAACAAATCCATACACTAGAAAGGCTCCTCTTTCAGATCCCCTTGTTGTTTTGAGCATTACACCAAGTACAAGTAGTAGATCTAAGATTTAAGAATGCAGATCTGCAGAAATATTCAGTGATTAAAAATTATTTAGAAATATGCAGATCAGATCTAAAATATACAATACATATATCTCCTCCAATGGATCTCAAAGTGAAGGGCAGATCCCCAACACTTGGAAACCAACTCTCCAAATGGTGCACCAAAACCCCTTGCAACAACACCTACAGGAATAACGTAGATCTGGAAGAGAAAATGCACTGTATGGTATATATAATAGTTGGCCACATGCCAAGATCAGAAAACGATGCCCAAGCACTCCAATACACTCCTCCAATTGAAGTGGAAGCCTCCTCCACTGAAAAAGGGCACTGAAATTATATAGATCTAAATAGATCTAGCCTCCGCTTGTTGTAGCTTGCAAAGACAACCAAACCATCAACATGATCTATGTTGTAGTTGAAAGGAGAATCTTGGCCTCAATCCAGATAATGGACTATGCAATACAAGACTCTCCCAATAGCTACTCTATGGGAAGAGGTGGAATTCCTACACAGGATATCCCAATGCTAAACAACATTTGCAATCTAGGCTAAACAACAAAAGAAAGCTATATGGTATATACAAACAATATATCAAAATATCATATCATTCAACAACCACTTCATGCTGCCATCCCCTTCCTTATATATATTAAGAGCTTGTAAACCCTAAACCACATTCAATGAAATATTATCTTTCACACAACTCATCTCCATCTAGAATTTCGATGTGTCTCATTGATGGCCACTCCTCTAAGACAATGCTGTAGATTTGGTCAAGGTTGACCTAGTCAAAATATCCAGCCCCTTTTACACCTAAGGGTGCTTGCTTACATAGCCAAGATTTAGCCTTTTTCACATTTGGCCTTGATTTATTCTTTATTAGGAGTTTTATGAACTTTATTTACACATTTACTCTTTAAGCAAGGAAAGAAAAGAAAAAATGGATATTCCAATTAGGTTAGGACTAATTAGGAATATTACAGTCCTCCCCTCCAAAATGGTGCTTGTCCTCAATTCCAAGGACATTACAAGGACATTGCAAAATCTCCAATGGATTTTTCTCATTCCAAGAATACAATTTTTCCTTTGGTGAATAACCTAAATAGATGTCATCATGAAGAAGTGGGAGATACATGGAAAGAATCACATACTTTCCATTGGCCTTCTTAAGGCATGAGAGATGATAAATTATGGGTGATTCAACCCCCATCAGATACTCCAATCCCCATGCTATCATCCAAACAAAGTGAGCCATCCTTGGTAGCTCATAGAAACAATCACCAATCCCCTCCTTATGCAGCGTATAGGGGTTGCATGGCTAGAAATGAGAGGTAATATTGTTCAACTTACACTGTCTCTCTCTCCATTTATGATAAATGTGGAGCTGCTAATCCTGGGCTACAATAATATAGTCCTCATGAAGCTAAAATATACTTGGAACCTCATGATTCCGTTCATTGATTCTAGGGAGCCTCCTTGCCCAATCTTCCATGCATATAGTGAATAGAGTATCATCACCATATGTGCTCGAAAAGAAACATGGAATAAGTGTCATATGATGTATTGGATGGTGACCATAGTCCCTCCATTGAGACCAGCGTTGTTCTTCTTCTTGCTGCCTCAAAACATAACACAATAAGTGGCCACCCAATGACCTTCTTGCTGTCATAAGCTTCTCCAAAGCTTGAAAATAATAGAGGATAATAGGTGTTGGCTAGGCATGAGTCAAGAAACACATGTCTTGCCACAAATCCTCCCATGTGAGAGGCTTCTCCCAAAGACATAAGCCAAACATATGGCCTTTTACATAAAGAAACAAGAGATATAGTGTAGCATCCATATAATGCTCCATCCTCTTCTTGAAGCATGAATAAATATGGGAAGTTTCATTCCCAATGGACATATCTAACCAATGTGTCATCCCTCCCATTATGTCCCCAACAAGGATAAGAGAATCAACGTCATGAAGGATCAGAACTAGTGATACATAAATAATCAAATGCAATGATGGAGGTGGATCATAGTCCCACAAGTGGAACCAGTGCATTAGATCTCCTGACTGCATCGGATAGTGATATTGTAAGTGGTTTTACCACCACTTACGTGCTGCCCATATCATCTCACCATGGCTGAAAGTGTGAGATATATTTGGTGCCTTAGGAAAGCACCCATCATGTTCCAAAATATCCCTTTGTCCATCAAGGGAGTGGCCATATTCAGACATTTTTGTGGCCCAAAGTTGGCCATGAAGTTTATAAGGTATAACACTCCTCTTTGGAGTCATGGCCTGCATCTATATAGTAAAATAATGCATACAATTAGAAAACAAAACATGATTTACATAAGTATTCTCTTCACCAATAGTCCTCCTCAAACAAATGTAGTGGTGCATAGATCTATCCCCTTCCTCAAAAAGAGAAAGAGAGGGCTGATTTAACTCTTCCATAGAGTTATGTTGCTCCTCCATCTCCACATGGTACATGCATCTATGACAATGCTGATATAGTCCTCCTTCAAAACCCTCCCAATAATAGCTCCTCAAGATGATGTTGTTGAGCTTCATGGAATATGCGTGGCTGAAGCAGAAATCTTCATAGGCTCCTTGTAGTCACTTCTTCTTGAGCTTGGAGGCTCTAGATAATAAGATCCTACCATGATCATAGATGACTCCATTTTGGACTAAATATCGCTCATCTTGTAGCTGGTCATCAAGAATCATGAATGTGTGAAGATCCTTGGAATATTCCACCAACAGTTGGGATTTCCAATATGGATCTAATCTCCCCATGTTCCATAGTGATGCAATGCTAGCTCCAATAGTGGAACATTAAGCAACTACTTGCTCCTCCAAAGAATTATCTTCGCTCTCATTCCATGCTAGAGAAGCCAAGGTGAAAAGTAAAAAATCCCTTTGCTTGATTTATGAGGCTTTATGTATAATAAATGAGGTGACCTTTCACCTCCTATGTGACTCTTGACCTCCATCATGACTCTTGAGCTCTCTCGTGACTTTTAAGATCCTACATGAACTTTGAGCTCTTACATGACTCTTAGACTTCCTAGTGACTCTCCATGTCCCAAGTGTGTCCCTTGGGCTTCCACAGATTTTACATTTTCCTCATTTTTGAAAATACAAAATAACATTCCAAAAATTGTGGAAAAACACATGGACACATAAGAATTTTTTATGATACTTTGATAGGCCATAATTTGGTTTCTATGACATAAGAATTAATTGTAATGTATCAATTCCAAGTTCCTCTCTTTATTGCTATGTATTTAGTTCTTCACGATAGGTATTACCGATACTTCATCTTCATCCTCCAAAGGGCCTCGATAAGAATTGGAACCTTTTGAGTCAACATGAATTTTCTTCTCTCTGTCATGGTCCAAGATTCTCTTACTCTTGAATGATAGCATCTTTGGTGACTTGTATCCATATGTGTTCTTCTTGTACCATCCCTTGCTAACCTCCCTAATCATCATCTTTCCATGATAGAATGATAACACTTGCAAATGTAGTCTACTCATTACAAGAAAATATCAGTCTTGGGATCACCTATTATATCTTTGTTTTCTCATGTGAGGATGAGTGTGATGCACAAGAACTAAGAGAGAAGCCTGGGAATTTCCAGTGCGAATAATTAGCATGCAGGGGGTGACGGTTTGATTACTATGATTTCACAATGTGTAGTGGCAAGGAATAGGCAAGGCATGGATTTCACATTGAGAAAGTTGAGAGGGCAAGGAGAGGATACTTAGGCAATTTGGCTGCGCAATGTGCAATGCTTGAGGGAGAGGATCCATGTAATACACAGTTGATAACTACAAGGGATGACATATGGCCCTAGTATCCAATGTGACTGCATAGTGGGCAGTGGAGGAAATATTAGGTCAACTAATTTTGTTGTTTAGAACTGCTAGAGAAAAGGGATACATGCTTGGGTAGTGTAACTATGAAATACGTAGTGGCTGAGGAAGAAGCTCAAGGTACTATGCATTTAAGCACTGCAACGGTTTTGAGATGGCTTCACTAGCAACTATGAATGCATAGTGTGCAATCAATGGAAAGGTTGATCAAAATTACGTCTTTGATCAAGTGTAACTAGTAGTAAGGAGTGAAAATTATTTGAGGTTGCTCAATGCGTAGTTGTAGGAGGTTGTCCTCAATGATTGCACAATGTTTAGTTCTAAGTGATATTCATCACCGTGGATTAGGAATGTGAACTATGTAGTGCTACGGGCTAGAGGATTGTTCATTGATTGAGAAATTTGCGAGGACAGTGAAAAATCAAGAGAATAACTAAGTATGGGATCAATGAGACTAGAAGGTGAGAGTAAAATAATATAACAAGTATTGAACCTGATCTCACACACATATAAACCCAGAACATGAAAATAAGACACATAATACCAAAAACCAACAAGCCTACAATGAAACAATAATAAAATGACACTTTTCTCCAAGTGTGACACTTAAGATATACCCTTACGACACAAGTTTTGACTACAACCAAAAGCAGGTTATTCCATAAGAATATGTCCAACACATGTTGTAATGATAAATAGCATCAACTAGTGCAAGAGAGTGTGCTAGAGATACCTCTATAAGGTGTGTCATGATTCTCTTAAGATGTATGAAAAAAGTGAACGTGACACATGGAAATACAAAGAAGCCACAAGTGAGACATGTAGCAATGAAAGGAGGGAAAAGAAACACTTGAAAAAGGTAAAGAAAGAAAAAATGACACATGTAATAGAAAAAAAAAAGCAAAAACAAAAGTGGCAATTGATAAACTCACTCAAAAGATGATGCATTTGCAACTATGAATGAGAGAATGCTCCTTATACTCCAACAATGCACATAGCTCAAAAGAAAAAGATAAATGTGAAGATGAGCTCTCAACTAGACTCTTTACATGGGGAGAGCGGACATGCAATAAGGGTCAAGCTTGGTCAGTGCGCCCAATACATGTCAGGAAAATAGGATCCCAAAGTTAATTTACTGACTTGAATAAGTACACTCTAACTTCTGACAAAGACTGTGCAATTACTATCTGTAGGGGATGCCCTCACACTCTCATTGTCCGTATGGATTGTGTAGTCTTTGTCGCTAGGAATTGTGTAAGCACTGGCATCAAGGATTGCAAAAAAAATTGTCTACAAATATTTTGCAGTCTCTGTCTTTGCGGGTTGCGCAGTCATTGTCATCAAGGGCTACACAATGATCGACTTCCAAGGAAACACATTAACTGTTAGGATTTCTCATAAGAATTTTTCTATGGAGGCATGAAAAGATAGGTATGTAAAAGTAGGTTGCTTCGACACTTATAATTCTTAAAGAAATAATTGAACAACATGATTTTACATGACCGTAATGGTTTGAAATGAAATATGGTACAACCATAAAGAGGCTCCAAATTTTGAATATAGGAAACATTTTGGAGGTTGTTGTACCAACAAAAACACTTGGCGACGCACGAGAAGAACTACAGCTTATCTTTTTAGGTCTAACATTAAGTACAAGGTCTAGCCTTATGGAAGTATTGTCTCATCATATTGATCACCCTAGCTTCTTTACTTATCCTAGTTACAGATGAAGTTTCTTCTATTCCCCTTGTTGGCTTAACACAATCCACAAGACTAGTCAAACTTTAGTGTTTCGATTAGGGAATAACAATATGTAGATTTCGCGAGTTTAAGATGTTCAAAGTTTTTTTGTTGTATCTAGTGTTTCTCCACTCCCATCAGGCCTGTTCAGTACCCCGACGGAGTGACTTCAAGGAATCACAAGCATTTCTTCATTGACAATGATCCTACTCAATACCCTGATGAAGTTGCTTGCTTCACCTCTCTATGTAGAAAGCCTTTCTCTTCTTTAACCCTTTGTTTATTTTATTACTTTATGCTCATTGAAATATTATTGGTGTTTAATTCATCGAGGTGGAAGAGGGATCCAAACTTGTTTTATGAGCAAGGGAGGTTTTACCTTGTTTCGCAGAGACTCTTATGTATACACCTATGAAATTAGTATGCTTGGTCAAGTTTGTGAAATTATATATATGGGTGAATGCATGAATATGGGTTACACTTTTGGGCCAAATGTGGCGATTAAATTTCATTTTTTTCGTCTTTTATCGAATTGAAGCCCTCAAAATTCATATAAGCATTGTGAATTTTTATTCGAAGTAAATAGGAAATATGTGGACAATTATGTTGTTGTTCTAATGATATTTTTTTCATTAAAATTTAGTTTCGTATAATCTCTCAATTTTCCATTAAATGCAATACTTTTCCTTGTAATATTTCGCACATCCTAAGAGGCATGTGTTTGTTCACGTAACATAACTTAGTCGAAAATGTGTAATTTTTAAAAACTGTATATATGAGCATGATCTACACGAAGAGAACACAGTTTTTCATATTAAAAAATTATTTTTTATGAAAAAATATATTTTTCATTTTTTTCAAAGTTGGCGAAGTAATATTTCAATTGCATTTTGGAGACACATGTTCATGTTAGATTATTTTCAACTCTTTAAATAAATTGAAAAAGAAAGACTGCCCTTTTTTTGTGTATATTTTATGTTATTCATTTCTTATTCAGCCCCTTTGAAACTTTCCAAAACTATTTCAAGCATTATGTTTAAAAGAAATTAGATGAAAAACATCATATGAATTCGAAAGTGTCAGAATCATATGCCATTGGATAGAGGATTCTCCCACGAATCCAACATGATGAAATTTGCCACTTAAGGACAAATTCTGCCCTAAATCCGCTAGGGTACAAAATGGGGTTTTAAATAAATCTGTAAAATGGGTGCTAAAGTTTTTATTTTTAGGACTTTAGGAGTTCAATCGATTGTTTGATTTAGAAATTCAAATAGCTCAATTGAAGGTTTAAGAAACCATCGATCCATCTCTTAACGTGGTCAAATAAAGGATCGATCTATATTTAAATGTCTATCTAGCCTATAGCTTAATCGACCTTTAAGGCTCGATCGACCCTATATCTATCCTATAGCTAAGTCTCAATCTAGCCATGTTTTTTTAATTTCATGCCTTTGTAATATTCACAGGAAAAAATACAATTCAACATTTTTTTTTGTAAGTTGAGTAGTACCTTTCATTCATTCATCAAAAGAGCAAGTTAAAATAGAAAAGATCTCCTGAAGCCTCAACTTGCCATGTGGGAAACTAAGCTTTTTTTCTATCAAAAGGCATTATAAGCCAACCTGTACCGAAATGTCTTGAGTCTATCAAATGAAGCTATATAAGCCGAACTATATAAAACCTTTAAAATATTTGTCCTTCTAATTCTACATCTTACTATTACTATGTTTTTCATCAAAATAAACAAAATATGAACAGTTAATGGACATGACAAGAAAATAACTAGTCCTTAGAGGCCTCAATAGGCACCATTTATTTGGCACTGGACCCAAGAATTTCAAATCGTTATGGCCTCTTGAGAAGATGTTCAATTCTACCCAAACGAGCATTATTGTGTTGCACATGGAACTCCAAGAGCTGGAAGTATTTTTGAATTTCTTAAAGAGAGGGGTCTATCTGCATAAAGTATGAAGTGTGCATGATGGATTTTACCGCTAGATTTTTCATCCTTAAATAGATATGGATGGTTTTATTGTACTGAGATACCCTACCTCTGGTATTTTCTGGATCACATACTTGGAGTTCACTGTCCAAATATGTTTGTTCCTCTTCCACCTCGCGAGTGAGCTCCTCTTCCCACTTCGCAATTACCTTCCTGACTTGACTCAGAATATCCTACAATTATGCATGAGTGGCATCCATAATATACTTAGCTTGTTTTTTGCGGCCATAACTTCTCGGCCTCTGGGAGGAGGGTTCGCCTTTCTCCTTCTAAGCACCTCTCTTCCGAGTCTGCCTCTGGCATTCCACCCCCACTTCCTCTTTGATAACCTTTTCCTGCGTCATTAGAGCCTGATGAACTATGAAGGTCTGGTGGGAAGATGAGAAATATACAGTCATTCCCCCGATTGAGGTCCTGAATCCTCACCTGAGAGATGTCTCTATGACAAGAATCAATACCAAACACAAACACGACGCGATGTTAATGATCCTTAACATATAAAACGTGGAAAACCTTTCCATATTGCGATGTTGATTATGAACCATACCCCTAGGGGAGGTTCGAATCCTGGTTTTTCCAAGCACCCTAGATTTAATTTCAAGAGACTTCAAACTGCACCCCGCACCATAGAGGGTCGACAACAACATGACTTAATCACATAATTATCCTCTAAATTAACATGTAGTTCAAGGTTTTTCAACAAGCCCATGATATGGGTGGAAACCTTGCAGAATTAGGGTGTCGAAAAGCATGACCTCTTTACCCATACCAATATCCCCCATTTTCTGAAGCATTATGTCATAAAGAAGAGAAATTGACATTATCAACTTAAATAAAATCAAGAAAAACTTGCAAGGACACCATGCAGATAGAGTAGCCAGGGTTAAAGACAGATCGTTCTATTTAAAAGTTGGAAAAAACAAAATTTCTAGTGTTCTCCATGATCTTGTAACAAATAAATGAGAGGGAAAGTACCACATGCCCTTGGATTGTTGAGATTTGAGCACTGTAATGCTAGTGCCCTATGATCTTGTCTCCACCTAGCCATTGATCCTCCACCCATGAAATAATGGGTTGAATGAAACACAACCATTTTATTAAATCTCGAAGGTTATTACTCCATTTCTCATACCAACTCAAATAATGATAAAAAATTCCTTAATTAAATACCCCAGCTCACATGCAGCCTATGCTACCACCTTTCTCCGACCACTTGCCACTAACAGGACCAACCTGTAGGCCGTAAGGCCCTTCCTTAATTGGTGTGATCATGATCCACCTGGAGATCTTCAACCAGATCACACCCTGACCGGGGGTCTCTTCTTCCTCCATGAACATGGGTACTAGAATCTTGTTGATCCTATTCAGGAATTCTGAGCAGCGAATCGAAATATTCTAGGTGGCCAGTACTCCATGCTAGATCCAAATTAACCCCTTATGAGTGCATCCCCAATTATCTAAGATTTCTTCTTCCTTGTTGTCATTACGAAGGACATGCAAATGGATAATGTACTAAAAACCATGGATGAGGGTTCCCACTTCCTGAACCAAGCGAGCCATTCTCCAAATATTACTTAGTTTTTCCCAAGTTTCTCCCTCATGAAGGAATTTTATAGTGCTGATAACAGGTGTCGAGTCTCCTTCCACCACTAATTTTCTATAACCTAGTTTGCTAGCTATAATAAGGCCCCTCTCATCCTTGTACAGTATGCTATGGGCCAGCTTGAGGATTTACGTGCTCCCATTGACATTCCCCCTCTTCATGTCAATATGACGGAGCCTGTAACCACCATCCTCTACCTGTCATCATTCATGAGACCCTCAGTGGAAGCTCTCTCAAAATATTCCCCTGTTGTTTTGCTCGACCTCCCTTCAGCGATCATCCTGGGCTCAACATTGATGGATCCTTTATCTGCTTTTTCTTCCATCATCCCCCGTGATGATGCACATGTGGAAATTTCTTCTCATGATGATGAGTTAGGTAGCTTCACTGTGTCATGTGGTCTCCCTTCCTCCAGTCACTCCATCTTCTATTGTGATGATGAAATCATGGAAGCTTTGTCCACCCCTGAACTCATATTTTCCACCCATAAGAGGAATGGCACCCTTCATGCCTATGGTGACTTTCGTGGCCTGAGTGCAAGCTACACCTGAGGTAGCTCACACACACCACCTTCCCGTCAGTGCGTGAGTGATAGAAATCCTACCTGGATCACTCCCTCTCGCAGTGTTTGTTCGATTTTTACTATGCACTCAGGCTTCCAACATTGTTCATCATCCTCCCATTTGTTGTCTTGTGGCACCTTTCAGATGGACCTCCTGTCCACACCTTATATCTATTATGCCAATGGTGCAAGTCCCGGAATCTAGCCTTGGCAGGTTGGGCCATCTTTACCCCCTTGCATTCGCTTGTTCTCTCAAATGGTGTATGCATTGGTATTGCTACCAATAATCAGGCCAAATATGATGCAGTGGGAGGTTTATTAACTGATGCCCTTTCACATCGCATCATCCACCTTGATGTTCATTTAGATTCCCTAATTCTTGTAATGCAGTTGAATGGTGTCTATTGTGTGCATAATCCTATCCTTTTTAGAATATATTTACAAGTGAAGCTTCTGATGCGTGAATTTTAAATCATTACATTCAGTCATGTACCTAGAGCACAAAATCACTATGTAGATTCCATTGCAAACAATATTATAGATTGGAATTTAGCACACGCATTTAACACAAGACAATAATATAACATAAAACCATCAAAATGATGCATATCCATAATATGTGTCGTATAAAATGTTTTAGAGTCCATTAATTATGTGTAATATTCCAAATTTAGCATGCAACTAATTGGAATATTGATTATTGTATTTTACACCTAGGAGTTGAATAAATGGGTAAGGAGGCCCATACATAGTAAAAATATGAATACAATCCCTGATAGTGTGAAAAGGGATGAACATAGGAGCTGAATGTCACACCCTCATGTGTGAACAGGGACATTTGCATGTGGACAAGGTCAAGTTTGACCAAGTCAACAGCGTTGGGATAAGAGGTGGAGATCATCTTGTGAGACAACACAAAGATAGTGGGAGGAATATTCCTTGGTGGAGGAAACTCTAATGAGTGGGACCCAATATGAAAGGGCTTCCATTTTTATAAAAGGAGGGGAAGGAATCCATAACAAGACATCTATGTTATTCATTTTATTTGTGTATGGTCTATTTAGACTTTGTATTCCTTTGCTATTTAGTAGGGTTGTTGTGATGCTTAGCACCGGGTGTTCCTGAGCGGGAATCCGATATCCTTTCTTGAGAGGCATCTTAAAGGAGCTTGTACTTCATTTCTCCACATCCAGGCTTGAGGCCAAGCATCCTCCTTCAACTACAACGTTATTTCTGCAGTAGTATAATGTTGTGTTGTAGCGTGTTGTAGTGGGGGTCCACAACACCACTTCTGGAGCTTATATTTCAGAGGAGGAAGCTTTATTTCCTTTGGGAGATTATTCAGGAAGCCTTTGGAGCACCTTTCAGATCTTGGCACTTGGAAAACCTATTTTTTGTCTCTTACAGCGCAGTCCCTCTCCTTGACTGCGTTATTTTCAGTGTGTATCTGTAGTGAGGGTTTGTAGTAATGTTTGGAGGGTGAGATCTTCAGTGTTAAGATCAAATTTTCATTTGGAAGATTCATTGGAGGAGGTATATTTAGCTTGTGCATCATCTTTAGCCATCTCCGTCTAGTTCTTGAGTTGCAACTACTACTCAGTCCTAGGACTGCAACTCTGGCATTTTTCCATTTTGCATATTTCAGCCAATCCTTCCAAGATTGTCTTGAAATTGTCTTTGGGGGTTTATGTATTTGCTCCCATCATTATATGAGATGTATATTTCCACATCCATGTATTGACATATCCCAGTAGCAGTGTCTCTAATAAAAACTGCGCTTTCATAGCCTTCCGCATTTTCTGTGTAGCAATGTACTTCATTTTTCATGTATATATTTCTTGAGGCCTGTTCTGCCTTGCTTGAGTATTTATTTCCTCAATATCTTGTACAAATTTTTCTGTTGTAACATTAATAAGATGGCTATTTTTTCTTCTTACATTTTATGATTTGATTTATCACTGCTACTCCAGTTTTGTGTTCATGTATTGTTGCATCCTCATTTTGGGATATTATAGTGGTATCAGAGCATAATTTTGGCTCAGCCTGTGGATCTCAGCCAATGTGCTATCAATAATACAAGAAGAATAAAGGATGAACAGAAAGAAGGCTCCATTATTTGGAGGAAGAAAGGATGAGAAACTTCCAAAGTTTCTGTCTCAAACTTTGCAGAGCATTCATGAAGATCTCAAGAAGGTGAGAAGGGAGATGTGTATACAATCTCCAAGAGGGTTTGAATCTGAATCAAACTCTCAATTTTCATATGATGAGTGTGAGCATGCAGCCATACAATATGATGCATAGCGCAGTCACATGCCTAAATTTTCCATGAGAATATGGAAGAAGAAGGAATGGCTAGAAGGGGAACTCTTAGTGATTTTCTGCAAGATTATGAATCTCAAACTTAGAAGTTTAGAGATCATATCACTTTTCCGGAGTTTTGCAAGATCAAGGTGAAGATAAGCAAGCAACATGATATGGGTAGATTTCTTCTATCCACTTTTGATGGTTCCCCTACATGTTCAACTAGAGCTTGGGTGGAGGAGCTAGACTTCTATTTGCAGCAACACCAAATTTCTGAAGATGAAGCCATCAAAGCTGCAACACTGCATTTTGGAGGTAACGCCTATGCATGGTGGATTTTTGAGTCTTTTTCTTTGATGAATGAAAACACTTTTTCTTATGCTAGGTTCACTAAGACATTGGTGGAAATATTTGATGGGAAACTTCTGAAACACATGTGGTGGAGCTAAACAAACCTAAGAAAACAAAAACCTTGCATGTGATGCAGGAAACCATAAACTCAACTCCACTTCAAAAAACCATGGAGGACGCTGATATCTTGCATCATACCTTGCTAGAGGCAAGATCTATATCTCATATTCTTGAACAAGAGGGTATGGAGATCCTTTTTTCAAAATAGGATCCAATCATTGGGAGGTTTCCCATACACATTGATGAGGACGACGGAAACAACGCTGTCATGTCTAGAGTTTATCTAGCACCTCATGTAGAGGAAGAGGGATGTCTTGCTCCAACTAGAGTGATTCTTGTATCATTGCAAGGAATTCCCTAGGATCTCACATATGGAGATTAAGGCACAACTCATGATCTACATGTGCCATTGATGATAGGGTGTAAAACTATGGAGATAAAAGGAGGAGATAGGGAGGATGACCAACATCATGTTATGAGGAGCACACACCCCTATCTATTTCAGGAGGTTGATGCACCTAAGAGGAATACTGGATTGTGTAGTGAGGGTAGGGACAAATCTATCCATTAATATATGCAGTCTACTCTTGATCTTGATGTCTCATTGTATGGATGCATTTCACTGGGGAGACCACTAGATCAGCGGAGGATGATGGGTGCTTCACATTTTTAGGCACCACTCATTGATTTCATAGGAGTGGATACCTTGTGAGAGCTTAGTACAACAATAGGAGTATTGGGTAGACTCAAGGAGAGGAGAGGTACACTCTCAACATCATCATTACCCACTCTCATTTCAGATTCTGCGTTGTGGCAGGAGCATCATGGGAAGAATAGTAGCCTTCTAACTTGCATCTTTGGCATGGGAGATGTCAAAGAAGAGGGAAGCCATATGATAGATGTTCTTTATGATAAATCATCAGCGCTGTCACTATGGAGGATAGATCCATATTGGAAATCCCAGCTTTTGGTGGATTATTCCAAGGATCTTTCTACTTGTATGATATTGGATGACCAACTACATGAGGAGGGATAATCAGTCAGAGATGAGGTCAACTAATATCATGGTAGGATATTCTTACCTAGAGCTTCCAAGCTCAAGGAGAAGCTACTACAAGCAAATCAGGAAGATTTCCTTTTCAGCCACACTTATTCCATGAGAGCATACCACACCATCATGGAGGGTTACAGTTGGAAAGGCTTTGAGGAGGACAAATATCAGCATTTGAGGAGATGCATGGATCATGTGGAGATGGAGGAGATACATAACAATTTGGAAGAGTTAACACAACCACCTCTTTTCTCTTTGAGGATAAGAGGAGACTCATCTATGAGCCACTCTATTTTCATGGGCAAAACATATGGTAAGGGTATTGTTTGGTTGCATAATGATTTGTATAATGTATATGTGCATCCCTTAACCATATATGTGCAGGATATTTATCTAAGGAGGAGCATTCGTTCTAGTCCTCTTGGTCTACTTGAGGCCATGAGCAGTACTAATGGCCACTCCCTAGAAGGAATTGGGGAAGAGATATCTTATGCTGAACCCTCTTATGGTGCATCATACATCATACACTTTCTCCAAACTTATGAGGAGATTGGGGCAGCAAGCAAGTGGTTGAGAAGCCACACTTTATATCATTCTCTATTGCATTTGAGAGTCAAAATTCGTTGGTTGCATTTGAGGGACCATTGTCCTTCTCCCTTGCTTCATATGGTAGCTAGTATAATTCTCAGTTTAGTTCCCTATGTTGTTGTTATTCTTATCTTTGTTGGAAGCATGATTGGGAGAGAGACACATTGGTTGGATGTGTCCTTTGGGGAAGAGGATTCCCATATTTTTTGCATTACATGTTCTAAGGGGAGCATGGGAGATGATATTTCCACCACAACAAAACACTTGTTTCCTTATAAGGTGGGCCATAAGATTGAATGGAGCACTTGGGAAATGACACTCACAAATCATTGGGATAAAATTTTCTATTGGTTGCCATGTCATGTTGTGCAACAACAGTTAGGAAAAATAAGCTGTGACCACTTGGGAAATTGTTGGTTCGTTTCAACTCTACATGAAACCTTTAGTATTCCTCTCACTTGGATGCCTTATGATGGTGATTTCCTATTCATCATATATGGGATGATTTGGGCCAGCATGATTCACAACGTTGGAGGGAAGATCTTTGGAGATCCAGTTTTCTTCTTGCCACTTGGAGGCAACACTTTTGTAGCCCAAGAGAAGTATATACTCTATACTTATAATAAGTGGAGAGGAGGGCAGCGTGGGGTAGGCTATTATGTCTACCATGATCATATTTTCAGCCCACCTACATTGTATGAGCTCAAAGTGGAAGATGATTTTCAGAAGTTTCCATGTTGGGAGGTAACTCATTTTGTATGAGTGATTGCTTGGGGATGGATGATCCACATGAGAATGTTGTTTCCCAATAAATTTCAGATCCCATACCTAAAGGGTACCTCTGGACAACACCTTATTTCTTTCTTAAGTACTTTATTTGTTCATGATGATAGCTATCTAGCTAGCTTACATGCTTGGAAGGGGCAATATGGAGATTCATTGATGGGACAACATCTCTTTCCTTAGAGGAGTTCATCATATATGGATGCTACAGTAGGAGGAAGGGAGACATCTAAGTTCTATCCTTGTAGTTTCTTGAAGACAAGCAACATTTGGGAGGGGATGACATGTGAATTCCCATTTATGGATTGCATAGGTTTTTGCAATGTTCGGCTTCCCTATAAGAATCAATAAGTGTTACACCATTTTTTGGTCATCCAACATGTTACTATCAAATGGACCTAAGTACACCATGTAATACCAATTTTACCCTAAGTAAAATTTCTTTCACTATGAAAAATAACTTAGTAAACCACCTATTCCGGATCGAGAGATGAAATAGAAACAGACTACACTGCAGAAACCCTAGACCGCCTACGCTACTGTTCTGCCGAGTTAGCCTGCGCTCAGCCAGCACGCGCGGCTTGGTAACTGACCATGGACTCAAGATCGGGTGGGGGGGAAGGTCAACCCCCCCCTGCCAACAATGATGGCACCCACACTAGCTCTGTGCAAAGCAATGAAACAACCGAAAAAGGCTAGGAAACGTTGCCACCAAAAGCGTCAACCACGCAAACCCAGCAGGAGGCAGTGGCTCCCACATCCTTTACCTACAAACCCATTGCAACAGAAAGACCCAAAATTGAATTGCCCAGCCACCGTATAAATGCTCGAATCCAGTACATGAGGGACCATGCCCTCATTGGTAAATTTATTGGCTTTTGGCCAACTGAAAAAGCCCTATAAGGTTGTGTTGCTTCCAAATGGAAGCCCAAAGGGCATGTCATGTTACAGCTTGGACCAAAGGGTTTCTTCACAATGATTTTCATCTGCATTGAGGACCGGAACAGAGTAATGGATGAAAAGCCTTACTTTTTCAACTCAGCTAGGCTATATCTTTGGAACTGGGTAGAAAGATTCAACACAGACAAAGAAAACTTCAACTGGGCACCTGTCTGGATACGCCTATACTCACTACCTCTAAAATATTGGGACGAAGAATCACTCCAAGAAATTGGCAAAGGTCTAGGAGAGTTCATCAAGATTGCAGAAGAAACAAAGCTTCACCGATACACTTCTTATGCTCGCATCTGCGTCTATATGCATTTAGACAAAGTCCTCCCTGATGCCGTAAGTATATATCATGATGATTTCAAATGGATCCAGCCATTGGATTATGAGCATGTTCCTTTCAGATGTCGCAGATGTCATGCACATGGTCATATGTTCAAAGATTTCCCCCTCACTACTCAAGCTCCGACGAAAGAAGCTGAAGTCACTCCGGAAGCTGATGGTTTCACCAAGGTGCCCTCGCGTAGAAGACATGGCAAGAAGCCCTCTACTACAGGTAAGAAACCCTCTCCTTCCCCCAATGCTCCCTCTACTAGTAATATTTTTGCTGTTCTTTCCAACCCTGATCTTGCCCCTGATTTAGGCCATATCCCTGCTAAATCCCCCTTAAAACCCTCAGATATTCCAAATCCTTCAACCCATTCCAACCCCTTGCAAACTCAGAATCAGAAGCTTTCTAATGAAAACTCCTCAGACAACCCTTCTACTGAAACCAAGCTTCTGCCATGGCACCCTGCCACAATGGACGTTGACAACCCTAATACCCAACCTGTTGTTTCTAATGAAGCTCTTATCAGTAATAGTCAAGAGACCTTCATGGAAGAGGACTCTGAAGGCTTAGACCTAGGAGAACTCGACCTAGGAGAACTCGACATCCCAGGACTCGAGGAGGCTTGCAGAAGACAGGATTTTGACACCATCAACCCTCATCAAATTGAAAAACTGGAAAAGGTCCTCTCGAACGTCCATCAGCAAAAGAAACTTGGCGTTCAGCTTGGCAGTCACTGGGATAGCCTCAAAATCATAAAAGAATCAAGGAAAAGGGGTCGAAATCCGGACTGGCAGCGCACCATCACCATAGGAAAAATATTGGTCGACTCAGGCCAATATCCCAAGCTTACAAGGTTCTTCAAACCTCTGTCAAATAGTTCCCCATGAAGTTGATCTCATGGAATATTAGAGGGCTCAATAGCCCAGGAAAGCACAAAATTCTCAAAAATATGATACAGAAAGAAAGACCAAATATTCTCTTTCTTCAAGAAACTAAATTCAATAGTGAAATGCTAGGAACCATCTTGTCCAAAGCCTGGCCTAGCTGTAACTCAGTAGCAGTGGATGCCTCCGGTACTTTAGGGGTTCTTGCTATAGCTTGGGACACTCAGTCCATAGAACTATCAAACTTTCATGCTGCGCGTCATCTTCTACAAGCAACTTTTCACCCCATTGGATCTAACATCCATGGGCATCTCTCCAACGTCTATTTCCCACAGGAACAAGCAGGGAAAATAGCTCTTCTGCATACTATGGAGATTCTAAATTCATATAGAACCCATCCCCTATAGATTGCAGCAGGGGATTTCAATATGATTACTAAGATGGGAGAAAAAACAGGTGGAAGATCCAGAGCAGATCCAGACAGTGCTCATTTCAGAGATTTCGTAGCCAACAGTTGGCTCATAGACATCCCTTTCTCAAATGGCACTTTCACATGGAACAATAAAAGAATAGGAACTCAGCAAATCACTTCAAAGTTAGATCGTTTTCTCATTTCTGACAATGTCGTCCATATAGGAGGGGACCTTTCGGCATCAATACTCCCGCAGGTAGGTTCAGATCACTGGCCCATCTTGCTAGACTGGAAAAATGTTGGTCTTCAATACAAAAAACCCTTCAAATTTGAAGCATTTTGGCTCTCTCACCACTCTTTCAAAGAAATAGTCACCCATGCTTGGCAGAGTTTCACTCCACCCTTAGGCTCGAAAATGTACCAATTTCAACAAAAGCTCAAGCACCTTAAAGCAATCATCAAGAATTGGAACGCCTTTGTTTTTGGAAACATCTTTCAAGAAATCAAAATCCTAGAAATCAAAATGGAAGAAACTCAACAAAAAATCATAATCTAAGGAAGAACTAAAGATCTGGCTGCTCAGGAACAAGATCTACACAAGCAACTAGAGGAGAGCCGCAAGCAAGAAGAAATCCTATGGCGGCAAAAATCTAGAATAAATTGGCTAAAGGAAGGGGAGAGGAACACAAAATTCTTCCACAGGTCAAAAATACAAAGAAGAATGCAAAATCGCATTCCTCATATTACTAATCAACAAGGAGCACAAGTGGAACAACAAGAGGAGATAGAGCAAGTTCTACTGGACCACTTTCAAAGCATCCAGCAGGAGGACCACACCCTAGACAGACAGCCCGCTATCGACCAAATCTCACGGCTAGTTCCCAAATTAGTCATTGCAGAGCACAACAAAATGCTTCTCCGTCCTGTCTCCCTTCAAGAAGTCGAACTAGCAATGGCCCAAATGAAGGAGGGAAAGGCGCCTGGTCTTGATGGTTTCACCTCCAATTTCTTCCATCATTTTTGGGAACTTATCAAAATAGAAGTCTGGCAGCTATTTGAGGAATCCAAAGCTACTCACTGGATCCTCCCCTCCTTGAATGCCACTTTCTTGGCCCTGGTTCCGAAAGAAGAGCGCCCTAGTACTCCGGAGAAGTATAGACCAATCGCCCTCTGCAATGTGGTTTATAAGGTCATATACAAGGTCATAGCCAACAGACTAAAGCCTCTGCTTCCGTTCCTCATATCGCCAGAACAAACTGGATACGTAGAAGGTCGACAAATCATGGACGGCATCATCCTCACGCATGAAGTCATCCACTCTCTCAAAAGCACTAAAAAGCCAGGTATGCTCCTCAAAATTGATTTATCTAAAGCTTTTGATAAAATAAGCTGGCGCTATATCCAAAACATCCTCACAGCTTTTGGCTTTGACCAGATGTGGATAAGGTGGGTTATGTCCCTCATCTCCACACTCCTTTATTCCATTCTTTTCAATGGCATCCCCTCCACGCCGTTTAAACCATCTAGAGGCATCAGACAAGGTGACCCTCTCTCACCCTTCATTTTTGTCCTCATGTCTGAAGGTCTCAGCAAGCTCATCCATCATGTAGTCATCACTAACCATCTGCGTGGTATTACCCTTCATGACTCACACACCACCCACCAACAATTTGTTGATGACAATATGTTGTTTGGATTCCCTTCTGTCCAGGAAGCCCGATCTTTTAAAATTATTCTAAACCTTTTCTCTATGGCCTCTGGCATGACCGTCAATGTCTCTAAATCCCAACTTTTCTTTTTCAACACTCCCCCTTTGATCCAAACCAGTATAACCCGCATTCTAGGCTTCTCTCTTGCTTATCTCCCCTCAAAATATTTAGGTGCCCCTCTTATTGCCACTGCCATAAAGCACTCCACTTGGAATCATCTCTTGGAAAAACTGGAAGCCCGACTTTCCTCCTGAACTTACAGAGCTCTCAATATATCCAGTAGGCTTGTCCTCATCAAATCAGTTCTGCAATCCATGCCACTTTATCTTTTCTCTATGCTTGCAGCTCCAAAATGGGTGCTCAATCAGATAAAGAATCTACAACATTGATTCCTCTGGGGATCCTCAAACCAAAAACGAAAATGGGCCCTGGTCAACTGGAACATGGTCTGTTCCCCTAAGGCTGCTAGAGGAATAGGCCTTAGAAATCCCCTCCACAGCAACGAAGTTATGGGGGCACAACTATGGTGGAATTGGCTCTTGAATCCATTTAAACCATGGGCTAAAATGTGGACAACCAAGTATGCTAATAAAAAACCGCCTGAAGACCTGGTCAAGCTCTATCCTGGAAGAGTTGGCTCCCTCATATGGAATGCAGCCAAACAACACTTTTCTCTCATACAACAGCACAGCTTTTGGGAAATAATAAATGGGCACACAGCCAGATTCTGGGCTGACTCCTGGCAGCAAAACCCACATCTTACTGATATTCTCAGCCTCTCCAACAATGGTCGCACCAACCCCCCAGAAGAAATCAAAGTCAATCAAGGTTGGATGCCTACCACCAGCAATGACTTCAGACAATGGAAGCATCTGACTCTACTCATGCCCAACGCTTCTAGTAACACTCAGGAAGCTCTCCAAGAGGAATTGCAACGACGGAAAATCAGGTGTTCAGAGGAACCAGACATTCTCCGATGGGGATACTCGCCTAGAGGCATGTTCACTACGACAGAAGCCTTCTCACTAATGCATCCAATCCAGCTTCCGAGAGACAGGCTTTGACAATTTGTCTAGGCTCCAGGTACTTGGCCTAAAGTATCCACCTTTCTCTGGTTACTCAGCCACAAAATAATCCTTACATGGGACAACTTTCTCAAACGTGGTTTTTATGGCCCTTCACAATGCCCAAATTGCAAGAAAGATATTGAAACGACACAACACCTCATGCTGTCATGAAATCTTGCTAACCAAATTTGGGAAAAGATATGTTTCAGAAGTCAACGAAGCAAACCAAAAGGGGACTTAACCAAAATTATGCGCCTCTGGCCCCAACGACCATATAACAGTCCCATTCTCAATTTTCTCTGGCAAATTATCCCCAGCCTCCTCTTCTGGTCCCTATGGAAGGAGCGAAATAGGAGAATCTTCAAACATCAAGCCAGCCCTTTGGACATCATCTGGGACAGCTTCAGCAAAAACCTCCAAGAGACTCTTGCCTTTCATCCTTGGCAGGAGGAGGATATACCTAAATAGCCGAAGGAAGTAGCAATATAGCAAAATTGGCAGTTGAGAATAGCGATCTCGCCAAATACCTACAAGCAGAAGACTCCTGACACCCAGATCCCTTGGACACCTCCTCCTCCAGGCATTTACAAACTGAACTTTGATGGTGCCTCCAAGGGAAATCCAGGTCCAGCAGGCTTTGGCGGCATTCTCAGAAACTCTCAAGGAGATTTACTCACTATATACTATGGTTTGATAGGCTGGGACACAAACAATTCAGCAGAATTGGAAGGGCTCTAGCAAGGTTTGATTCTTTCCCATCTATACAACCTCTCACCTGTCATTGTGGAAGGATACTCCCAGATTCTCATCAACACAGCCAATCAACTTCTTTAAGGCACCAGAACCACAAAAGTTACCACAAGCTGGAGAATGGCCTCTAGACTCGACAAGCTCAGCAGATGGTTAGACAACAACCAAGCCATATCCTTTGTTCACACCAAAAGAGAAGGCAATAAGGTAGCGGACCTCCTAGCTAATCTAGGAGTTGAAAGCTCGGACACTCTCAATCATGGCCCTCTTCAGATCATCCATGACAGGGACACACTTCAGAATTGCATCAATCTGGTGCAGAATGATCAAAAATTTCTAGATGCGGATGGTTATTAGGCCCGATGGGACAATTGGACCCGGCCATTTCACAAGGCGCATGGCGTGTGGTGGCCACATGGCCCTCCACGACGCCATTATGTTTGCATTCACTTCGCTTGACCGCACAGTTAATTCACTCCCGCGACGGTGCTTCAACCTCCCTGGTCTGCTTGGTAATTGCATTATGGACTCCAATTCAATTTTCGCAGAGCTCTCCGACTCCTCGCGCGGTTGTTTGGCTCCCTTGGGCGGTGCTTGCCCTGTGCACTGTGCTGAGCCCAGTGCTCGCACACATACAGGCCGACGTTGCTCGCTCTACAGTTGCATTGAGACTATTCCTAGTGCGCATTTCTCTCACAGCGCCTTCTGCCCAGCGTTCATCGTTCCTCAGCTTCCTTCTGGCTCATTCGTTGCTCCGGCGCTTCTCCAAGTTCACGAGGTTCACGAGATCGAAGCCGCCATGCCTAGACTCAGACAGCGCATGACTTGCCATCGAGGAGGCACTCGCGGAGGCTCTGTGGGTGATCGCCCCTCCTCCAGTAGGAAATTCCCTGATTGTCCCTCTAGTTTTGCCCATGGCCCTCCACCCGCCCCCCCTCCTCATGAAGCTACTCGTCACTTTGCCTCTTCTGGCCCTCAGCCCTCTGGTAGCCACTTCATTTGACAGACCATGTAGAGAGCGGAGCTGCATTTTGATAGTGCTTTCAATCGCCCCTCCATTACAGCTTATATCACAATTACCCTGCGCGAGGATGCCACACTTCGCTCTCCTCCCTGGCATGATTCCACTCCTGCTTCTCTTGATCCCTATCCCGCCTCCGTCGACCCTCGGTCCACCTCTGCTGCAATGCCTCGTGCTAATACAAGCGAACCACCCGTCAGAGCAACGCCCTCCCTAGGCCTCTTCTCTATGCAGGTGAATGTGGATGCTGTTCAAGGCGCAGGAGCTCAACACGCGGATGCGGATGCTGAAGATCCTGAGGAAGACATCAGATGCCCAATTGAGGAGGAACAACCCTCACCCGTCAACTCCAATTGACTCTGCTATGACATGGCGCAGTATGGTCTCGGAACTAGTTTACTTTGATAGAGTTACTGGTCTTTTGTTATCCACAGCAGCATACTGGTTTTTGTTATCGATAGTGTTATCTTTTTGTTGTTTTTTCATAACAATTGTCATAACTATTCCACCGGTTTCCCTATACAAGGGCAATGAGACTATATTTTTAGAGCTGGTTTCCCTATATGGGCAGTTCATTATCGGGATTAAGCTTGACCTTCAAGCCTAGTTTCAGGCTATCACAGTTGAACTGAGGCAGTTTTGTACTATAATGTTTACATAAATAGAATTAGCACAATTTAGAAAAAAAACTTAGTAAACCACCTTTATTAAGTTGTTTATGGTCTAAATAGGAAACCCCATGAGGAAATATTAAATAAATCTAAATTTGTTTTATTTTACTCAAGGAATAATTAGCTAAACAGAAGTTTAATTAATATTCCTAGTCATATTTAACCTAAAACAAGAAAATTAATTAGATAAATCACTATTTATCTTATTATTTTTCTAGGAATAATTATTTAAACCTTATTTAAATCATATTCCTTATTAAAATTGACTAAATCATTCATAAATAATTAAATAAATCATTATTTATTTGATTATTACTCAACCAAATCCTTAAAATAATAAATAGATCATTTATTTATTTACTATTTACAAATAAAGGGATTTGACCCAAGACAAATTGTTTTTCCCTCCAACAAATATAAGAAAATATTCCATAAAAGTTGGATCTTGATTTGGTTAATAATATTTTAATTATGCACCAATATCTAGACTAAATCAATATTTTGTTATAAATAAAAGGGTTTTTCCATTCATTCACTACCTTTTGTTGCCTAAATATCACTCTGGATCTATACTTTTGGTCTGACTTTGATCCACCATCATTGTCATATTTTTCTACCTTTTTTCTTGTGAGCTCCCTTTGAGTTCCATTTTTGTCTGGGTTTTCTACACCATCAAGAGAGAGGGATTTTAGATTTGAAGTGCTGAGGACTTACAAGAACCCATGCCATTGATGAGGACTGGTAACATCCTTCTATTTTCTCCTCCTAGATGCCATTAATACAAAGTTCTTTAAACATATTCTTGTCTTGTCTATTGGATGCATGGAGCAACTCTTGTTTTTATCTACTGCTTAATGTCTTTTAATGCATAGATTTAGATTTTTGTAGCATTTATCTTGGTCAACTAATTGCAGATCTAAAGATATTGGCAGCCATGTTTTCTCTTAGGGTTGTTTTTAATGCACGACTAAAGTGAGCCTTTTTCGTACACCGACGATTAAAATTCATACTAACAAATGGCGACTCCACACGAGTTTACGATTACGAACTCTATCGTTTTTTAGATCCCTAAATATCCAACTACTTAAAACCCTAGGATTTCTCTTCAAATTCTTGTTTTTCTTTTCTTGATGTTTTTTTTAACCTACACAACCCTAAAACATTAAAAATTATAACTTCTGTGTGTTTTCGGACCTATTGCGCAGGTGATCAGCATCAGCCACAACTGAGGCGACACATTCTTCTGAAACCTAATCCCGACAGTGCCGGAAGTGCTGGTCGCACTTTTTCGGCCAAAACCTATGACCTGAACCTCCAAGGCACATAAAACAGGCCAAAACCCGTGACCTCTACTGAAATCAGGTTAGAAACTGTGACCTAGAATTTTTGCAGGAGTTTTTCTGAAAGTTTTCTAGGTTTTTCTAGGCCTCTGTTCAGGGTTGTCTGACCTCTGTCTCCGCCCGTTTTGGACATGTACTTTCTTTTTTTACTCAACAAGGTGGGAACCTAGCCCCCTAGGGCTTCGTTACCCTCCACCTTTTGTGGAAAAGTTTTAGCTACCGCAAGTTTTCTGAATTTTAGTGTGTTCAACCTTTTTTCAAATCTTATATCTTACCTTCAGATCCACTTCACATTGGTTATTTATACATCCAAAAAAACTCCTTTAGTTTTGTTTTTGTTTTCCTCTAGGGTACCCTCCGCTTCCCTCCAATATATAGCCTTTCACCACCTCACTTACAACAATCTTTCCTCTGATTTTTTGTTCTTTTTCTGCACCTATTTCTAGCAGATCTGACCTCTAGATCATTGTACCTCCAGAATTTTGATCTATTGAGAGGCCCGCCTCCTTGGGTTTAGATTAATGCATAATCATTTGTTTATTTTCTGTTATTTCAGTCTCATATACTATTATTTCAAGGTTTTATTTATAGCTATACATCAGTTTTTCTTTTTCTCTACAAACTTCTGGGTTTAAAAATTAAAATTTACACACTTATCACACACACCATAAGCGAAGAGGAGCTTGATTAACACCACCAAGAAAATAGTTTAAAATTTTTTAATCAATTGATCATGCACCTCTCTGCCCTTGTTTTGACATTGTAATCAATTGATACTGCACCTCCTTGCCCTTGTTGGTCTCTCTTCCCTTTGTGTCATGTTTGTGACTTCATCATTGCACCTCCAACGCATTTGTCTCGGAGACTTCTTCGCCTCCATCCTTAGTTTCTCGTAGGAAGACATAATCCTCCACGTAGGATTCGAGTTATTCCTCCATTGATTCTGCACTCTGACTCCTCTTCTGGTTCATTGGGTTCCCCTTGTGGTTCCACCCTCGGTTCTCCCCCTGTCACCTTGACTATTTCTGGTTCACGACCTAACGCTGGTGGTAGCCCCAACCCTAATTCTAGGAATACTACTAGTGGGACCGCAATAGGAACTACCCTGGCTGCTCCCTTGCTCCCCTATATGGCAGGACTCAATCTTCCCAATTTTAACCAATTGATCAATGACCCTATATACCATGATGCTAGTTGGCCTGCTATGCCAACCAAGCTCCCTCCTGACATCCCAAAGTTTGAAGGTCTTGCTGAAGAAGATCCTACAAATCATGTTCGATCATTCCACATGTGGTGTTCGTCTAACTCCATTATCGATGATTTTGTTCGTCTTTGGTTGTTCCAACGTACACTTACTGGTGAATATTCTAAGTGGTATGTTGATTAGGCCTCATCCTCTCATACCACCTTTGTGACTCTTGCCTGGGCCTTTCTATCTTATTTCCAGCTTCCCCTTCGTTATGACACTTGTATCGAATTTTTGACTTCTTTTCGTCAATTGTCTATGACCCGCGTATCTGATCATGTCCAGGAATGGTGGAGAAGAAAGAGCCTATGTCGATACCCTACCTTCAAAGACCATGTCTACATGGACTAGTTCCTTATATCTCTTTTTCCTGCTATTGGTAAAGATGTCGCATCACATTTCTCTCAAACCGAAGAAGCTGCTCTCCAGATTGGGTTAAAATATGACCTGATCTACGATCAGTCTAGTTATGTTTGTACTGTTCTACCTAATCTTCCTAGACTTGATGGTGCCAACACACCGAGGGCATCTCATGCCGCCAACGGTATCATTGGAGCTTTTTCTCATCCATATTCTCAGCCTCCCATGGGCTATGGTTTTCCTCGAGAGGGGCTAGAACCTCTAGCACTTTTCCCCCTCCCGGTAGCATGCCTCCTACTTTTTCCCAACCTCTTGTTTAGCACAATGTTATCAACCTCGTTATTATCCATATCCACAACCTGGTGCTCCATTTCCTCCAACATTAGCACCTCCACCTCCTTTGCCTTCAGAACCCCCACAACAACAGCCACCACCCCCTCAGGGGCAGGTGTATGCACGGCAGGATGCAACTAATCCTCCTGCCTCCAAAAATAAGAGGAAAGGTACTCAAAATCAATATTCCCCTAGTAATATTGGACCTAATACACAAAATAATTCTCCTAACACTGCTAACCAACAATAGGGCACTCAACCCAAGTAGGAAAGGACTGTTCGCACGTATAAGATTTGTTCTTATTGTGGTGTTTATGATCATTACATGCATGATTGTCCTCTTTTACCACAGATGAAGAAAATGTGGGAGTCTCAAACAACATTGCGAGGACATCAAGTCTCCCCTTCCCTCCCTCCCAATCCTATGCCTAGTTAGCCTATTGTGTTTACTAATCCTTTCCCTCAGCAAGGATTTGTGGCTACCCTACCACCTGAAGGTCATATGTCCACTCAACCTCCTCCATCTGGTACCTTCGATTATCAAATTATCATGATGAACTCAAAGTAACCTATAACCATTCACCTCTACCTTCAGACTCAGTCCTGTTAGTTCAACAAACCTTCCACTATGTCTATGCTCGAGTCCCCTTCTTCGGGTTCTATAAAGCCTCTTTTGACAACCAATGGTCCTTTGCAGATCCCTCAGCCTAAGGTAGAGGTTAATACCAAGATCCCTAAGGGACCATTACGCTGAAATGCTGCTTTTGGAAAAGTTTCCCACTCATATAGTATAGTAGATGATTTGGAGCAATCTCTTGCTGCCATCTCAACGCTAGAACTCCTCCAGTTGTGCCCTTCACAACAAAAAGCTCTACTATCTTTCATGGGTGCTGTAGATCCTTTAGATGATATTTTTATCATCTTTGATGTTGAATTGTTAGAACATATTCCTCTTCCTGCCTCTGTTGCCTTCCAAGTCCCAGTCAAGATCCGGAACGCCAACATTTTCCATTGTATCATTGATGGGGGGAATACACCTCTGTGATGTCCACTTCAGTTGGGAAGAAACTCGGATCACCTGAGTTGGCTCCTTCCACGATCACTCTTCTAGCATGGGATGTCCATGCATCCTAGCCCATTGGCCCATTTCGCAATTGTCTTATTACTCTTGCACGCAAGACTATTTGCATTGACGTAGAAGTCATTGATGCCCCTTTAGATTACAACATTCTATTGGGTCGTAGCTACACCTATGCGATGTATGATGTCCCCTCTACGGTTCACCACAAGATTTCCTTCCCTCATAATGGAAATATAGTCACCATTAACCAATTGACATATTACAAACCTAAGTCTCATACCTCCCCTGATTCCATCATATCTTCGGTGGGAAACAAGAAAACCAACGATCTTTTGACCAGTGTCTCAACCCAAGTCTACAAAGACTCCTCTTTGCTCGTTAAATTCCCTGGTCTTCCTCCTCTTTTCTCTGATCCCAAGTCATGAAATTTTTGCATGATGCAATCATCTCGGGCTTCCCTCAAGTGGCCCACTTCGGCTAGTCAGCAGCCTTGCCCCCCACAGCCTACTCCTAGCCCTTCGATTCAGCCTTATGGACCCCCTCCTCCTATCCATTCACCTACATCTAGTATCCATGAGCCTCTCTACCCTCCTGGAATGGTTCCTCTAGGCCTTAACCATATTGGAGCCATCCCTCCTAGCCATTACCCCTCTGGTCATATACCGTTCCTAGTTCCCCCTCCTAGAGTGTAATCAGTACCTATCATGGCTACTTTATCTCTTCCTAACTTGACCCTGGGGATTCCCATTTGGTACCTTGATCCCCCAGCTGCTACCCCGCCTGGTCAACCAAAACCTTATCTTGCTTTCACCTCGGTTCAATCGATCCCCATGACTTCTTCTGTTGCTACAGTGCCTCAGCCACCTCAACAGAAACCTTCTCCTATTGTGATAGCTTTGGGTAAAAGCACAAAGCTCGCAAGAGGGCATTAAAAGACAAGGCTTCCCTGACTGGCCCTACTCCTCCTCCACCTCCAAAGCCTTGTTCTTTATGTGATGTCATCAGTCATGCCACCCATACCTATCTTCAGTTTCCCCGTATCAAGCCCATGGTTAATGTTTCGTTCCCTGAGTCTACGGTCCCTGAAGCCTCTGTTTCTTTCTCGACTACAACCATGAACCCTAAGAATATTCACACCAACCAACCTTGTGCTTTGTGTGATCTCCATGGCCATTATTCCAAACCCACTCCATCTTCTATTGTGATGATGAAATCATGGAAGCCTTGTCCACCCCTGACCTCATATTTTTTGCCCATAAGCGGAATGGCACCCTTCGTGTCTATGATGAATTTCGTGGATTGAGCGCAAGATATACCCAAGGTATATCCCACACACCACCTTCCTATCGATGCGCGAGTGATAAAAAACCTACCCGGATCACTCCCTCTTGTAGTGTTTGTTCATTTTCTACTATGCACTCAGGTTTCCATCATTGCTCATCATCCTCCCATTTGTTGTCTTGTGGAACCTTTTATATGGACCTCCCATCCTCACCTTATATCTATTATGCCAATGGTGGAAGTCACTACTCCCAGAATCTAGCCTCGGTAGGTTGGGCCATCTTTACCCCCTTGCATTCGCTTGTTCTCTCAAACGGTGTATGCATTGGTACTGCTACCAATAATCAGGCCGAATATGATGTAGTCCGAGGTTTCTTAGCCGATGCCATTTCACATTGCATCCTCCACCTTCATGTTCACTTAGATTCCCTACTTCTTGTCATGTAGTTGAATGGTGTCTATCGTGTGCATAATCCTATCCTTTTTAGAAAATATTTACGAGTGAAGCTTTTGATGCGTGAATTTGAAATCATTACATGCAGTCATGTACCTAGAGCACAAAATTACTATGTAGATAGCATTGCAAACAATATTCTAGATTGGAATTTAGCACACGCATTTAACACAAGACAATAATATAACATAAAACCATAAGAAATGATGCATATCCATAATATGTGTCGTATAAAATTTTTTAGAGTCCATTAACTTTGTGTAATATTTAAAATTTAGCATGCAGCTAATTGGAATATTGATTATTATCTTTTACACCTACGAGTTGAATAAATAGGTAAGGAGGCCCATTCATAATAAAAATATGAATAAAATCCCTCATAGTGTGGAAAGGGATGAACATAGGAGCTGGATTTCACACCCTCATGTGTGAACAGGGACATTTACATGTGGACAAGGTTAAGTTTGACCAAGTCAACAACATTGGGATAAGAGGTGGAGATCATCTTGTGAGACAATGTAGAGATAGTGGAAGGAATATTCCTTGGTGGAGGAAACCATAATGAGTGGGACCCAAGATGAGAGGGCTTCCATTTGTATAAAAGGAGGGCAAGACATCCATATCAAGAAATGTATGTTATTGATTTGATTTGTTTATGGTATGTTTAGACTTTGAATTCCTTTGTTGTTTAGCAGGGTTGCTATGTTTCTTAGCACCGGGTGTTCCCGAGCGGGAATCCCATCTCCTTTCTCGAGAGGCATATTGAAGGATCTTGTACTTCGTTTTCCACATCCAGGCTTGAGGGCAAGCATCCTCCTTCAACTAAAATGCTCTTTCTGCAGTAGTATAACGTTGTGTTGCAGGGTGTTGGAGTGGGGGTCCACAACACCACTTCTGGAGCTTATATTTCAGAGGAGGAAGATTTCTTTCCTTTGGGAGATCAGTGAGGAAGCCTTTGGAGTACCTTTCAAATCTTGGCACTTGGCCAACCTATTTTCTATCTCCTACAGCACAACCCCTCTCTTTGAATGCGTTATTTTCAGTGTGTATCTGTAGTGGGGGTTTGCAGTATTGTTTGGAGGGTGAGATATTCAGTGTTAGGATCAGCCTTTCACTTGGAATATCCTTTGGAGGAGGTCTATTCAGCTTGTGCATCATATTTATCCATCTCCATCCAGTTCTTGAGTTGTAGCTTCTACTCAGTCCTAGGACTGCAACTCTGGCATTTTTCCATTTTTCATATTTCAGCCAATCCTTCCAGGATTCTCTTGAAATTGTCTTTGGGGGTTTATATCTTTGCTCCCATAATTATATGGGCTGTATATTTCCATATCCATGTATTGGCATATCCTAGTAGCATTGTCTCTAATAAAAATTGCGCTGTCATAACATTGGGCATTTTCTGTGTAGCAGTGTACTTCATTTTTCATGTATATATTTCTTGAGGCCTGTTCTGGCTTGCTTGAGTGATTAGTTCCTTAATATCTTGTACACATTTTGCTGTTGTAACATTAATAAGATGGCTATGTCTTCTTCTTACATTTTATGAGTTGATTTATCACTGCTACTCCATTTTTGTGTTCATGTATTGCTGCATCCCCATTTTGGGATATTATAGTGGTATCATAGCATAATCTTGGTTCATCCTATGGATCTCAGCCAATATGCTATCAAGAAGACAAGAAGAAGAAAGGATGAATAGAAATAAGGCTCCATTCTTTGGAGGAAGAAAGGAGGATAAACTTCCAAAGTTTCTGTCTCAAACTTTGCAGAGCATTCATGAAGATCTCAAGAAGGTGAGAAGGGAAATGTGTATAGAATATCAAAGAGGGTTTAAATTTGAATCAAAATCTAGATTTTCCTATGATGAGTGTGAGCATGCAACCACACACTATGATGCACAACATAGTCACATGCCCAAATTTTCCATGAGAGAGATGGAAAAAGAAGGAATGGCCAGAAGGGGAACTCTTAGTGTTTTTATGCAAGAGTATGAATCTCAAACTCAGACGTTTAGATATCATATCACTTTTCTGGAGTTTTGCAAGATCAAGGTGAAGAGAAGCAAGAAAAATGATATGGGTAGATTTCTTCTATCCACTTTTGATGGTTCCGCTACATGTTGAACTAGAGCTTGGTTGGAGGAGCTATACTTCTATTTGCAACAACACCAAATTTATGAAGATGAAGCCATCAAATTTGCAGCACTGCATTTTAGAGGTAAGGCCTATGCATGGTGGATTTTTTATTCTTTTTCTTTGAAGAATGCAAACACTTATTCTTATGATAGGTTCACTAAGACATTGGTGGAAAGATTTGATGGGAAACTTTCTGAAACACATGTGGTGGAGGTAAATAAACCTAAGCAAAAAAAAACCTTGCATGTGATGGAGGAAGCCATAAACTCAACTCCACTTCAAAAAACCATGGAGGAGGCTGATATCTTGCATCATACCTTGCTAGAGGCAAGATCTCTATCTCATATTCTTGAACAAGAGGGTATGGAGATCCCTTTTTCAAAAAAGGATCCAATCATTGGGAGGTTTCCCATACACATTGATGAGGATGAGGGAAAAACGCTGCCTTGTCTAGATTTTATGTAGCACCTCCATTGTTGGAGGATTAATCCGTCTTGCGGACAAGACTGATCTCCCTAGTACTAAAAGTATCTAGCAACAAACATCCAAATAAACTAATCTTTCTCTAAGCATGTATGATCCATGAAAAGCTCTATTGAGGTGTTAAGGACTTACCTTTTGTCCAGTGCTTGTTTGAAGTCGTTGTTGTCCCTCGCGCGCTTGAAGGAGTTTTCCTCGTAAACCTACAGTCACAAACAAGAAAAATATTACATAGCACCTGTATAGAAATCATCATAAACCATGCTTATCATAGTGTTCAAGGAATCTATGAAATAAACCATTGATTGAAAGCTTATTGAGAAAAATGAGTATATTTGTATTAATTTCAAAAGAAGAAAATCCTTACAACCTGAGCCTTGATGTTGCACAAGACTTTCTGGGGTCCGAAGCAGGAATCTCCTTTACTTTGATAAGCTCTGCACTCCTCCAACCAAGACGAATAGAGGTATGTAATCTTTCCTCACAAAAGTCTTAATTAATTGATTCTGAATCTCAATAGCACTTAACTTCAAATATTCTAAAGCTTCAACTCCCTTTGAGGCTACCCAATGCCTCTTTTTATAGTAGAATAGAGGAGGTTTTCTGTTCCAACTATGAAGGGATATAATCCTCCTTCAAAGGGATAAGCTCCTCACATCAAGGGGTTAGCTCCATAAGGTAAGGGATACATGCACCTCATAAGAGCGGTTCTATCACCGCAAGATATTTTCTGGAAGCTTCTAGAATTCACTTTTATTGAGCTTTTTGGAAATTACTTGCACCTTTTTGATCTTACAGGGATCTGCAATTTTAACACAGATAGAGTGCATTTAGGTACGCAGGATAGTTGAACATTGGGTGCGGGATCGCAGGCAAGATAGCGAGAAAGTGCGATACCAAAGTTTAGGAGACTTTTAGGAACTTTTCTCTGATTTTCAAGGCTTGACATGAGGAATTGATATGTTAGACTTGCAAAGGGAGAAGTATGAGTAATAATGAACTCATACACATAGCAGAATGTCAGGATGACAATTTTCAGTGTAACAGATTGCCCCCTAAAGTGCAAATTCTGGAATAGATGATGTTGAAGTCTGTCATATATGAAGAGTGTAGTACTTTATCATTTCAAGGATCATCCTGTGGTCACCCCAGTCGGAACCTGTAAAAACATTCAATGCAAAATTATATATATATCATTGTTGAGGTAGGCATTCCCATACTTAGATCAAAACTAACTAGATACTAATTCAAACTGTTCTGATACAGGAATGATTTTGAGTACATCACAGTATAGACATGTGTAGACACAGTATGGACGCAACCATCTGTTTGTAAATAGTCTACTGTATAAATGATAACAAAATTCCTTGCAGCCTGGATGGTAGAAACTAGATCCAGGGTCTTGATTTCCGCATCTAGAACTAGTACGATTCTATCCATGTGAATAAATGTGTTGAAGTCGAACATGGTAGAAACCACTTGATTACCAGTCAATGATGTAAACTGTTAACAAGTGTGAGAGAAACCACCAGTAATGTCAATGGCTTTCAAAGTACTCAGTACAATCCATGAAATGTGAATGAATGAGCTGAAGTCGAACATGTCACGGAATCATTCGATCGAAGGTCAATGATGCAACCTATCATCGAAGGCGAGAAACCTGCCATTGAGGCATGCAGATTTCAAGGTACTGACGATTTCTGGATCAACTTCCTAGATAATGAGCTGTCGTCGATAGAAAGTGATCTGTCATAGGCAAGCCCACAACATGAAATCATAGATCAAGTTTTGAAAATATATTGGCAAGGACTGACTCAGGGATGGTCATAAATGGATGACAGATATTTTGCAGATGAATGGTTTATTTGAACTGTCCTCTTGAACACATAACGACACTGCAGATGGCTTGGTAGCAGTTGACCCAAAGCTAATACCTAGAAACCAGATGAAGACTTTCAAATGAGGTTTGATTAACTGTTAGGCAAAAGATTTCCCAACCCAGGTGATTGAAAGTGTCATGTTCAAGAGTGGTTAACTAGATTTTTGAAAAATCAAAATACCACAAACAAGTCATTTTTCTCTCTTTTCCCCCACCATTTCTGGCAAGTACCTCTTTATTTTTGACAAGCTTGAGGAGGATAACATTTTCTTGTTTATAAGCTCATCCTTCGGATGAGTCCAACTTAGTTTAAGATTCAAACCCTAAGAAGGAGTGGTTCGTCCCTGTTGAAAATTAAACAGGTCCTTTACTGTTAAATTTTAACGAGTCCAGTATAGGAGAAACTCGGTGTTTTTCAATTTTAGGGAGTCAGAAGAAAAAACTTAAGAAAACTCCATGGGTGTATTTTTTCGTAAATTTAGTCTCTCGAGCCCGAAAAAGGATAAAATAATGCGGGAGAGAACTCTATTGACTGTAATTAGTCAACGTATACCTTTTTCGTAAATAGTCCATTTCAGTCCATAAAAGGGGTAAACTTATACTGAAGGGACGATTATTCATTTACTTTAACGAGTTTGAACAATCAAGTACTCGGCAATCTTTTCATATTTAGAGAGTCTGAAAAGGGCTTAAAAGAGAACTCCAATGTTTCGCTTTTTCGTAAAATTTTGAAAGAGTCCGAAAAAGTGATAAAAGTATGCTCTTTGTTGAAAAATGATCAATTCTCCTGATAAATCCAATTTCTGCACAAAAACTTGAAACATTACACATACCTGTTTAAAATAAGTAAAAATGCTTTCAAAATACCCTTTTTAAAGTAAAAAATAAATAAATTAAAAATTCATCTATTCGAAAAAACTTATAAAAAGGTCTTTTTCAACTTCATTTTTACCGTTCAAGTTCAGAGTGAAAAGTAGAAGCTTTTGGGTAAAAAGTTCCTGTGAAGATTCCGAAAAATCCATCCGACGAAATCAAGAACTGTCAGTCCCAGGTAATCCACGACCTCTTAATCTTGCTTTTCATCCATTTACAATTCTTTTTAGGCTTTAGTTTTCATTTTTTTAAGGGAAAAATATGTTTAAGAAATTACTCGCAGGGGTCCGCAGGCACAACACACATGACCTGCGGACCCTGACCTTTTTCTATGTAGAAAAAGGTCGTGGGTCTGCACTTTTAATATATAACGCGTGCGTTCCTACGCACTGTGTATGAAGGAAAAGTGCGGTCCCCGCGCAATTGAATTTCAAAATCAAATTTTCCATTTCCCGCCCAAAAATTTTCAAATTAGATTGTTCTAACTTATCTTTTTATGCATTGTAGGATTAGCAAGATGTTGATTTGGAGAGAACGTGAGCATGAGGATGTGGATGATGCCGCGATGCTCCATTTTCCCACAATGCAGGCTTTAAGAGTATGTGGTTTGTATAAATTTTGGGCCATTCAGGGCATGAGGGCACAGGTAGACCTCCTGACATGGCTGGTAAATAGGTGGAATGTGCAGGACCAGTGTTTCATTATTGGCGGCCACCGGCTCGAAATTGAGCTGGAGGATATTTATTTTCTGACTGGTTTGTCCAAGAGGGGCGAACAACTTTCCTTGTTTGGGACTAGGCCAGGTGGCCAAACTGTCGCTAGTCTTCGACAAGAGTTCTGTAATGATGAAGCATACCCCAGGGACAAACGGATTGATATAAAAACTATCATCTGTCCCGAGCTGAAAGTGATTGCATTTGCTATTACTAGACTGTGTGGGAGTGCCGCACTGCATGTGGCTACTGGTTCCCAGATGCGTATTGCTGTAGACTGTTTCTGAGGCACCATTTTCAACTGGTGTGAAGCTGTGTTGGCCAATGTTAAAGGCCAACTGACTAGAGAAAAAAATGGCAAACTAAATAACTTTGGATATGGATCCATCGTGGTCACTTTTTCTCTAGAGAGGGTACCCATGCTAGCTCCGCAAAGTATTCCTGTTGATGCTGGTCGACCCCGAGAACCTAGGATGGTTCGTTGGGTTGCATTGATGGCTCGTCACGGTATTGAGGGTGCTAAGATTTTTCGATTTCCTCCTTCATATTTCCGTTGGCTGGACCACCAACTTTTTGTCATCAAGGACTTTCTATATGCCGGGATAGACTTCTGCGGCGACCGGGAGATGAATCTCCCAGCAGGGGAACAATGGGATGAATCAGGTAAAAACATTTTCAACGAATTCTAAATTCTAATTTTTTATTTTTTGATCGTCTTGTCAATTAATAACCAAAATGTTTTTATGAATGCAGATGTGGGTCCACGGCGACTAGCCCATCTCCAGCCTTATGACAGAAGACAACCAGTTGCAGCCGCACCAGCCCCAGTAGGCCAATCAGCGGAAATTTTGTCTGATTTAGATCATCATCTAGAGTGTCTAACTCTAGATATTCCAGAGACGAACATAGATGAGATCCCACTCAGATTGCAGAGATACGTGATTGGTGTTCCAGGACCTTTTAGGAGGTTCCTGTGTAGGGTGGCTCGGGCAGTGGTTTCTTATCGTGATCACCATTAGTGATGGGATGATCGTGTCGTAGACTCATATTTTTGACTTTTTGTGTTACCATTTTAACGATCATAAGGTGTTTCAACCCTATGATCGAAGACGATGTATATTTTTCGAAAACATTCTATACTATGATATATCACTATTTACCGGCTATCTATGTACATGTTATGAATGTTGTTTTTTTTATTATTTTGATCATTGCAAATGTCGATTTATCATACTAGAAGCAACTGCATCTGCTAACGTATTTAAATGTCTTGGAATATGTTGATATTCAATGTAATCGAATTCACGTTCCAAGAGACGAACTCTTAAAAATAACCGTAATAACACTGGATTTCTAATGGCATAAACTCGGTTCAATTGTAATACAACAAGTTCAGAATCCAACCTAACAATCAAACTCCGAATTCCAAATGATATGGATTCAGATAATAACTCAATCACTGCACTATACTCGGCAATGTTATTTTTTGTTTGACCAAGGCTTACCCCATGCATGGATACTAACTCGTCAGAGGGTGAATAGATAACCCAAGCTACGGAAGAAATGTTCCGTGTACTACGACAAGCACCATCAGCAAAACCAATGTAGGTTTGAAGAGACGTCGACATCTGCAATATCAAGAGTAAAACTCAGATAAGCAGGAATAGTGATAAAAACACACTTCTAAACTAAGCACACTTTTCTAATCTAAAACACACCAGCAGTAAAGAAATCTAATCTAATAAAAAATCTCCATACCAAGTTAAGCATAGTATCTCTTCAGATAAAGTCCATTTCTGGGTTTATCTAAAGGGACACCGTCAAAATCTATCAGCTCATAGGCCCCTTTAGCTAGCTTTCGCTTGACAATAAAAGGGCCATGCCACATGGGCACGAATTTCCCAGCTCCTAGCTTATCGTTGGCTTGATCATAAACTAAGACTAGGTCTCCTTCTGAAAAATTTCGAGGGGTAACACTTCTGTCATACTGAACTTTTATTCGTTTAACATGAGCCTCATTTGCTATTACGGCATTTCGTCGATTCTCATCCAGCTGAGCTAAGTACAGGAAACGTTTCTCCTCCTCAGACGTAGCTGGGAGTAATTCTATGGCTAATTTCAGTGACGGAATTTCACATTCAATCGGCAACACAGCTTCCAAACCGTAAACGAGTTGAAAGGGAGTGAAACCAGTTGATGTTTTTACTGAGGTTCAATATGCCCAAAGTGCTGAAAACAACATGGAATGCCAATTCATTTTGTGAATACCAATAATTCGTCTAATCATGGTGACTAAAAATTTATTTATAGCTTTGACCAGACCATTGGCTTGTGGATAATATGGAGTGGAACTATCGTGGCGCAGGCCAAGTTGATCTGTCAGTTCAGTCATCATGACATTTCGAAAATGACTTCCATGATCTGTAATAATGGCTTGAGGAACACCGAACCTAGCAATTATGTGATTAAATACGAAAGTTGCAGCAGTCTTGCCGTCAGCCGAAAATGTAGGCATCGCCTCGGCCCACTTAGTAAAATAATCTACTGCTAAGATAATATATGCATGCCCCCCGGCCGAGTGAGGGTTACATGTAATAAAATCGATACCCCATTTCGCGAAAGGACCAACAACAATTATGGGATGAAGAGGAGCGGGTGGCGCGCGCATCTTACGATCAAAAAGTTTACAATTATGGCATTTCCGGACTGCATAAATACAATCTTTGAATAATGACGGCCAGAAATAACCAGCGTGCAATATCTTTTGGGCTGTGGCATACCCAGACATATGACCACCACATGCTCCAAAATGGAAATCATTTAACACCTTTTCAGCTTCTTCATGAACAAGACAATGTCTGAAAACAGAATCCGCTCCACGAAGATAGAGTGTTTCACCAATAATATTATACTGTTGGGATTGGAAGCGTATTTTCTGTCGTTGAGATTGTGAGATTTCAGGCCGAAAAGATTGGGTTTGGAGATAAAAAATAATATCTCCATACCATGGATCTAGAGTATTGATAATAAACAGAGATTCGTCCACAATGGGCTCTTCTGCCACAGTTTCAGTATCAGTAGAGGGAAAATCACACATCAGTTCCGCAAATACCAAAGATTTCTTTGCCTTGGATTTCTCAAACTCCAAGTCAAATTCCTGTAGGATGACTATCCATTTGGAATACTTGCCCCCTAGCAATTGTTTGGTTAAAATATACATCATAGGATTGCAATCAGAAATTACCGTGGTTTTACATAACAAGATGTAGTGCCTAAATCTATGGACAGCTTGGACAGCTGCCAATGCCAATTTCTCCACATGTGTGTATTTGATCTCGGTCGGATGCAGATTCCGACTAAGATAGTAAATCACATGTTCAGTGTGAGGTTCATCTTCCTAAACTAACACCATCCCAATGGTGGAATGAGAAGCAGCGAGATACAAAATGTAATCCTGGTTGTAGTTGGGAGGATGCAATAACGGTGCATGGGTCAACGCGTGTTTAAGTGCATCGAAAGATCGATCAACGATCTCATCCCAAAAAGAATGAAATGTTCTGTTTCAACAACTGGGTGAAACCCTTTGTAAGCTCGGCATAGTTAGGAATGAACCGACGTAAAAAAATTTCTTTCCCCTGCAAACTTTGGAGTTGGCGTAAAGTCGAAGGAGGAGGTAATTTAACAATAGCTTCGACCTTTGACGGATCGACGCGAATGCTTGATTTCGAGACAACAAAGCCCAGTAAACGACCCGACTCTACACAAAAAAACATATTTGTGTGGATTCAACCTAATTTTATAATGTCGACATCTCATAAAGATAGCTCGTAAGTGTGTGAGATGGTCGACCCTGCGTGATGAATGAGCAGGTAAATCATCGAGATACAGCTGCACAATGTGCTTAATGTCATGAAACGCATAAGACATTGCCCTTTGAAAAGTTGCTCCAACGTTCTTCAATCTAAAGGGTAGTTTGCGATAAGAAAATGTCCCCCATGGAAAAATAAAAGTTGTTTTTGGCTGATCAGCAGGGAGTATGTTTATTTGATTATACCCGGAAAAGCCATCCATAAAGGAAAACATTTCGCTACCGGCACAATCATCGATTATCTGATCGATATAGGGAGTTGGATAATTGTCTTTGGGACAAGCTCGATTAATATCCCTATAATCGATACATACTCGTATCGTTCCTTGTTTTTTAGTCACAGGAACAATATTTGATACCCAATCCGTTAAGGGAATTGGATAAATGAAACCTGCACGAAGTAATTTTTCAACTTCTGCTTTGACAGCAGCAGCTTTTCTAAGATGTATTTGACGTAAACATTGACGAACAAGTTTAGAATCCGGGTAAGTCTTAATTTCATGTATAATGATTGACGGATCAATTCCTGGCATTTCTTCATAGGACCAGTCAAACACATCACGGAATTCTTGAAATAGGGCTTTATAAGCTTTAATTTATCTTCAGTACAGCAAGCACCTATATGAATGTTTTCAATTATTCTTGGTTTTACTGAAATTTCAATTGGAACCGTTCGAGAAATATTTTCCAAATTTAACTCAGAATCAGGATTTTGCAATGGATTCTAGGGTTCTTTGACATATTCAGTGGTAAAAATTGCAGCGAAATCATCTTCAAAATGATCTGGTTCAGGTAAAAACGAAGATCGGTGATGCAGATCTTCCCATGGTAAATCATCAACAGACAAAAATTCACGAATGTGCTCATCAGTATGAACAATATCAGGAAATGTCGTTGTGGCTGAACTGGATATAGAAAGTGATTCCTCATGGATCCCATTCATTGGATCAATTCCGGTTGAAGATGTGTCGGAAAGTGACTGTACGGCCTGGTATGCAATTTCAAATGGACTCAAAGGCATCATGCCATCAATTGAATCTAACTCGGATTCGGAAGGTACGATCCAAGGATCATCAAACATAATAGTATTTGACGAAATCATATGAATAGTTGCAACAGCAAGCGATACATTAGGAGGAGGAAAGGAAAAAGTTCGTAGTAAACCAGAATCTTTAACCAATCCTACTCCAACATCCTTATAAGGGATAGCCGCTTTACCAATGTGATGGATTGTTTCTGTAGAGGCTGGGTCGGAAGAGAAATAAGTTAACTGATCTATTGTGACGATATTTCCTTGATATGGAAATTTTATGAGTCGAAAGACCGACGAAACAACAGCAGTCATAGCATAAGACCAACTGCGACCTAGAAGAAGGTTGTAATCTAGAGGGGCATCAACCACTTCCACATCTAGATTTATGGTTTTACCTTCGACCCCTATGGGTAAATCCTACAAAATACCAAAAGGGTGGAAACCTCGACCATCAAAAGCCTTAAGAATCGTCGGGGATTGGTTAAGTTGGAAAAGGATCCTTCAAGAAAGGAGGTTGTTGTGAACCTTTAACGAATTTTGCAACCTCTACTCGATGCGGGCATTCCTTAGTAAAGTGATCCTCGTCACAAATGTAACAAGGGTAACGAGGTTTGCGCTTTTTGTCATTGGATTCATTTTTATCAATTTTCTCTTTTGAATTCTTCTTTTTTTAACTCTTCCCTTTCTTTTTACCACCAGATTTAGATTTAGCCATAGATGTCTCTATGACATGAATGTCGGCAGAAATTTCGGGGGAAGATTCACCTTTCGGGGAATCTGGAAAAGTTATAATAGGAGAAGAATTCTTTGAAGACTTCTTCTTACTTTTAGTATTGACTGTACCAATCATGCCATCAGCAGCATGAGACCCTGAAGGCGAAGCAGCTATCTGACCTTGTTTTGGAAGGTCGAGGATTTTTTCGTGTAAAGTACCTAACTGTGTGTAAATGAGGTCAAGGTACTGAGCTTGAGAAATCACTTGCTCTTCAGTAACAACACCAGCTTTAGCTACATCTTCAGTAATCTTGGGTAACAATGATTTAACAAACCATTCTGCCAAAATTTGATCTGGAATGTAAACTTTCACCAAACGCCTTCTACGTCGCCATTCATGAATATGATCAGAAATATACGTAGACGTAGATTGCTTAAGTGAAGTTAATAATTCCGTGCCATTGTCGTATCTGACAGGCAACTGAAAGTGAGTCAAGAAGGCAGTTGCTAACTGACTGAAATTATGAAACGAGCCTCGTGGTAACTCAATGTACCATTTGGCTGCAAGACCAATAAGAGTTCTTTGGAAAAGACGTAAGCGAATCGAATCATCAATAATTGAATTAGACGCACACCAGAGGTGATAAGTCATGACGTGATTTGATGGATCCTCTCCTGACTTACCTTCGAATTTCGGTATATCACTAGGCAACTTATGTGGCATTGGCGGCCAGTACGGATAATAGAAAATCGGATCATTCGTAAGGCGCGTCAAATCAGGTAAATCCAAAGTTGCAATAAATGGTAACTGACGGTTAGGGTCACGAAAACCCTGAGTAGCCAAAGCAGTTCTAGGAGGTGGATACCCAGGATAACTAGGAATTGGAGTTGCGTTAGGAATTGTATAACCTCCCGGAAAAGCAGGATTAACCGGACCAAACTGGGGTTGTTGAGGCTACTAATAAGTGTAGCCAGGGTACGGTTGATACTGATAATTTGGATTTTGTGAACCGGGACCAAATTGAGGATATCCTTGGTACAGTTGATACGTGAATTGCGGTTGACTTGTGACAATTGTACTCGTACCGGCTTGTCCTGCAGGCATCTGAATCGAAGTCTGAACGAAAGGCCCTGACTGGGGTACAGAGACTTGAGTGATTTGCACGGATGCAGGGATAGACGAACTCGGCATTACAGATACTCCAGAAATAGGTGTTACAAGTTGGACAGACGTAGCAGCAGTTACAGCAGTTTGAGGCGGAGTCTGAGGCGTACTAGGCGCAGACTGCTGAACAGAACTAGGTGCAGGAGTTTGAATAGTAGGCTGGACAGGTTGTTGGGTTGGACCAGAAACCAAAGGTTGTCCAAGTTGAAAAGGCAACTGCACATTAGGCTACATAGGCTATTGATATTGGGATAGATCCCACACCATATTCATTCCCGGGTATTGTCCCGCAGAAGGTTGAACGTAGGGTTGATAAGTAAGTGGTAAATTTCCAGCTCCTTGAAGAGATGACTAACGAGAAGGCTGTTGGTAACCTTGAATTGGGTACTGACCTTGAGGTTGATAACCTTGAGGCGCGTACTGAAGCTGGGGTTGATAAGGACCCTGAGGAGCATATTGAGCTTGGGGTTGACCCTAGGGTGTGTACTGTCCTGAAGGTTGATATCCTTGAGGTATGTATTGTCCTTGGGGTTGTCCCCCAAAATAATATGATTCCATAGTTTGTCCTGGGAAAAATCTACCTTGAGGTTGACCCCTAGGTGGTAACTAACTTCCTGAAGGTTGCCCCCCAGGCGGTAACTGACTACCTTGAGGTTGCCCCCCAGGCGGTAACTGATTTCCCTGAGATTGCCCTCCAGGCGGTACCTGACTACCTTGAGGCTCCGGATTTGGAATATTATCAGACATCATAAAAATTTGCTCTGCGTTCGACGTTTCAGTTTTAATTCCACTGAAACCAGATCATAACACTTGTTCTATTGGTTGAGGAGCTGCTCCGGAGAAAGTACCAGACAGAGCTTGATATCCCGAAGGAACAGAAGGACCACCATGTAAAAATGTTTCTGGTGTCTGGGAAAACATGGATGACTCTCCTGCCATAATGGATGATAGATAGTAACCTCTAGGTGTTGGATGAAATGGAACTCGAGGTGGAGAAAAAGCAAGACTCGGATTCTCTAAAAAATTCGTTAAGGATAAGTACCAAGCAGTAGTTCGAATAGGGCTGTAGAAAATTGATTCACGCTCCCTAAGATTTAACGACTGAGGGGAATTGGGAAGAGATAACTCTTCGTCTGGATTAGTAAGTTCTTCAATAGAAATTAGTCCAGATGGAAGATCATCAGTGACAATATTTCTTACCCTAGGTGAACTAGGATCACTAGAAGTTGGTGAAATAAATCATGAGGATGTTTCAAAAACATAAGGTTCAGTTTCAGGTTCAGAGATTTCAGGTTCGTCAGCCAGTTCACTAGTAGGAGAAATACTACCAGTAACTTCAGAAACTAAAATCGGCTCTTGAATGTGTTCTGTTATAAGTGTTTGATAATCAGGATAAACCACTATGGATGAAGTTCCAACTTCTATTGATTTAATCCTACCGCTACTAGACGATACCAGAGCACGAAGCCCTTCAAGCTTACTTGGTGTATATTCAGGGGGTTTCCCTTGCAGTCTCCAGGATTGTCTTGGCAATTCCGCCACGATTAAATATTTAACTAATCACACGCAAACAAAGAAAATTTCAATGAAAACACCTAAGGCCTCTAAAAAACAAACAACTGAATCACACGCTTAAAAATCTAGGAGTTCAAACCACACACAAACAGTAACTTCCCGTACTAAAAACACTAGTTGGTGATGAAATCCAACTTAGTAGAAATTTAATATAGAAAGGGCAGTTGGAACAGTTACCCCGACAACCTGCTTAATGAAACAGACTGGCACAAGTTTCCTCACAAAACCATCTCGTGTGAAGAGAACCCCCTAGAGAGTCCAAGTGAGTCTAGTCGACGTCTGCTCCAGGTATAGTGAGATCTTTCCTTCACCATCACCTTAGGAAATAATCTTAAGTTTGTGGACACTAAGGTTACCAATAGTAACAAATATAACTGGGGGAACAGTCTACGATCCGATCCCACGCGCAAGGGCAGAGTAACAAAGCTCAATCCCCTTGAAGGTTCCTCGACATGGTTAATCCGAGGTTTACCGAAAAGTGACCCCAGGCTCCTCGACAATGGTTAATCCGAGGTTTACCGTTTGTAATATGCGCAAAATCTTCTATCTTCCCCAATGAAACATAATTGATTGTCTCAAAGGTTCGAACATGATCTCGTGATTGACTTCTTTAAGAGAAGCTTCCCAGATTATACAAATTACGATTGGGTTTATTTCCTACCGCAAGATTTGTCTACTTGTTTGTTTTACTACCTTGGAGATTTAATTACTCCCTACTCCAAGATACTAGCCTAAGCTATGTTGGTGATAAGAGCCCTAGAAAATAAAAAGATTGCTAGATGGATTTTAATTAAGCGTTACTTTTAAGAGTTGTTTCTTAAGTCAATGGGTGCAGAAGTGAAACTCTGATGGTGTGAAAACTCGACTTCCAAAAACACTAAAAATGCACCTAAAAAATGATAATCAGATCGTTTCCTTTCAATGAAATTCTAATTAAGGAAAAGTTGGAGAATGCAATTCTTTTAATGAACAATTCCTTCTTTAAACACTAAGAGCAATTGAAAGAAAATATTTTTGTCTTTTCAGCAATAACTCCAAATGAAACAAACTATCAAAGCTCATAAGAAAATCCTTTCACTTTCAGAAACTTGAAGCTACAAAACAAGTTTTCTTCAAAAGAGATCTACAAAATTCTATGAAAAATACTCAAAACTATCAAACTAACTCTGAGATCTACAAATTTTAATAATCTAATCGAATTAAAGCTTTAAGAAATTTTTTTTTTGAAGAATGTTTTATTTATCTATTCAACAAACTAAGGATCTATTTGTTCAGAATAACAAACAGATCAAAAACACTCAATTATGTTTTTATAAAAAATGAAATTCAAAAACCAATAACAAAGTTTCTTGTCGAAGATTTGCAAAGAAACAGGTAACTCTATTTCTTAATAAAGGATGATTTCACAATCAGGCCAGATTCAACAAAAGACAAAAGACCAATTTAATATTAAGTACTTCCAACAGTCAATGCTTTGAATCGCTACAAAGACCAATCGAAAAACAATCCAACACACAAAACTTCTAGAAAATCATCAAAACACCAATACTGCTAAGATTCATTCACAAAAAGCTTTTGACAGAAACAATCATCAATCTGGGCAGAAACTAAAAACTCTAAATTAAAATAAAGATAAACTAAAGGAATAAATCCAAAGGTTTTTCAAAATTTAAACAGGGTCCGCAGGCTTGCAGAAGTAACAGGTGCGGTACCACACTGTTTACTAAAGCAAAGATGCGAAGCTGCCCACACTGTGAAAAGAAGGCAAAGTGCGGTCCCACAAAAAATTAGAGAAAAACATAAAGGATCTCAAAATTTTCAAAAACAGAGAAAACCTAAGCTACCCAGGCAGATGTCTATCAATCAAAAACTAGGAAAACGTTTCCTCAAATCAAAATAAAAGAGAACCAAAAACAACAAGTTCTTTCCCCAGTGGAGTCGCCAATTTGTTGTGTGGATTAATCCGTCTTGCGGACAAGACCGATCTCCCTAGTACTAAAAGTATCTAGCAACAAACAACCAAATAAACTAATCTTTCTCTAAGCATATATGATCCATGAAAAGCTCTATTGAGGTGTTAAGGACTTACCGTTTGTCCAGTGCTTTTTTGAAGTCGTTGTTGTCCCTCGTGCGCTTGAAGGAGTTTTCCTCGTAAACCTGCAGTCACAAACAAGAAAAATATTACATAGCACCTGTATATAAATCATCATAAACCATGCTTATCATAGTGATCAAGGAATCTATGAAATAAACCATTGATTGAAAGCTTATTGAAAAAAATGAGTATATTTGTATTAATTTCAAAAGAAGAAAATCCTTACAACCTAAGCCTTGATGTTGCACAGGACTTTCCGGGGTCCGAAGCAGGAATCTCCTTTACTTTGATAAGCTCTGCACTCCTCCAACCAAGACGAATAGAGGTATGTAATCTTTCCTCACAAAAGTCTTAATTAACTGAGTCTGAATCTCAACAGCACTTAACTTCAAATATTCTAAAGCTTCAACTCCCTTTGAGGCTACCCAATGCCTCTTTTTATAGTAGAATAGAGGAGGTTTTATGTTCCAACTATGAAGGGATAGAATCCTTCTTCAAAGGGATAAGCTCCTCACATCAAGGGGTTAGCTCCATAAGGTAAGGGATACATGCACCTCATAAGAGCGGTTCTATCACCGCAAGATATTTTCTGGAAGCTTCTAGAATTCACTTTTATTGAGCTTTTTGGAAATTACTTGCACCTTTTTGATCTTACAGGGGTCCGCACTTTTAACACAGATGAATTGCGTTCAGGTACGCAGGATAGATGAACATTGGGTGCGGGACCGCAGGCAAGATAGCGAGAAAGTGCGATACCAAAGTTTAGGAGACTTTTAGGAACTTTTCTATGATTTTCAAGGCTTGACATGAGGAACTGATATGTTAGACTTGCAAAGGGAGAAGTATGAGTAATAATGAGATCATACACATAGCAGAATGTCAGGATGACAATTTTCAGTGTAGCACCTCATGCAGAGGAAGAGGGAGCTCTTGTTCCAACTAGAGGGATTCTTGTATCATTGCAAGGAATTGCCCAACATCTCACATATGGAGATCAAGGCACAAATCATGATCTACATGTGCCATTGATGATAGGGTGTAAAAATATGGAGATAAAAGGAGGAGATAGGGAGGATGACCAACATCATGTGATGAGGATCACACACCCCTATCTATTTCAGGAGGTTGATGCACCTAAGAGGGAGACTGGATTGTGTAGTGACAACAAGGAAAAATCTCTTCATTCATATACGTAGTCTACTCTTGATCTTGATGTCTCATTGTATGGGGGCATTTCACCGGGTAGACCACTTGATCTATAGAGCACGATGGGTGCTTCACATTTTGAGGCACCACTCATTGATTTCAGAGGATTGGAGACCTTGGGAGAGCTTGGTACAGCGTTGGGAGCCTTGGGTAGACTCAAGGAGAGGAGAGGTACACTCTCAACATCATCATTACCCACTCTCATTTTAGATTCTGCATTGTAGCAGGAGCAACATGGGAAGGATAGCAGCCTTCCAACTTGCATCTTTGGCATGGTAGATGTCAAAGAAGAGGGCAGCCATATGACAGATGCTCTTTATGATAGACCATCAGCGCTGTCAATATGGAGGATAGATCCATATTGGAAATCATAGCTATTGGTGGATTATTCCAAGTATATTTCTACTTGTATGATATTGGATGACCAACTACATGAGGTGGGATACTCAGTTAGAGATGAGGTCATCTACTATCATGGTAGGATCTTCTTACCTAGAGCTTCCAAGCTCAAGGAGAAGCTACTACAAGTAGCTCAGGAAGATTTCCTTTTCAGCCATATTTCTTCCATGAGGGCATACCACACCATCATGGAGGGGTACATTTGGGAAGACTTTGAGGAGGAGATATATCAACATTTGAGGAGATGCATGGATCATGTGGAGGTGGAGGAGATACATAAAACTTTGGAGGATTTAACATAACCACCTCTTTTCTCTTTCAGGATAAGAGGGGACTCATCTACGAGACACTCCATTTGCATGGGCAAAACATATGGTAAGGGTATTGTTTTGTTGCATAATGATTTGTATAATGTATACATGCATCCCTTAACCATATATGTGTAGGATATTGCTCCAAGGAGAAGCATTCTTTATAGACCTCTTGGTCTACTTGAGGCCATGAGTAGTATTGATGGCCACTCCTGTTGAGTCTAAAAAGTATTTTCCATATTCATACATATTTCCATTATGTCATAACCATTTAGCTCTTATTCCATAGCCATCTAACCTAAAACCCTACATCAAGTAACCATTTTCATAAATATATGGGTTAAGATCCTTGTTTTCCAAAGTTATTTATTTTATGTATTTAAAGTGAATTTATGATTAGAAACTAGAAAATTAACATAGTTTCATATATCTATATATGTGTTATGAGTTTTTTGACATGTGTAGGTCAAAAGGAAGCTTCTAAAAGACCTTTATGTGGCCTCCCAAAACCAAATTCGAATTTGAGTGGAGAAGATCATGGGATCATGAGGACATGTCTCATTTCCTTTTTGTATTGAAACTCTAAGAAGATATGTGTCTCATTTCTTATTTGTATTGAAACTCTAAAAAGACATGTGTCTTATCATTTCCTATTTTGATTGTAACTCTAGAGATAGAGGGAGATATTCATGGACACTCATTAATGAGATAACTTCTCATATTTTTGTATAAATATGGGAAGCTTTCTCCTATCAAGATATGTGAAAAATAGGAGAAGAAGAGAAAGGATTATAGAGTGTCTTGTAACAAAGCTTAAGATGGAATGGGATGTAGATTTGTGAGTTTATCAATAAAGAAGTTTAGTTCTTTGATGTTGTTTTGATCACATCTTCAAGGAGCTAAGGATTACACCAAATTGGTAGCAGAGGGCCCCTGCTATTTGAGGAGGTTTTACATGTTTTCTAGATAAGTCATTTTCAATTCTGTTTTGTCATATTTCCTTACTTAGATTGCTTTCTGAAATCATAGCTTTTAGCATTATGTTTCATGTCATTTGCTTAGATAAAGGATCCTCATGATATTGCAGTTAGTCTATTTCTCAAGCTCTTCCAATATATCTCTATTAAATGAATGAGATTCAATTGTGATATTTTGAGTTATTAGCATTTCATTTTATGTTATTTAGTTAAAAATAAGATCCTCATTATACTGCAGTTAGTCTCTTTCAAAAGCTTTTCCAATAAACCTCTAATTCACGAATGAGACTAAGTTGTAATATTGTGAGTTATTGATTGTTTTGCTTCATAGAAGATCCTTATCACATTGTGATTAATCTCTTTCAAAAGCTCTTCCAATAAACCTCTAATTCATGAATGAGATTTAGTTATAATGTTATAAGTTGTTTCAGCATTTCATAGGAGATCCTTACTACATTATAGTAATCTTTTTCTCAAGCTCTTCCAATAAACCTCTATCAAATGAATGAGATTTCACTGTAATGTTCTAAGTTACTATTTGTTTCAGCATTTCCTTTTATGTTTTAGGAGATCCTCATTGCATTAGAATTAATCTTTTTCACAAGCTCTTCCAACAAATCTCTAACTAAATGAATCAGATTAAGTTGTAGTGTTTTGAGTTAATTTTCATATCATGAATGTTCATTTAGAAGTTGTAATATCCATGGATTAGGACTCTCTGTTTTCATCATTTTCTAGTTAAGAAGAGAACTTGCAAATAAACTCTGTTTTCATTAACATTTTCCTGTTTTGCCTCTTTACATAGATTTAACTTCATCTTTCTAGTATAGAACAGAATACTAAGAACCAAAACATAAAAAACCCAAAAACATCAACAAAACACTAAAAAAATCAAGTAAGGAAAGGGATACTTAGGCACATATAGTGCATTACACTTCATCAGTTTACTAGCCCTGGTCGATAATTTATGTTAGCAATTTAGGACACTAAATTGACTAAACATTTTGGCGTTGTTGCTGGGGAAGTGTAACTAAGTAGCTTTATTTCTTACATCTAAAAAAAAATAATAATAATTTCTCGAGTATGCTCTCCTCCTGCACTTTGTGTGATCTGGAGGGTTAGAAAAAGAATTTTATGTTAAAAAAAAAAAAAATTATAAAATGTTTTCATCATTTTATTTGATTTAAAATAAAAATAAAAATCATAAAGGTGAAAAAAATTCAATAAATTGTTTTGTTCAATAAAATATATATGTATATCTTTGAAAATATAATATATATCATTTTATTAACAAATCATTTAAAAAAAATAAAAAATAAAACTTCTCATAATCATTTTCTTTATTAATGAATTCTAATAAAGAAAATTTTAAAAAATAATAAAAGGAAAATCAATAAATTATTTTGTTTAATAAAATATATATGTATATTTTTAATCTTTGAAAATATAACATATGTATTTTTATTAACAAAACACATTTAAAAAAAAAAAACACAAAAAAAGCATTAAAAACTCAATAAAACAACCAAACGTACTTAATAAACTTCATGGCATGGTTGAGTAGAAATGACTATGATCTTAGGGTCCTACACTTTAGATTTTTGCACAATTAGCATATGGATCCTGCATGCAACTGGGGAAAGGGTAAACACCATGCCATCGTTGATCGATAAAGCATAATGGATTAAAAGATAGAAGGATGGATCTTTATCTCATCACCAGTGGCAGTTGCAACGGTTCATATGTTCACCATTAAAAGCATTACATTTTTAAGGATATTCATGGTCTTGCGCATATGTGCAGGCAGCCGAGCCAATAAATCCTCAACCATAACTCATGCCACGGTTAAGGCATGCCTCCAAGCTTCTCCACGCAGCATTGGACCAACCCAGCCACTCAACCATGGCGTTTCCACAATAATTCACAGCAGTCTAATCTCAGATATTTGTCCACAGTCCAAGTTCTATTCAGGATCTAAGCTGCAAGAGTTTCCAAATCTGAGTCTTCAAGTTTGCTGAGCGGTCAAATGTTGCAAAGATATTCAGCAGAATAAAATGATGAGTAGATCCACTTTTCGAGGGAGGTAAATGAATTTGATTTGGATTAGTTGTCTCGGTGGAATTTATCAAAATGACACATACAAATTTGATAATCAAACATGTTTTGCTAGTGAAAAATGCAACTGCTATTGACACGTGATTTTTAAACACGTTTTCTGGTTGATTAATGATGAATTTCAAAAACCGGAGACGTGGGTTTTTCTTAGAACATTGGCAAATAAATAACCTAGAAACGGTTTTATGAATTTCTTAACCGATTGAGAGAATTTTGAGGTTCTTTAGAGCCCTATTTCATTTTCTGCGTGAGGAAAAAATGGTTTTTACAAAGGGAAAAGTTTGAGAACAACATTTTGCATTGATTGCACCCATGATCCAGTTTTCCAGATCTCAAGAAAGAAGAATTTTAATCTAAATCAAAGTCTTTTTTGGCATTCAATCCACATTCTACATGATTTTGATAAATTAAACAGTCAAATTCGATTTATTTCACCCTTTGCATAGTGTGTTGATCTTGACTCGCCACTTTGCATTACACACTGCCATCTTGAATTACGATTGTCAATTTACATCCTAAACTTGTCAAATAATTTATCTCAAACAGATATTGACATGTCCCAAGCTCAGAATCCTTTGGTTGATGAAGAGAAGCCCTTCACTAATTATTTTCTCACTATTGTAACACAAAATCTTCTTTTGAGAAATTTCTTGCAGGACATTCCATTTTTTTTTTTTTTAAGTGCTTTGGAAGGCATACTTGTAATATAATTAGAGCTAGTTGCAAATTGATGGAAGAAATAGATAGGGATGCTAAATTTTCTGAAAAATAAATAAATAAATAAATTTAATCAATTGTTTTTCTTAATAAAAATATATATGTACATATTTTTTTTTTAAATGTAACATATATAATTTTAAAAAAATAAAAAAAAATGCACCAATAAAATAAGTAGGGGATTGTTTGTTTTCCTTGAGGAGATATTGGTTGATTTGAATGTCAAGACTGATTATTTGCATAAGTCTAGCTACTTAACTTTCTTTACAGGATTTTAGCTACGGAACGGTGCACATTCTGCAGCTAAACATCAATTCTACAGCTGAAAAACTTCATTGTTTCACTCAAATTTTAAACTAGCCTAAATTTCTCATCCAACACTGGATTTTGACGATTCAAGCATCATTGGAAAGATTTCGACGAGATATACATAATGATAAAACTATCATCAAATTTTGAAATAGTAAAGACTAAAGAAATTGTTGAAAAGACACAACAAGTAACTTGAGGCACTAATTTCGAAATAGGTATAAATTCTTTTGGTTTTTCTTCGTAAACTTGTTTTATTAGTACCAATTCTCAGTTTTTTTTGTGTAAATATCATAACCAGAGGGATTCATCACCTCTCTCTTTTGATAATCTTACATTCCATTGTAGAAGAAGTACTAGTTTTATTTTTCAGGTTCCAGGAGGAAGGACAAATGACTACAAGCGAATAGTGTCTCTCTCAGAGACTACATTTCTTTTACAAGAAGATGATCAGAAACAAAGAAAGAAATATCAATGCATGAGCACATGCTAATGAAAATCATATCCAACACTTGAAATCCTTTCAGATGTCAGTATCTCCATTGCATCCATGCCTCTTAAGTCAATAAAAATTCACCTCATTTCCCTTTACATTCGTCATTGCATTTCTACTTAGTCATTCAATAAAATCCTCATCTCATTTTCCCTCACTGCTCGTTTTATTTTCCCTAGTCATTATATTTTCCTTCCATGCTTTCACAAACCTAGCAATAAAACCATTCAGCTCCTCTACAAATCTAATTCATTTCATTTCCATTTTCATTCTGTCAAATAAACCTTGATCCAATGAAAAAAATTTCATCCATAGTCCTTCAAAAATTATTATTTCATGCTCGCGTTAGTTGATGGAGGATTCCTCAAGGTCTCCCTTCTAATAATTCTTGGCCTATCGACATCAACACATTATCTAGGTCCAAGACTAGAGTCCTTAATAGTACCTTGAGGCTTGTATGCATTAATGACAAGTTCTCTCGCTGAAAATCATGGGAATACATCAATGTCCCTTGATCGTCAGATCTTGCAAGTGGCTCGACATCATCCCATCTATTCGCACTTTTCAAGATGTACTTAGGTACCTTGGCACTCATTGACATTAATGGTGAGTTTGCCTCGCATTGGTTAACGAAATTCATCAATGGTCGGTAATCCAATGAATTCTCTTCATGCTCGACATCAACACATTTATTCGCATGACTAGAATTGTACCATCGGACTTTGTAACGATTGAAGACTACATCATTTCAACAGTTTGCGGCAAGAATCAATTTGTATCAGCAGCAATAAAGATCCCAATCCTGTCATCAACACAAAGAGAACAAAGAAACATATCAAATTCATTTTTTTACATAGTTCATGATCAAACAACATCGACAGCCACACTCTTCAGTATACACAACTCATCCATATTTAAGGTAAGTGAAGGTATTTGGTTTTCTAATTTTTAATCATCTAATTCATTAGAATGCTAAAATTGTAACTTTGGAAAAATTTATCACTCCATTTTTCACATTGTCATATCTTTAGTTGGGGGGGGAAGGGACATCATTTCATATCCACATGTCATACACTATCACACATTTTTATTTCGTTTCCACCTGCATATACTTCCCAACCAACTATTGTTGCAACATGATCCAAAAGATTATATGCCTTGCAATTGATCAATTCATTAATGAAGTAATTGATTCTAAAATGTTTTTATGAACTTTGATGCAACAAAGAAAATAAAGCATTGTTACACAAGAACCATTGCTCAAAAAAATTGGTTGTCACACAAGAACCAACTATTAAAAAATGTTGCAATCAAATGTATTATACTTTGCCAAAAATAAAATATCAAGAAGCAAAGTTTGGAACGAATCTATATCAGTCAAAACTCATAAAATATCAACTCAGGGACAAATGAATCATTGCAATAGTTGCATGAGGACATGCAACAACTTCAGTTGGGGGGTATGTTGAGTCTCAAAAGTGTTTTCCATATTCATACATATTTCCATTATGTCATAACCATTCAGCTCTTATTTCATAGCCATCTGACCTAAAACCCTACATCAAGTAACCATTTTCATAAATATATGGGTTAGGATCTTTGTCTTCAAAAGTTATTTATTTTATGTATTTAAAGTGAAGTTATGATTAGAAACTAGAAAATTAACATAGTTTCATATATCTATATATGTGTTATGAGTTTTGTGACATGTGTAGGTCAAAAGGAAGCTTCTAAAAGACCTTTATGTGGCCTCTCAAAACCAAATTCGAATTTGAGTGGAGAAGATCATGGGATCATGAGGACATGTGTCTCATTTCCTTTTTGTATTGAAACTCTAAGAAGATATGTGTCTCATTTCTTATTTGTATTGAAACTCTAAAAATACATGTGTCTTATCATTTCCTATTTTGATTGTAACTCTAGAGATAGAGGAAGAGATTCATGGACTCTCATTAATGAGATAAATTCTCATATTTTTGTATAAATAGGGGAAGATTTTTCATATCAAGGGTGGTGAAAAATAGGAGAAGAAGAGAAAGGATTAGAGATTGTTTTGTAACAAAGCTTAAGATGGAATGGGATGTAGATTTGTTAGTTTATCAATAAAGAAGTTTAGTTCTTTGATGTTGTTTTGATTACAACTTTAAGGAGTTGAATAATTTCACCAAATTGGTAGCAGAGGGCCCCTGCTATTCGAGGAGGTTTTACATGTTTTCTAGATAAGTCATTTTCTATTCTGTTTTGTCATATTTCCTTACTTGGACTGCTTTCTGAAATCATAGCTTTTAGCATTATGTTTCATGTTATTTGCTTAAATAAAGGATTCTCATGATATTGCAGTTAGTCTTTTTCTCAAGCTCTTCCAATACATCTCTATTAAATGAATGGGATTCAATTGTGATATTGTGAGTTATTAGCATTTCATTTTCTATTATTTAGTTAAAAAGAAGATCCTCATTATACTACAGTTAGTCTCTTTCAAAAGCTTTTCCAATAAACCTCTAATTCATGAATGAGACTAAGTTGTAATATTTTGAGTTATTGATTGTTTTGCTTCATAGAAGATCCTTATCACATTATGATTAATCTTTTTCAAAAAGCTCTTCCAATAAACCTCTAAGTGATGAATGAGATTTAGTTGTAATGTTATAAGTTGTTTCAGCATTTCATAGGAGATCCTTACTACATTATAGTAATCCTTTTCTTAAGCTCTTCCAATAGACCTCTATCAAATGAATGAGATTTCACTATAATGTTCTAAGTTACTGTTTGTTTCAGTATTTCCTTTTATGTTTTAGGAGATCCTCATTGCATTAGAATTAATCTTTTTCACAAGCTATTCCAACAAATATCTAACTAAATGAATCAGATTAAGTTGTAGTGTTTTGAGTTACTTTTCATTTCATTAATGTTCATTTAAAAGTTGTAATATCCACGGATTTAGGACTCCTTGTTTTCATCATTTTCTAGTTAAGAAGAGAACTTGCAAATAAACTTTGTTTTCATTAACATTTTCCCGTTTTGCCTCTTTACATAGATTTAAATTCATCTTTCCAGTATAGAATAGAATACTAAGAACCAAAACATAAAAAACCCAAAAACATCAACAAAACACTAAAACAATAAAGTAAGAAAAGGGATACTTAGGCACATATAGTGCATTACACTTCATTAGTTTACTAGCCCTGGTCGATAATTTATGTTAGCAATTTAGGACACTAAATTGACTAAAAAAATATTACCTTGTAGGGATCTATGAGGACAAGTACATAAAGTGAACCAAACTACGACAATAAAGGGACAAAGATGTGCATGCGATCACAAATATTTTTCATACCCTATGCAAAAAATTGGGTATCAAATATTTTGAGTGAAATTTGGTGCTCAAGTATTGTGGTTGCCTGCAAAAATACATTCAGGAAGAAATGGAGTCCCTGGAAATATCCTTGCTTAGTGAAACATACCGATATGTTGCTAAGATTGAACAAAAATTTAAACAAAAGAAGCACAACTTTGGATCTGTGAATCAAAAGTAGGGAAAGAATGCCCCCAAACCACAGAAAAAAGGACAGATCCAAGGTGGAGTGACCTAGGATAAACCATCAAATCCACAAACAAAGAATGACACCACTAAGATGAAGAAGGGCACTGTAAAGTGGCGTGAGTTCCACAAGAGACCCACTCACAACACAAATGAGTGTCACGCCAAGAAATCATTGGTGGTATAATATTCCAAATTAGTCCTAAGATAATGGGAATATTTATTTTTCTGTTTCATGAATAAAAATGTAAAGGAGGATCATAAAACTCCTAAAAAGAAAATAAATCAATGCCAAATGTGAAGAAGGCTAAATATTGGCTATGTAAGCAAGCACCCTTAGGTGTGAAAGGGGCTGGATGTTTTGACTGGGTCAACCATGACCAAATCTACAACACTGTCTTGGAGGAGTGGCCATCAATGAGGCACAATGCAGTTTTAGATGGAGATGGCTTGTGTGAAAGAAGTTATTTCATTAAAGGTCATTTAGGGTTTAAAAGCTCTTAACTTATAAAAGGAAGAGGATGGTAGCATGAAAAGGTTGTTGAAGGATATCATATTTCTAAAGTATTATCTATTTAGACATACAAGCTTTCTTTGGTTGTTTAGCCTAGATTTCAAATGTTGTTTAGCATTGAGTGTTCCTGATCGGGAATCCCACCTATTCCCATTGAGTAGCTCTTGGTATAGTCTTGTATATTCCACTATCTGGCTTAATGCCAAGCTTCTTCTTCCAACTACAACGTAGTTCCTATTGAGGGTTTGGTTGTCTTTGAAAGCTGCAACAAGTGGAGGCTAGATCTACTCAGATCTAGACCATTATAGTACTCCTTTTCAGTGGGGAAGGCTTCTATCCCATTGGCAAGAGAGTATTGGAGCATTGGAGCATCAATTTCAGATCTTGTCATGTGGCCAAACATTATCTAAACCCTACAGCACAGTTTTACTTCCAGATCTGATTTTTTCTGTATGTGTTATTGCAAGGTCACTTTAGCACATATTTTGGAGGAGTGACTTTCATGTATTGGGGATCTTCCCTTCACCTTTGAGATCCATTGAAGAGGATCATTTTATCGTACATATCAGATCAGATCTGAATATTCCTAAATATCTGAATATTTCTATAGATCTGTAGATTTAGATCTCAGATCTACTCCTTGTACATGATCTTTTGCTGAAAACCCCAAGGGGAATTTAAAGAAGAGCCTATCTAGTGTATGGATCTGTTACAGGTCTGACTTTTCATTTAATAATTTTCTCTAGATCTAAACTGTAATCAATAGCTGCTACAACTCAATAAAATAACGTTGTCAAGCCTTCTTCAGTCTATACATGTGATTGCAGCACCTCTTTTTGAGGATTTTCTTCTATTTTTGACTTGTATTTCCAGCTATGCATCTTATGGGCCTCATTATACATCTATTTTTCAGCTGTAAATACTTTTGAAAGGTCTCTTTATTGGCCTCCTTCTGTCTCTTAGATGAACTGTGTTATTTTCCTGCAAATTTGCTTTCTATTGTTGAATTCCCGATTTGGGAATATTACAGTGGTATCAGAGCATCATCTTGGCACAGTCTATGCATTATAAGAAGCCAATATGTCTTCTGAAGAAGAATAACCTCTTACTGACAGAGAGAAGAGGTATATAAAGAGAAGATAGAAGAAATTTGATTACACCAATGACAATGAAGACAAGGGTAAAGCCCTTGTATCTGGAAGTGATGAAGAAGGAAGGACTTTTCTAAGATCCTTTTGAGAGCCATGAAAGATCTTGCTAGAGAGATCAAAGAGATGAGTTTGGACAGAATCAAATAATCTCCTAAGATATTTCATCTTGGAGAAAGCTCTAACATGTCTCACCAGTGGAATTATCAACTAGTGCATCAACCACAAGTTTCCCAACGCTCTACCATGCCTACCTTTTTGGCTATGGGAAATGACGGGTTTCAAGAGCAAGCATCCCTTGAAGACTATTTTGAAGAATATGAATCCCAAAGTCAAAGATTCAAATATCACTTGAATTTTCAGGAGTTTTGTCACCTCAAGGACAAAAGAAGACCAAGGCATCATTATAGAAATGGTGGATTCACTCACAATAATGATCGACATCACTCTATGGGAAGATTATTTTTACCCAATTTTGATGGGTCATCCAAGTGTTCTACCAAAGCATCGGTAGAAAAACTTGACATCTACTTTTATTTGAAAAAGGTTCCAGAGATGGAGGCTATCAAGATTGCAGCGCTGCACTTTGAAGGTGAAGCACATGACTAGTGGTTCCATGGCTTGTGTTGGAACAGGGTCTCCTACAAGCTGCGAAACTGGTCCAATTTTGTATAATTTTTATTATCATTAGTCTAGAGCAGGGATTTTGGGGTGGGTCAAAGCCCTCAAAGCATTGTAATGGGTCAAAGGGTAAACTTGCGCTCCAAAAACCATGGTTTGCGGACCATAGGGAAGTTAGGCTAGATTGTTAGAAATAGAGGAACGTTTTGAATTGTAAGGTAGAAGAGAAATGAAGAGATATTGATGCGATTTGTGGTTTAGTATATCTATTTGGGTTTTTGGGGAAGGACTCCTGCTGGCTGTGTGTGCGGAGATCCAGAGTCCGGCTGTGTGTGCGGAGATCCAGAGTCCGGCTGTGTGTGGACCCTACTGCTATGTGCGCAGGTCGGGATGGGTATTGTAAGAGGGAATTGATGAATTGATGAATAATAAAGGCTATTTGAAAACTAAATCTATGTGTATTTTTTATGTGAATCATTGGTAATTATTGTATTATGCGTATTCCGTATTCATCTGCGAAAGTTATCTGTAAGTGTTTTTACCGCATCTAAATCTGTTTTGTTCTGTTTTATGCAATACTGAGCTACTGTCTTAGAAGTATATCATTATTGAGCACCATAGTATAATTGACCTTGCACACGTGGATGCGAAAAGAGACCTATAAATCTTGCTTGGGAAGATCTAGACATCTCGAGGTAGGACGCAACTCTGCTTGCCTTACCTATACTTTCTCAGGGTGCAAAAACCTAGTTCTAGCACCCACCCATACTACTTCAGGTGAGACTTTAACCTGCACATGCAGGTCACTGTCGAAAGGGCTAGTAGTATAGGGGTTTTTTGGCAAACCTTGAACTCCGAACCTGGGTCAGGACCCATCGAGCCAAAAAATGGTTCCGTTGCCAGGACCTAGAGAATTTTGAGAAAGGGATCAGGTAATGACAAGAGAGTATTGGAAGCCTGAAAGGAAGGAAATTGAGGAGTGGTTCGAAAATCAAATTCAGGAATTTGTGATAAAATAAAATCACAGCACGAAGTTAATGGCGGAAAAGTGGAAAAATAAGTACATTCTTATAGAAAGCTATGAAATTTTCTTTGTAACATTTGCAATCAAGCTTCAGGAGTGGCTGGCTAGGCTCGTAGAATTCCAGAAGTGTCAGAAGGATGAACGAGTCACTCAATGGACCCCAGAGTTGATCCAACAACTAGAAAGGACTGATAATACCATCACTCGCATGGTGGATCACTGGGTGGACAGTGTGCTAGGAGGATTTGTGATAGAATTTTCCATTGATCAATTTGTCTCCTACTCTTAGGCCGAGTGAATATTATTTAAAGGGTTCCGAGGAAATTTTTTGAATACATTACCTTTGATGATTAAGATATTACTGTGCAAGAAGAGTATTATGTGTAGTCATACCGACTGAATGACCTCGGATCTAGACGAGAGCATGACACACAGTGGTAAATACTATCAGACCAACCTTAACGGGGAAAGATCTACCTATAACCCTCTGTGAGAGACGGCTGCGAAATCCCCCCAGCTACATCGTCGTCCAGGCTGCATAAAGGTAAGAACTCGCCCATACCTCCACCTCCACTGGACAGTGATATTGTTGCGCACCTGAAACTACCTACCTTCAAGGGGGTAAGGGATGAGGATATGGATTGATTTTGGTTTGTAGCAGATTCCGTATGGACTATGGAAAATCTGACAAATGATACGGTGAAGATGGCAGAGCTGTCCCTGGCGTTTGAAGAAAGAGCATTGGACTGGTACATGCGATACCTCTCTTAGAATGGGAGTGCATCTATTCAAGATATTAAGGGCGCTCTGAAGCAACAATTCTGAAAGCCAAAATCTTACTCTTAGTTGGTAGCAGAAGTGAAGGAATTCAAGCAAGGTGCGTCTGAGTATGTATGGAGGTTGATCAGTGATTGAAGAAAGTAATCATGGAAGGAGGATATGAGTATGATGATAGACAACATACGGAATGGTTCATCGCTATGTTGTTTCCCCACCTGCGTACGCCAACGAGTCACCAAACCTTTGAGTTGCAGGAAAAATTTGTGGAAGTCACTATGAAACTAGAAGTTGCGCTCAGAGAAGATACTTCATTAGGAGTACAGCAAATTTAGGAGCAACTCGAAGCTATGCACATGGAAATTCAGAACCTACAAAAGGAACGAGGAAAAGGAGCCAACACAGATTTGTGGTGCATATGATGTCGGGTATCTGGCCATACAAAGGATCAGTGCCCTCTATTGGAAGATTACATGCAGGTAGGAGGACCTATTCTGTTCCACCGAAGAGCGAGTGGGGGACCCATCCTATCACAACCAGGCTCGAGCGGACCTGCGCTATGGTGCGATGACTGCCATGTAGCAGGGCTGCATGATACTGACCATTGCCCTCAGCTAGGTGCATATGTCCTAGAACTGAAGCAATAGTGGTGCAGGTTCTGCCGGTCGGTAGGACACAATGAGAAAAATTGTTGCACTTATTACTTGATGATAGATCGTGGGAACTTGCATAGGGTAAAATCAGACCCTGCGTCACCAAGATCTCCCTTGAGCTTTGGTGGCTCTCCAGCAAGGGGTAGGGGAGGTCGGGGAGGAAGTGCAGGACGAGGATGTAGGCAGCTAATCTTTTATAACTATGGGGAAGTAGGACACTTTGCCAGGGACTGCCCAAATTCCATAAGGAAATCTTGCAAATATTGTAGCAGCTGGACCATGTGGTTGAAGATTGCCCAATTTTGATAGCTAGAATACAGGAAAAGTATCCCACCCCCACGCAGAATGTGAAAAGAGTTAAATCTGAGCTAAGGAACATAGACCTAAGTGTGAAATTCATAACACGTAGTGAGATGGTCACCTAGGGATCGAAGGAAGAGGCTTCCATGGATCCTCTGACCTATCCAGAAGGATCGAACATAAAAAAGGGACAAGAGACAATAGCAGTTAATGCACAGGTACCGACACACCTCAAGACAGATGAGGGGGTTGAGCCCTTTCTGCAGGCATGTCTGAAGCTGCTACATAACCCAAAGGCTGTAGAGAACCTTCATGCATTAATGAATACCTATGCAGAACAACCCGATCCGACTCCCAGGACTAAGGATGTACACAAACTATACAGGTATAAAAAATGCACCGGAGGAGAAATGCGGCTGACTATGAAAATTAGTGACTATGAGATGGATCAAGTTATTTTGGACCTTGGATCAGATGCAAATGTATTACCGAAGCAAGCATGGCAAAAAATGGGAGAACCTAAATTGGAATGGTCTACCATCCAGCTGTGCATGGCGAATCAACAAAAGATCATCCCTCTAGGAAGGCTGCCAAAAATTGTGGTAGATATCACAGGAGTAAAGGTCCAAGCTGACTTTGAGGTAATAGAAATCATGGAAGATGCGGATCCCTACCCTACAATCCTAGGACTGGACTGGGCTATAGATATGGGGGGTATTATCAATCTCAACGTAGGATGCAACGTAGGATGCAGAGGAAGTGGATCACATCTACAAGCTCACCACACAGGATGAACATTGGATTAAACCCACAGAAGAAGGAGTACTCTACTCGGAAAAGGATAGTGAATGTCTTTCCGTCTCCGATGGGGAAATAGAGAATTGGCAGGGCCGGTTGCATGAGGTTTTGGCGCTACGATTTCTTCGAGTCACAAGGAATTTCCGCTGCATCTCTGCCGAGGTAAGAGACCAGCCCTACTTTGGGGACTCGGGTAACATTAAGGAATTTTAATGCGCATTCGAAGCAGAATTTCCCATGAGATGCAGGCTATGGACCCTTAAGCTAGCCCTCTATGGCACGCCTACACACTGGTGGAATATGCATGAAAAGGTGTTCCATGATTGGGAGGATTGTCAGGATAAGATGATCCTGCGATTTAAAGCTCTAGCTAGGAGACGGACCCAAGAATTCCTTGGATCAGAAGACCCACGAAGATATTTTCTTGCGTGGGAAACACAATGGTGTGACAGAACCCCAAACGAATGAGTTCACCTGTTTATCCATGGCCTAGGACTACGTCCCACCACGTGGTATTTAGATGTGGAGCTACACCAGTGCACGCTCCATTAGGATAATTTTTGAAATGAGTTTCTGTGAACATTTAGGGTGGAAGATGGCACAAGGGCGCTCGACGTAGCTCTGTAGAACCCGGACACCTTTGTAGAAATTATATAACTTATGTGTTATATGTCCAAGATTCTCCTGATCACACACTATTTTAACTTCATGCACAATACCGAATCTATTCCACCATTGATCATCACATTCGAAAATTAAATAAATTGCAATGCACAAATGAAACAATAAAAATTCACACACATTAATACAGTTGTTTTAACGGGAAAGCCTGAAGCTAAAAACCCCAACTATCTCTATATAATATATTTCATAGAGATCATATAACAATCCTCATACAAATCTGATCATATCAAGCTCTCAGTGCAATACAATCGCTACACACTAATCAGGCCCGATCTTGCAAATCCATGCACCGATCTTTCCCACCTGCTAGCATGCCTCTACTGCGCAATCCCTACTAAAGAATGGATTTGAATGAACTCGAATTCACCAAGCTTGCACTATGCAATCCTCATTGGCATCTCCACTGAGTGTTGGATGCAATCAATGCATCACTATAGTCACAACTGATAGTCACACTTCATCTCCACATCTATTGACTTAACTGAAGTACTCCAAGAGAATAAGATAATGTTTAGAGTCCAAATATTATTAAGAGCTAATAATATTCGACATATCTATTTTTAGACTGGAAATCTAAAAAGAGATTCTGCCCAATATTTCTAAAAATAGAATTCCATCTATTTTTCCAACTTTACCAACCATCCAAAAATAGCATCCTGCAACTCATAGAATATGATCGATATGTCTAAAAATAGACATAGTCTAAAAATAGACTTTGCGCCAAAAATAGCCTGCGGGCCCACTTAGTGAAAGTGACTCTTTTCACTAAGCTCATCATCTTGTTGAATCTCAACACTCCCTCTCAACAAGATAGGGATTATCTTCCACCCCGATCCTGTCTCTATAGTATTCAAATTTTCTCCTGGTGAGCACCTTCGTCAGAATATCTGCATCATGATCCTCCGTAGGAATGTAAGAAAGCAACATGATCTTCCGCTACACACAATCTCTGATATGATGATACTAGATGTCAATATGTTTAGATCTATCATGAAATACTGGATTAACTGAGAGTTTAATAAAACTCTGATTATCACAATATATCACAGTAGGATCCAAGTGTGAACCGAACAAACCAACCCAGATCTTCCTCATCCATATAGCCTCGCATGTAGCCAAACTTGCTGCCATGTACTTGGCATCTGCTGAACTGAGTGCCATGGATCTCTGTTTCCTATTGTACCAATAAACTGTTGTAGAACCGATACTGAATATCCCTCCAGATGTTCTCTTTCTATCTGTTGGGCTCCCTTCCCAACCTACATCTGTGAAGCCATGTAGCTTCAACTCATCCAATTGTCTCTACCACAATCCATATCCTGATGTGACCCTGAGATACCTCATGACATGCTTTGCTGCCTTCCAAAAGAGCTTGGTAGGCTTAACCATAGCTTGTGAAAGCTGGTTAACAGCATAGCATATGTCTATTCGTGTATTGACCAAATACATGAGCGAACCAACAAACTGTCAATAAACAATGGCATCCATTACCTCTGCCGATGTGGCATCCTCTTTCCTCCAACCACCAAGAAGAGTAGTGTCGATAGGCTTGCAGCCTTGCATGTGAAACTTCTCTAGTATCTCCTGGGCATACTTGCCTTGAGACACAAACATTCCACCCTTCCGCTGCCAAATTTCCAATCCCAGGAAATAATGAAGGAGGCCCAAGTCCTTCATCTCGAACTCCTTTGCAAGATCTACCTTGCATGAGTGTATCAACAGTTCATCACCCGTTAGTATTAAATCGGCTACATAAATTACGATGATCAACAACTTACCCTCCACCATAATCTGGTACAGGTTCGAATCCGCCTCACTCTTGGTGAAACCAAGTCTGGTGAAATAAATGGATATCCATGTGTACCAAGCACGAGGTGCTTGTTTCAGCCCATACAATTCTCTTTTGAGCCTGCACACATGCGACTCACTCTTGAATATTTTGAATCCTTCAGGCTGCTCAATTTACACCTCCTCCTCAATGACTCCCTTGAGGAACGCAGTCTTCACATCCATCTGATGAATGTGCCAACCCATCTGCGTTGAGAGAGAAAGGATGGTTCGTATGGAAGAATACCTTGCGACAGGTGCAAAGGTTTCTTCATAGTCGATCCTCTCGATCTGTGATAAGCCCCGGGAAACAAATCTTTCCTTTTACTTCTCGACACTCCCGTCAACAGCTTGCTTCACTTTGTAGATCCATCTCAAACCTACCACTGATTTCCCTTCCATCCTTGGGACAATCTCCCATGCACTGTTTCTAACAATCGAATCATACTCTTCCACCATGGCATCTACCCATGCGGGATCCTCCACAGCTTCCTCGAAAGAGGATGGCTCTGTCACGATACACTTTCTCATCAAAGCCATGTATCCATTAAATCGGTCAGGTGATTGTCTCTGTCTGTGCTATGATGTAGGAACTCCTACATTATGCACTGCATCAAGATTTAGTCACTCAGCTTCTGTAGTGTGCTTCCGCCCTCTAATGTTTGGCGCTGCATGAGTGGTTTATTCCACTCCATGAACCTCCTCTTGTGGCTGATCCACATCCTGAGGCTCATCTTTAGGAACAAGTAGCTCCTCATCTGCATGCAAGTGTAGCTCCCTCTCAAGCGACAACTTCATGGCTTTCTCCTCATGAAATTTGATATCCCATCGCACAACAGTCATCCGACTATCTGGAAAATACACACGATAATTGTGGGGTGTTTCTGTGTTACGCCAAAAATATCCCAACCTCTGCGGTCGGCTCTAGCTTCTTCCTGGCATCCTTCATCACATGAATGTAAAAAGGTGAGCCAAAAATCTTCAAATGAGAAATATCAGGCTTCTTACTAGAAAATGCCTCTTCGGGTGTACTCATGCCAAGTAATCTACGAGGACAATGGTTTTGTACATAAACCGCAGTGTTGCATGCTTCATCCCACAAGTGTATGGGAAGGCCATGATCATGCGACATCACCCATGCAACACCCACGATCATTCTATTCTTTCTCTCTGTGAACCCATTCTGTTGTGGGTTATGAGGCGCTATGAGTTCTCTTCAAATTCCTTTTGCGCTGCAGAAGTATTTGAATTCACCAGAGATGTATTCACCACCATTATCGCTCCTTAGAGCTTTCACCTTCTTCCCCGACTCTTTCTCAACCAATTCCTTGAACTCACAGAACTTTGAGTATGTTTCTCTCTTCTTCTGTGTGAAGAAGATCCAACACTTACGAGAAAATTCATCAACAAATATCACATAATACCTGTGCTTTGTTGTTGAAGCAATCGAGAAAGGTCCACACACATCTGTGTGAATTCTCTCAAGGATCGTCATGGTGCGACTATCCTTCTCATGAAAATTGGTCTTCACAAAATTACATCCCTTGCAGTGATCTGACTGCACAAGTGTACCCTTGGGAAGTCCGGTAAAAATCTGCTGCAAAATTTTCAAAGCGCCATGGTGAAGATGGCCCAATCTCCTGTGCCACAATTCGCCCTCATCCCGGCTCACCACTCCTTCTGCTTTTCCTACCATTGTTGCGTAGCCATATACCTGCAATTGGTAAATATTCTTAACTCAAATCCCTATCCTCTGGGTTTGACCAGTTGTTTTACTGTCCAAGAAGAATTTTCCCTCGCTAAAAACAACATCATAACCCTTGTCTTCCAACATCGCCAAAGAGAACAGATTCTTCTTCAATCCTGGAACATGCATGACATCCTTCAATATGAAAGGTTTTCTAGACTCCCTCTCAAAGGAAATGGTCCAGATACCAGTCGCACTGTATCTACCATCATCGCCCATCTCTATGTGCACTCCAAGATCCTTTTCATCTAGATCACTAAACAAATCTTTGTCTTCAGTCATATGGAAAGACGCACCACTGTCAAGAAACCACACTGATCCCATCACACTTGAAACCAAGCATGCGATCAGTGAAAAATCCCACTCAAACTGCGAGGCTAACGCCTCTCCAGCTGCAGATCCAACAGCCTTCTTATTTTTCTTCTTCTATGGACAATTAGTGGCATAATATCCGTGTTGGTGACAGTGAAAGCACTTCACCTTGGACAAGTCCTGCTTCTTGCCTTTCGCACTGGATTGAGAAGTATTTTTCTTTCCCTTCCCTTTCCTTGCTTTGGAAGCCAAAGAAAAATTTTCTTCATCTTCAGTCTTCGATGAAGATCCATCCCTGGTACCCTGCCTTATCTCCTCTTGCACAAGATCCGACCAAAGTCGCTCCCATCCTAGCAGTTTCTCTCATCCATTGATAGAGTCTTCGTAACTATGCCAAATCTTTGGAAGCCCAAGGAGATCCAAGCTCACCAAGTATTCTTCATCAATAGTAACCCCCACACTTCCCATCTCATCCCTGCACTAGACAAACTTCGTGAGGTACTTGGGTTTGCTGTCGCCCTTCTCCATTTTTATTTTCCTGAGTTTGTATATAAGTGCCAACTTGCTCTGGTCACTTCTGCTTTAGAAAAATTCTGTCAAAGCCTTCCACATTAAGAATGGAGTGGCTTTACCATGAAGTTTGGACACAATGTGATCCTTCACACCTTCCAACAGAATTCCTCGACACTTTTCTATCTTCGTTTGCCATGCATCAAGCGCGGCAGCATCGCTAGAAGCAGGCTTTGGAATTTCAGCATCTATGAACTCCTTTAGCCCATTATCCTCTAGCACTGCCTCCATCTTTTCCTTCCATGCAATATAATTCAAGTTTCCATCAAGCGCATACTCCAATCGCAATCCGTTGAAATACATTTCAATGAGTGCTCAACTTCGACACCAAGAAAACACTGTAGCAAATTCGAATTCCACCAACACAAAACTCAATCGCTTCAATAATTGAAATCTACTCCAATGATCAACTGCTCTGGTACCATGTAGAAATTATATAACTTATGTGTTATATGTCCAATATTCTCCTGATCATACACTATTTTAACTTCATGCACAATACAGAATGTATTCCACCATTGATCATCACATGCGAAAATTAAATCAATTGCAATGCACACATGAAACAATAAAAATTCACACACATTAACACAGTTGTTTTAATGGGAAAGAGTGAAGCTAAAAACCCCAACTATATGTATATAATATATGTCATAGAGATCATGTAACAATCCTCATACAAATCTGATCATATCAAGCTCTCAATACAATACAGTCGCTACACACTAATCAGGCCCGATCTTGCAAATCCATGCACCGATCTTTGCCACCTGCTAGCCTGCCTCTACTGCGCAATCCCTACTGAAGAATGGATTTGAATGAAATCGAATTCACCAAGCTTGCACTATGAAATCCTCATAGTCATCTCCACTCAGTGTTGGATGCAATCAATGCATCACTATAGTCACAACTGATAGTCACACTTGCTCTTTCACTTACCTCTCCACTGGTCTCCACTGAAACTGTCCATGCACTGTAGTTAACTGATGTATTCTTCAGTTGATTAATGAGTTATTATTTAGTGAATTAATTATTAATTAATTCACACCACTCTCACTAGTGTATCAATCGGTTAGACTAGATACAACTAGCTCAACTGTGTCTAACTGAGTTAAACTGAACACAACTCCACCAACTACTTCTACAACTCCACCAAACTCTGTCACATGAGTTCTAACTGAAGTCCTCCATGCATTAGCTCCAGTAAACCCTTAGGAATAGCGTAATTCCTTCTGTCAGCTGCTATGCCACATCTGTGCACTTAACTGAAGTGCTCCAAGAGAATAAGATAATGTTTAGAGTCCAAATATTATTAAGAGCTAATAATATTCGACATATCTATTTTTAGATTGGCAATCTAAAAATAGATTCCGCCAAATATGTCTAAAAATATAAGTCCATCTATTTTTCCAACTTGACCAACCATCCACAAATAGAATCCTTCAACTCATAGAATATGATCGACATGTCTAAAAATAGACTTTGCGCCAAAAATAGCCTGTTGGCCCACTTAGTGAAGGCGAATCTTTTCACTAAGCTCATCATCTTGTTGAATCTCAACAACCTTGACTAAGGGAAAATCACGCCTGTATATGGCACCTGGATTGAGGGGAACGCTGGTACCACAAACGATGGATTATTGGGACCTTATCTCGATGGAAGGAGTGAGTGATCCCCGAACTGTCCCAACCGCGGTACTGGATGGGATGCGTACGGTTGCCAAGTTGTGTGGGTTGTACCTGAATTGAATTACAACACACCTAACGTCAGCTTTAATTCAGGATGTGCGAACAGCAGGGACGCTTCATCCAAAGTCAGTAGATCCGTGTGAAACCCATCAGGTCCGAGCATTGACTGTCAGAGCACTGCAGTCTGGTGAAAAGGGAATCTTATTGTTACAGCAAACATGAGGTTGGCCATCAATGCGAAAATTTATGGTGAGTTTTTTCCAGATGACTGATGGTAAGTTTCAAGTTAGATTTACTCTACCATTGGATAACCCCGAGCATTATAAGGAAGAAAGGATAACTCCGATCAAGGCTCCATATTGTCTCTATCATCTTCCTCTGTTATTCTATTGTTTGCTTGTATGGACCTATAGCGTTTGGATCATACCCCATCAACCTACCTCTATTGTATGCAAGTTTCCAAAGTTAGAAGCCTATCCTTTTTCTGCTATGGCAACCCCTAACCTTCTGAGCGCCTCGACAGTCACCAGTCCAACACCTGCAGAGATTGTGTTAGGAAGGTCTGGGAATGTTGATATTGATAAGCTGATTTCCCTCTGGCTCTCGGTAGGAAAAATTGACATTGAACCCTATGCAGAAGGGCGCCACAGCTGCTCGACGAAAGTTCACGCCTGTCCCGACCTTGGAATGATCACAGGCCCCAACCAAAAGGGCTCGGAAGATGCTATGTGGGATGATACGAAACTACCTCGGCGCACCATGAGAACTGACACAGTCGAGTCACAACTAGTCTTTCCCACAAAAGGGCTGACCAATAGGGATACTCTGTCCCCCCAGCATACGAAGTGGTATAGGGATACACTGTGACTTCTCCGTAGTTCTAGGCTACCTACCAACGAAGGTCATATTTTCCCCCTACCTAGCACTATCTTGGTTGGTGACCACCTCCCAACAGTTACAGAACTACAAGTGGATGTGGTGCAGCTACCTCGCAAGGCATTATAGGGATTACACACCGCCATGCTGCAAGAGATCAATCATCACGACCGGCCTGCATAGGAACACCTCAATGTGGCCACACCTCTCCTCACACACTAGACCGAAGATATCTCCCTTATGGCGCAACTCAAGACAGTGGCTCACCGGCTCGACACAAAGATCCCTGATGAACTCCAGGCATCAGCTCTGCTCCGAGCTACCACAGAAGGCTTGGTTGCAACACTCAGGGTGTCCTGAACCGATGTGCAGGCCCTCAAGACCCAAATGGCCAGCCAATTCACCGCGTACTAGGCCCAAGCATAACCTACCATATCCCCAGAGGTCCAGGCACAATGGGCTGCGTTGATAACTGAAGCTATAGAAATTATTAAAGGCCAGCTTACTCTGGGTACTCAGTTGCTCAAAGCAGCCATGCAACTCTAGACAGTGGTCCAGTTCAACCCAATTCTTCAGCATATCAAAGAGGACTTACGCCAGAAGGAAGCTACTTTCGATCAGATCGAAGTTACCTTGCCTTCCCTCGCCCCTGCGCAGTGTATGGCACTCTTGAAAACTAGCAACGCTGTCCAAGACACAATATTTGATCTCCGGAGCGCCAAGCATGCCATAAAAAAGCACTTGAAGCCATGGGGCAATGCTACCTTCTAGATATCTCAAGCTTCTCACAATGCCATTGAATGACTCAACCATATTTTGGAGGGGGTTACTACAGCCCCTAAAGGACCTACCTCCCTAAAGCTTGTTGATATCGCACAAAGTGTTGCTACCCAGAGTCAGGAAGTGTTACCTCTGCTAATCATCGCCTTCAATACCTTATGTGTGCAGATAGAGACTGAGCCACCACAGTGACTCAGGACGAGTCACAAGATTGTGTTGGAGGACTGTTGGAATAGGGTCTCCTACGAGCTGCGCAACTAGTCCGTTTTTTTATATTTTTTATTATCATTAGTCTAGCGCAAGGGTTTTAGGGTGGGTCAAATCCCTGAAATAATTTTAATGGGTTAAAGGGTAAACTTGGGGTCTGAAAACCATGGTTTGCAGACCATAGAGAAGTTAGGCTAGATTGTTATAAATAGAGGAACATTTTGAATTGTAAGGTAGAAGAGCAATGAAGAGATATTGATGTGAATTGTGGTTCAGTAGATCTTTTTGGGTTTTTGGGGAAGGACTCTTGCTAGCTATGTGCGCGGAGATACAGATTCTGGTTGTGTGCAAACCCTGTTGCTATGTGCGCAGGTCGAGACAAGTATTGTAAGAGGGAATTGATGAATTGATGAATAAGAAAGGTTGTTTGAAAACTAAATCTATGTGTATTGTTTATGTGAATCATTGGTAATTGTTGTATTATGTGTATTCTTTATTCAGCTGCGAAAGTTCTGTGTAAGTGTTTTTACTACATCTAGATCTGTTTTGTTCTGTTTTATGCAATACTAAACTATTGTCTTAGAAGTATATGATTATTGAGCACCATAGTATAATTGACCTTACGCACGTGGATGCGAAAAGAGACCTATAAATCCTACTTGGGAAGATCTGGACATCTTGAGGTAGGACATAGCTCTGCTTGCCTTACCTATCCTTTCTCAGGGTGTAGAAACCTGGTTCCAACACCCACCCATACTACTTCAGGTGAGACTTTGACCTGCGCAAGCAGGTCACTACCGAAAGGGCCAGTAGTATAGGGGTTTGTTGGCAAACCTTGAACTCCGAACCTAGCTCAGGACCCATCGAGCCAACAACTTGTCTACATTGGGTCATGCCAATGTGACTGCTTGTTCAGATTTCACTAGAAGTCCGGTGGAGATATTTGACAGAATAGATCCAGAGGCACCATTCATGAGCCTTGAAAATTTAAATCAATCAGGTAATACATAATCTTACATTTTTGAAATTATGAGATTATGTGTTATGGTTTCTGATTTGTCTGCAGCTATAAGGGTGTACATGTTCATTGATGGTTTAGATGAACCTCTTCATGGGTTGTTAAAATATACCAAGCCCACTACCCTGCATGATGATATTGAAAGGGCTAGAGACCTTTAAGATGCCTTGCCAAAAGCAAAGGCAAGATTTCAACATAAGCCCTCTTTCCATTCAAAGGGAAAGGAAGAAAAAGTTGCTCCTTCCAAGGAGAGCTCATACAAGAAGCCTCTTGATGAAGAATTCTGGAGAGATCTAAGAAAAAGGAAGCTATGATTCACTTGCCAAGAATCATGGGCACCTGGACATAGATGTGTTGCTAGAAAAGCACATTACATAAAGGTCTTCTCAGCTAATGAGGAGGAAGAAGAAGAAGATGATGAGAGGGGTCACAATGCTGGAATTGTAGGAGATGAACCACCATCACATGGATATGAGGATGGAACAATGGCTCCAATCAAAGGGGCTCTTGCATCACTAAGAGTGGTACGCAACTTTCATGAATTTTCCACACATGAAACAGAGATGAATTTGCGCAGTGGAAGCAGGGACATGAGGATCCCATATATTATGCATATGAGGAGGGTCCATGAGACATAAATATCATGTGGGAAGCCCCCAAGGAGACCACCTGATTCAGATTTGGTAAAGGATGCTTCACTTTTTGATGCTCCATTCATAGATCCAGGAGGGGCAGGAGCATTAGAAGACCACAACTCAACGCTGAGAGTGTTGGGGAAGCTCAAGGAGGAAAGAAATATTTTCCCCTTATCACCATTTACCACTCTCTCATCTCATACTATACTGAGAGAAGATGCTACAAGAATGGAGGAAGACACCATCATGGGGCAAGGATGGCAGTCCTTGGCTATGAAGACTCAGAAGATGATCTCACTTGGAGAGAAACCTTCCATACATGATAGAATATGGTGGTCACACATGCATACTTTGGCAAGACCAAGGAAGTTTTGGATAGATGATAGCCTTCCATGGGAGACTAAATTTCAAGAAATTCCATCTTTACTTGAGCATGTGCATATTCAAGAAGGGTAGCAAGGAAGGAATGGCAACCTTCCATCATATACCTTTGGCATGGGAGATGTCAAGGAGGAGAAGAATGGAAGGAATGGCCTTCCAACATACACCTTTGGCATGGGAGATGTCAAGGAGGAGATCAGCAACATGAGAGCCATTTCTGTTGATACATCATCAACGTTTTCATTGTTGGGAAATTTAGATCCATATTGGAAATCCCAACTATTGGTGGATTATTCCAAGGATCTTCACACTTGTATGATACTTGATGACTAGCTGCATGAAGAGGGATATCTAGTCCATGAAGGAGTCATCTATAATCATGGTAGGATCTTCTTCTCTAGAGACTCCAAGCTCAAGGAAAAGTTGCTACAAAGGGCCTACAAAGAGTTCTATTTCAGCCACACCTATTCTATGAGGATTTACAACATCATCATGAGAATATTTGAATGGGAAGGATTTGGAGGAGAGCTACATAAAAATTTTAAAGAATGCATGAACCATGTGGAGTTGGGACAGAAATATGACTCTATGAGTTTTCAGCCATATCTTCATTCTTTTGAGAGAGGAGATGAATCTATGCACCACTCCATTTGTATGAGGAGGCTTTTTGGTGAAGAACATTCTCATGTAAAACATGTTTTATTTTCTGACTGTATGCATTCTTTCACCATGTTTATGTAGGCCATGACTCCAAGGAGGAGTATTATATCTTGTAAACTTCATGGCCAATGTTGACAAGCGATCAGGTCTCGCGGGCAAGACCCAGGTTCAGGAGTTGTGGCCAACAAAGGAATCCGCTGTAGTCTAGGATTAAGCCGGCATTATCACCCTACTCTAGAGAGTAGAGAGTCTCACCCGAGGCGTGCTGCGACCACATGCACGAGGGGAATAGACCAATGGCCAGGAACGGATCCACAACTCATTCTCATCAGGGATTAGATCACATAAATAGAATCTCATACGCAACATCATTCCGAGATCATATAGACATTAAGTAAATAAAATTTTAAATCTTCACAATCGACACACATGCATGTGAATCACACAAATAGACAGCAACATGTAATTGTATTAAGTCCTTGGCCAACTTCCAGTTACATAGCTTTGCAATGGGCTTACAGATCTGATACATATGCCTTGCGGAACATAGATTCTACATCAATAGACCCTAGGAACTACAGAGACCTCATCCATGCTCCGAATCCCTGCTGCAGCATGCGTTTTCTCCTTTAGTCGCGCTCTTCTCTCTTCTGTTGTGGAATCATCTCCTCGTTCATCCGGGTGACTTCTATTTATTTACCCGCTATCGCAACTGTTAGTTCTTCTTCTGTCCTTCTGCAGCTGCTTCTAGCTTTTCTCTGATTATCTGTGTGTTCTGATTGCGTTCTTTCTATTGTATCTTCTCCTTATCTGCACTTATGCATCTAGTTTCCTCCGCTATGTGCTTGTTCCATCGCAACCTTGGTAGCTCCGCCATTTGATGTGGTTGCGACTTGGTTGCAGCTTCCGTGTGTCCTCGTTCCACAACCCCAAAATCTGGCCGTTGTTCCAAATTCAAATTCAAAACATTCAAAACAAGGTTTTTCAAAACAAGGGCCCCAACAAGCCCCAACCACAATTCCTTGACTCGTCCTCGAGTCAATCACAAATTACAGTTTCTACCTCCATTGCCCTACTTGACCCTGTGCCCTGTTCGCCCTGTGTGCCTTCATCCTGTGCTCGTTCTTGCTGTGAGCCTTCAGCTTGCTCCTATCCTTCCTGTGCGTCTTCAGGCGACTGTTCAAACAAGGGCCCCAACTCCGGAACCCTTTGGAACGCTGTAGCTATAAGCTCAGTAAACGCTGACACGGCTTACTGCCACCCCTGAATAAGTGAGTCCGTGTCCTCAGCGAGCTTGGTGACAGTAGCCTTGTCGAGGGGCGACGGGACAGATCCGAAGATCGTGCTGATCTGAGTTTCGACAGCAACTGCGAGCTATTGTATCGTCCAGGCGCTAGATTGGAGGGGTGGCCGGAGCTCACGAGTGACGCATTTGGCCTCCGTCGAACAAGCCTCTGTGTGTTGGATCTGTGCCTCAAGCTCATCAGCCTGGGCGTATAATTCATCCAGCCTAGCGGGGTCAGTAGCCTCTTGAATTTCCCTGGAAACCTGCTGGGGTTGGGCTGAAATTGGCTGGGTCTTGACAGTGAGGGCCAGGGAGCATTCCTGAAGGCCTTTCAGGAGGTCATGAGCCGCTCGGGCTATGGAATGAAGTGTATCCTGCATCTGAGCTGCCTGGCCCTGCTTGGCGGCCACCTAGGCTGAATAGTCAACCTCGGGCTCGGGCGACACGGGAGGGGTCGCTAACGCTGCACGAAGCTCATGATTCTCCCGGCATAATGCCTAAAAGAAAATTCTGAGGTGGATAGCTTGCTCAGAGAAACTGGCCACAGCAATTTCGGGGGGCAACATGGGATAATGAGGTTCTAGAGATGGCCAGAACTCGGAGAACATCTGGGTGGCGTTGGTGATCATGGCTTCCATCTTCTCCCGTGCTGTTCGAAGTTGGTCGCGCTGTTCAGTAAGCGCGACAATTTGGTGTTGCTGCTCGGCACATTGCTGCTAGAGTCCCAAATGTAGTCTTTCGACCTGTTGGGCCGCCCTTTGAATCAGTAAATACAACTGAGCTAGATTCTTAGGCTCGAAGGTGGCAATCCCAGAAGCGCTCTGCACCAGCATCCACTTCGACAATGGTTGCTCAGGAGGTGGTAAGATCGTGGCCTCTGGATGCACGGAGTCCACCATATTCGGATCCGGCGGTGCTTGCTGATCAATGCGGGCTGGTTGTGGAGGAATTGTTGGCTCGAGGTGAGCCTCTGCAGAAGTGGACACAATGTGTGTCTGCTGTGTGAGTATATCAGTAAGGGGAGGGTGGGGTTCGACCTCGGGGTCGATCGGTGGGATGACTGAGGTAGTACAAGAGTCAACCTCAGCCCCGCAGTCCCCACCCCGGAGTTCCCGAACCAGGGGGTCGGATACAGTGGCCGATGAAGTAGATGGGCCATATGGAGTGGCAGGTGGGAAAACGGTGAGCGGAACAGTGAACGGTGAGGTGGAGGAATGTGGAAGGTGGATATTGATGAACTCAGATGGATCGATGAGAGGTTCGTCTTGACGCAGCACCTCTGTGCTGGGGGCCAGTGGGGGATCATCAACAGTGAGGTCCACCACCGAATTTGTCTCGGCAGTGCGAGCCCTATTAGCTTGAGGGGCCTCGGGTGGATCCCTAGACTGGCTTGTCTCGCCCATCGGGGTCGTGAGTGGATCAGCAGAAGTAAACAGAGGAGTGGGAATGGGGGAGGTGAGCGGAGCGGTGCAGGAGTGCGAAGTGGAGCGAATGAGCTGAAATTCAGAAAATAAAGGAAAGGGGGCAACACCGCTAGAAATAATCTGAGTCGCCGCATTAAGATTTCGTACCTGGGTGTTGAAGTGGCGGACGACGAGGATGAGCGGTTCGGGGATTTCTTGAGATGGCGTTGCCACCTCCGTCTCGGCAGGCTGTTGCACTGGTGCAATCCTATCGAAATTGTATCTGGGGAGCCCGTCCCGCATATGATTCGTGACCCCCGGCCAGGAGCAGACTTCACGATGGAAGGTAGCATCATCCAACTGAAGTTTCAGTGGCGTCATTCGGAAGGTATCTGCTGGAACACAAGCGGGTCGGAGGTAAGTATGCTTGTGACTTACCCCGAACCATACTTGCTCACTATATTCATCCAACAGGTTCCTGGGCACCCGTTGCTGACATGCCACCACATCCAGCATTAGCCGGTACCATGACCGAAATGCGTCGGCATTCACCAATTTGGTACTGGGGTCATTTGAGACCTGCCATGGAGTGAATTTCATTGCGAGGGGTTGGCCATCGGGGATCTCGGCTGGGAACCGGATGTGTGGAGTGTGCCATTTCTACATGGCGAAAGCAATAATCAAATAGCCATAAATAAAAGTAGTGGCGCGCTTATAATTCTCCTCGCACGCATCGAACAACTCCTTTAACAAGAACGAACACCAATTCAGTCTGGTGCCTTGGACACAATGCTCGGCAATAGAAATAGTATCAAGAGTGCATTCGCACTTGGTGTAATGCCTCATTGTTTTGCTGGCAATGAGGTAACAGGCGAAGCGAATCTCTGGCTTGTTAATGAGGTCGATCTTGGCTCCTTTCCCCCTGATCAGGAGATCAAGTCTCTTGAAGAAAAATGCTCAAAAATAAAGTTGATCAGAATTTCTATGAAATAGATCGACAGGAAAGAGCTCATCAATACGATCCCAACGCCGCAAACGGCACTCAAATCCGTTGTCGTATGGAGGAGATATTGCAGTGTGAATTTGCCCAATAACTTTCAATTTTGAAAGAAAATTTTTTAATATATGTGTTGGGAAATTTTTTATTTTTATTAAGGTTTAATTAATTAATTAAATTATATATTATTAATATTTTATATGGTTTTCATTAATCATATATTATATTATTTAATATATGTTTTAATTAATTTATTAAAAAAAAAATATAAAAATTAAACCTTATTAAAATTAAAATATTAAAAACCACACATATATATTAAATCAAAACCATATGGGAACGTTTACACATATATTTTAAAGTTTCAAAATTGAAAATTTTATGAAACGGGTTTTAAACCCATAACATAAAGTTTTTTTAATGGCACGTGCTTCAAATGTGTTGTGTTACGTGGGTTTAGAGTGGCTATTCAACGTATGGTGGGTGACGTGTTAAGGCATGCACGTGGGTTTCAAAAATACTTTGGAGCGGTTGTGTAATATGGTTATATCCACGGGCTTAAAACCTTCTAAATCGGCGGCAATTCCAATGCAGTTAAACAGTTAATGTTAAGGATTCATAGCATGTGAACATCCAGGTGACATTTAATGAAACTGCAAGTGGCTCCGCCAATTTTAGCGCCATCCCACCAATTAAGGCGGATTCCACCAACTTAACTGTAGTTAACTCCAGTTCTCCAGAATTAGCGGAGCTTTTGAAGGGCCAACTTCAGTTAGCCATAACTTTGGCTAGGAGAGGTCTTTTGAGACGATTTATTTATTTATTTTGGGTGTAGAGATCATGCTGGAGCTGTGGAAAGTGTTTGCAGAGCCACTAGGGCATTCTATCTGCGAATTTTACAGCGCTTTTGATCGTGGAGCCATAAGGGCCTAAGGGAAAGAGAGCTGCATTAGACTACCTTCATCCAATGGAGGTGATTTTGTAGTCATTTTAGACTGATTTGGATCTTCTGAATCTGTTTTAGCAGTCTATTTTTCCATTAGAGGCTTTTATACAGATGTAATCTCACTTTAAGCATTTAATCAAAGGAGGACTGAGCCTAATTAGAGGCTTTTGGACCCAGCGGAGGTAGCCCAAGAGAGGGGTGAACCGCTTAAACAATTATCTGCTGTCACTCTGTATATTTTGGCTGTTTATTTTCAGATTCTGATAGTTTAAACAGTAAATTTTCATAAGCATGCTTTTCCCCAAACAAGTTTATACAGTAAACAAAACTTGTTATTTTATCATCAAACCTCTACACTTCAATTGCAGAACATATATTCTTGCTTATTCACACATAAAAACAGATCAATGAATACTTTGAACTTAAAAACAAATACTTTCATTGATCAAGATCATTAGTGATTACATTTTATTTCTTTAGGCAGAGTCTGTAGAAGGGCCAGGTAGCCTCCGGATTCATCCTTTCTAGTAAAGGTGAAATATCCAGTGAATGCCCTCTACAATCAATCTCTATATGAGAAATTATTTGTTCTCACGATTTCAGATCACCCCCCCTGCGAGTGCCATATTTGGTATAGAAGTCCGCATCGCCCGACTTCCGTGCGCGCTTGGAAGAGTTCTAATAGGCCATTGAGATGTCTGTGCCCATCTGCGAAAGCCCTATGAGGCGATGAATATCTTCTGCGTGAATGGGAATTTCCTGAGTCAACCACAGGGACCCATTCTGAATTCGGCTGAGGAGGAAGCGCGTACACTGCAGAACTGGTCCGGTGGTGCCAAAGACCGGAATATTTCTCAAGTTCATCAGGGACGAGGTCTAAAGGCCCCTGAACTCAGGCAACAGGCGGCTGGCAAGGTTGCCGGTTGCAGTGCAGTAGTGCTCCATGTATGCATGCCGCTGGAGGGACGGAAATTCGGCAGCATTTGAGAGGTTGGCATGAATCAAGGCTGTGTTATCATACTTTCCCACCAGGGACTCGGTCTTCTGAATCCGAGTGTCAAGCTCTGGTTCAACGATGGCTGGAACGACCTTCGGCATTTTAGCCCGGCGCTGATAGACCTGTAAAATTTTCCTTGGGCGCCTTTCCTGGTGCAATGCGTTCTGAGAATGCAATGTCTCTGGTGCAGCTGCAATTGCTAATTCAAACGGGTCCAGCATTCTCCTGCTTTTGGTGGCCATGCAATTTATGTCAACACCTAGCACGAGTGGAGTTGATGAGACTCTTTAACAAGTTAATTCCTGCTAGCATTCTTTCCACGATAATCGTGCGATCAATCGCGTGCCAATGAGTGCTATGACAGTTGCTAACGGTGGCATGGCGAAATGGGCGGACGCGACGGCTGAGGTTACGCGGGTGATGGCCAAATGATGACTGCGCAGTTACTACCAATTATGGTAATTAATGATGCAGATCTAGGTGATCCTACGCACTAACACAAGTGCGTGGGTAGACTGAGCTGGACTGACGTGGAGACGGGTATGGATCCTACAGGGATGACACGCTGGATCGGCGCCGCCCCGACCACAGTCGGTTGCGGTGAGGTCATCACAACTGAGCGGTTATTGACACACTACCTATGAACAGAGAATACCTCCTACGCTCATCCCGGTTGCGGAAGAGTTATTCAACTACGCTACACTACGGGTGCTCTCGGGTGCGAGAGTTATTGATGAGAAATGAAAGGTACTTACTCCTGGTAGGGTTTCAAGCATGCGCCATTCACCCACCCAGGCAGAACCATACCGTCTAGCTGTGCCAACCGGACGGCTCCGGAGTCGCGAATATCAATAACGAAGTAGGGTCCCAACCAATGCATCTGTAGCTTTCCTGGGAACTTCTGGAACCTACTGTCGTATAAAAGAACTGTGCCACCAACTTGGAAGGTTTTGTTCTTAATGTGGCAGTCGTGCCAGGCTTTTGGCCGGTCCTTCTGAATCTTCTGGTGGAATTCGGCCAGGAAGCGGGCCTCATCCAGTTCCTGTAATTCATGGAGGCGCTCCTGGAGGGAGGCCTCTTCTGAAAATTGCAGAGACGTGGCGATCAACAGGCTTGGGACAATAAACTCAGTGGGGATCACAGCCTCCCGGCCGTACACGAGCTGGAACGGTGTTTGATTGGTCAAGCGCTTCACCGTAGTCCGATAGGCCCATAATTCCGCTGAGAGGCGCTCGTCCCAATCATCATGCTTGGAATTGCAAATCTTAGTCAAGCCTTTCTCAAGAATATTATTGAATGCTTCCATAGTACCATCAGCCTGCGGATGATACGGGCTAATTTTGTGATGCTAAACCATGAAGGTGTCCAGCAGTGACTTGACCGTGGCATTAATAAAGTGCATACCCTGATCACTGGTTAAACTTCGCGGACAACCAAATCGACAAATGATGTGCTCAAAAATGAACTGGGCGGCAGTGTCTGCCGTACAGTCGCGCACCGTCACTGCCTCAGCCCACCTGGTAAGGTAATTGGTGGCAGTAATGATGTATCGGGCCTTGGAGTGTCTGGCAACCGGGGCTATGGGACCTACAAAATCGACAGCCCACTTCTCGAATGGCCACAACACATGCACTAGGTGTAGCGAAAGTTCATCCCGGTGAGAGGGCCTTCCCGTCCACTGGCAGACGTCGCATCACTTCACATAGGCCTTACAGTCGAAATATACTGTCGGCCACCACAGGCCAGCTTGGAGCACCTTTCTTGCGGTGGGTTTCGCACCCACATGCCCTCTCGCAACACCGCTGTGACATTCCCACATGACCGCTTCCCGTTCGTGGTCAAGGATGCATCTGCACAGAACCTCATCGAGGTCTAGTTTGTATAGCTGCCCCGCGATCAATTGGTAGTCGGCAGCATGGACGACCAAATTCCATTTCTAGAGCGGGGTATAATCCTGAGGGCATTTCCCCATGGTCAAATAGGTGGCAATGTCAGAAAAATAATCGGGTACAGCTTCAACTCGGAAAAGGTCAGCATCCGACAGCTGATCATCAAGGGAGCCATCGTTCTCCCCCGTCTCCAACCTGGATAAGTGATCAGGCCCGACATTCAACCTCCCGGGCTTGACGATTACTTCGAACATGAATTCTTGAAATAGTAGAAGCCAACGACAAATCCGTCCTTCCAGAACAAGCTTATTGACCAGGTACTTCAGTGCAGAGTGGCCCGTGAAGAACGTGAACTTTCCCCCTAGAAGATAGTGGCAGAACTTCTAAAGAGAGTATACCATCGCCAGCGCCTCCCTCTCGGTCGTGGTGTAATTCTTCTCCGCATTAGACAACTTGCAGCTGGCGAAGTAGATCAGGTGGTCAACTATTGTATCGCCTGGTTGTGCCAAGACATCTCCAAGTGCAATACTGGAAGCGTCGATATGCACATGGAACTTCTTATCCCAGTCTGGATGAACAAGAATAGGTGCCGATGCCATATTTTCCTTCAGGGTGTCCAGGGCCTCCCGACACTCCTCTGTCCACTGAAAGACTGCGGACTTCCTCAGAAGTCGTTCTAACGGAGCGATGATCTTGGCATAGTTGCGGATGAACCGCCTGTAGTACCCCGTGTGCCTGAGCAATGCCCGCAACTGCTTCACCGTCTCGAGGGCTTCCATGTGTACTATCACCGCAACCTTGGCAGGGTCGACGCAGACCCCTTACTTGCATACCACGTGTCCCAACAGCGTGTCGAAGGGGACTGCAAAAATACATTTCTTTAAGTTTAAGGAAATCTACAACTGGCAGAACCTATCAAACATAATACGCAACAGGGTTGCGTGTTTCTTTAGCAAAGTGTAGACGGTCCAGTCGTCCATGTAGACTTCCAGGAACTTGTGAATGTACTCCCGGAAGGCGGCGATGACAATCCGGGAAAACACGGCTGGGGCATTCTTCAAGCCAAATGGCATGACATGGTATGCGAACGACCCCCATTCGGTGGTGAATGTGGTCTTTGACTTTTCTTCTTCCGCAATATGCACCTGATGGTAGCCTGAAAAGCCATCAGTGAAAGAGTAGGCTTCGTTCCCCGCAACATGGTCTAACACTTCGTCGCTGAAAGGGGTGGGAAATGGATCATGAATGTAGGCATTGTTCAGACTACGATAGTCGACACAAACACGTATCTCTGCCTTGTCCTTCTTATTCTGAATGACTATTGGGCTCACCCATTCTGCTTCTTCCACGGGAAAGATTAGACCTGCGGCCAGCATTTTTTCAATCTCCATCTTGACCTTTTCTTTGACCCGAGGGTTCAACCGATAGGGTCAATGCTTTACGGGCCTGGCATCTGGTTTCAATACAATGCGCATTTCGCCGAGGTCACCCTTGATGCCCTTCAGATCTGCCACTGACGAAGGGAACAAATCTTCATATTCCTGCAGAAGGCTGAAGATTTCCTTGGTCGTTTCTTCGTCCCAGTAATCACCCACGGTAGCTAACTTAGGCTTTTCGTCTGTACCAATGTTCAGCTTTTTGGTCCGCAGCGGCTGTAAATGGATGCCTTTGGTGGTCAGTTCTTCGCTGATGTGTCGCTCGCCTTCCTTCTCTTCAAAATACAGATGCCTCAGGTCCCCCAGACCATCGTCCTCCAGATCGTCATCAACCCATTGGCAAACCAACTCTTGCACGGCCTCAGGATGGGAGGCCAGCGTGCGGCTGTCGATCTGCGGATCATGGAAGAACAATATCGCCTTGATAGCATGTAATGCCTGAGATTCCAACTCTGTCTCCCGCGAAAGAGAAACACCGCACAAATTTTCTCGAGACTTCCGTCCAAGAACTAGTCCCTTGTTTCTGTTCTTCTTCCAAGTACCATGCGTGTGGGATGGTGTCTAAGGAGTGGACAAACAAATGCACCCACAGCTCTTCCGGGTATCCTATACTCCGCCACTATTCTTCACAGGTCTGCAAGTGGTCCTGCGGACTAGAAGTCCCAGAGTACCGCTGCCTGCTTCGAGGGCCTTCATCTTCTTTGAACCACACCCGCAACGAATCCGCCACACTACTCCATCGCGACAAGGTGTTGCGGTGATTTTTCCACCACCGGGCTGCTGTAGACTGTAGTGCAACGTCCAAAAGGGGTAGTCTGCTCCCTTCCGGCACGATGTCCTCAACCTTAGCAATGAAGGTATTGACAGCTTGCATATTTGACAGGATGGGGTATTCTCTGAACTCAGCCCCAATCCAACTGACGCGGCCAACCTGAGCACATCTCTGCGTGCTGGTCTCATACCCCCCCTGCTGCCAATCCTCCCACGCGAGTTCCGATCCCAAGTCCAAGCTCTGAACACTGCACCAATTAATAGAACCATTCGCGGTCAGGTTGATATAGTCTTCCTACTTCCCTGCAGTCATCTGATAAAGATGTTCCATCATCTGAGCGTCCTCCCGGGCATCCACCGTCTCGGTATACCGCGGGCCTTGATACGGGTCGAGAGGTTGAGTGACCCATACCTCCCCATATTCAAAGATCATCAGCTCCTTTTTGAGGTCGATGATAGCATAATTCTCAAATACCCAATCGATGCCTAACAGGGCGGGGTAAGGATACTTGTCTCCCATGATATCAATAACTTCAAAATCGGTGTAAGTCTTCACCCCCGCAATTTCGACCTTGACACCTTCAGGTTGGCCGATCGGCAAAATGCAGTACTGGTTCACCATCCTGAGTTGGATGGGCGAGTAGGCCATCCGTGGCCTACCAAGAGCCTCCCATGTTTTCCTTGGCAGAATGTTGACGTTGGACCCTAAATCAAGCATGGTGTCGCTGATTTGGAATCCCCCAACCTGCGTATTCAGCCGGAAATATTTTCCCGTTCGGCGCTTATTTCACTTGACGTTCTGCACTGATTGGGGGGCTGTGTCCACCGGTTCCCCCAATCCTGTCCTCCCATGCAGTTCCCCTTCCAAAGTACACTTGAGCTGCTGCCGCAGAGCAGCACTGTCAACAATCTTGAGGAACAGCTGGAGCCATTCTTCAACCTGGTTTCCCATGGCATTCTACACCTCAGGCTCTATCAGCAAGGGCACCTCCAAGCCTCCCTCTTCACGCAGCTGAGCAAATGCCTCAACTACCTCCTGAAAATACTTCTTCCGTGCCTCAGGCCTGATCACCCGATGCGGGGATGCTGGCCTGACAACCGGTGCCGACTCCTTTCTGTGAGCGTACTCCCCCATTTTCTTACCACCCCTCGTCACAATAGTAACGTTCTGCATGGCCGGAGTGGCAGCCTCTTGCGGCTCGGCGTTTACCAAATTTGTGCCCCTCTGCCATGCACGTTCTTCCCACTTTTTGATGAGCTCCGGACAGTCTTCCGTCGCATGGGTGTTCACGTGGCACTGAGAACACTAAAGTCGTCGGGGAAGGGGGCATTCCTGGGCCACGTGACCCTCCTGGTCATAGTTATAACATTTCACTGGACCGCGTCCTCCCGTGCAGCCACCCCGCATGCCGCAGCCCCGTCCTCTGGGTGCCTCGTTCACCCTGTAGGAGGTTCGGTCCAACCGATCCGCGAGTGCATCAAGAGCCCGACATTGCTCAGTGTTGTGAGTCGTGGAAGCACAAAATTTAGAATATAAATTGTTTGGCATGTTTGAATACTTCTACAGGATCGGGCACATCCGAGGCGGATGTCCCACTGTCCGGCAAATCTCACAATAATCCATGGCGGCAGGGTTGAGTTGGGAAGGAAACCCCACATAAGGTTGTTGCGGCTGGTATACCCCCTGCGGATTTAGCGCTGCGCCACCCCCTGTGGGTGGCCCCCCTTGAATTTCCGCGACCGAGGGTCCCACCCCCGCGCCACGCAACCGAGGACACTCAATTGCGACATAGCCTTCAACTAGGCAGTGAGTGCACCAAACTTTCGGCCTGGCTGGTCTGACCGGCTGTATCTCCTTGAGATTTTCGGTTAGGCTAGCTATCTCATGCTGCAATCCCACCAGGGAGGGATCCTGCGGGGCCGACCCTCCCCTGTATTCTTGAGGGTAGCCCGCCATGGCTTTGATCTTCATGGCCTGCTCTAGAGCGTCCTGCAGATTGTCAATCTTCTGCTGGGTGAGGGGGGTTCCCGTCAAGGGAAGCAAAGCCTTGATGAACCAGTCCTTCTGATGGTTTGGATCGATCGGGTAACTAAGCTTCCCAATCGCGTCCTTGAATCACCGCATTAGCTCCCATGCGGTCTCTCCTTCCTTCTATTTAATTTCCCAAAGCTCGGACAGACCATGTTGGTCCGTCTGAGGAAGCTTAAATTCCCAGACAAAATCCCGCTTCACATCCACAATGACCGGATTCGGGTGGGCCTCGGACCACTTGATGAACCATCACAGGGCCCTCTCTCTGAGCGTGGTTTGGAACTCTATTAACTTCCCAGCATCTGGTGTCTGCCGAGCCCTCAAAATGGCTTCGCATAGATACCAGTGTTGCTCTACATCATCATTACCCTGGCCCGAGAACTCGGGATACTGGGTAAAATACCCAGTCATGTTCACTTGCGGCGGGTTGACCAGGATAAATCCTCCGGGTCCTAGTTGCGTAACTGTTCCACTAGGAAAGACAATACTACTAGCGATGCTACTACTCACGAGTGTTGCTGTCGACACTGAACTACTGTGCAATTGACTTAATACTTGTAACTTAACGAAAATATTACTCAAAGGTTGATAAAGTACTAGGGGAAGGTCGGGATCCTGGCCACGCGGATTGGGGGTAGTATAGCAACCTGGAGAACTGAGTGTTGTCCGCTCTTGAAACAACTGCTGCATCACAACGTACCATTCACCATCGGAACTTTCCTCGGGCTGCATACCTTCATCATCTTTGTCAGTCACCATCTCGCGTGCTCGCTTAGCTGGGCTCCCATGCACCCATCGTACTCCTACAGTGGTCCCTTCTCATCCCTGAGCATCCGCGTCCATACTTCCTACCCTCTGAGGCGCCTCCTTCCGATTCTTCCTCTCGATCTCTCGTCTCTTCAAATCTCGCATCACCCTTCTTCACCACCTATCGGCAATCTATGCCCGCCGATGTGCACGTCGCTCCCGCAACGTCCTTGCAGCCTCAGCATCCATTCCCCACTCCCCACGTCACATTCTATGCAGCATCGGTCCCTTCAACCCTTCCCCCAGCACCGGTGGTTTACGCTTCCATACTCATCTTGTGGAATTCTATCAACCCTTCATCCGCCATCAGAGCTTTAATCCACAGTGGAATCTCCTTAAGCAGCTTCCCTCTTAGTCTGGAGCGGAAGATAGCCTTGGACTTCGATAAGGATTGATAGCATTCGGTGGAAAACTCCACAATGTATCCTTCCAATGTGGTTTCCACCCAAAAATCCATCACGCGGGTCAACTCGGTGTCCAACCGATGCAGAGCCACCAAATCTCTGTGCGCCCACCTGCGGTTTATCTTCCACGAGCCGTCGTGAGGCACCTTCATCTTCAACCTTCGCAACCAATTGTAGAGGTCGTTAGGGAATTTTCCCCAGAATATTTCATACGTATCACTGGCTGAATCCGAGAAAAGGATGAGATCCTTGATCGCTGCTTCCTTTTTCTTGATCAACTCCGCTTGCTGAGCAATGAAATGGTCTAAATGGTTATCCCACCATCGCCGTATCTCCCTTTCGAAGATCCGTGATACCATGATCTAGATCCCCTCATATCATGCAGGTCCCGGCAATGGAACCATTTGTTGGCGAGCGATCAGGTCTCGCGGGCAAGACCCAGGTTCAGGAGTTGTGGCCAATAAAGGAATTCGCTGTAGTCTAGGATTACGCCAGAATTATCACCCTACTCTAGAGAGTAGAGAGTCTCACCCGAGGTGTGTCGTGACCACATGCAGGAGGGGAATAGACCAATGGCCAGGAACGAATCCACAACTCATTCTCATCAGGGATTAGATCACATAAATAGAATCACATACGCAACATCATTCCGAGAGCATACAGACATTAAGTAAATAAAATTTTAAAGCTTCACAACCGACACACATGCATGTGAATCACACAAATAGACAGCAACCTACAATTGTATTAAGTCCTTGGCCAACTTCTGGTTACATAACTTTGCAATGGGCTTACAGATTTGATACATATGCCTTGCGGAACAGAGATTCTACATCAATAGACCCTAGGAACTACAGAGACCTCATCCATGCTCTGGATTCCTGCTGCAGCATGTGTTTTCTCCTTTAGTTGTGCTCTTCTCTCTTCTGCTGTGGAATCATCTCCTTGTTCATCTGGGTGACTGCTATTTATTTACCCGCTGTCGCGACTGTTAGTTCTTCTTCTGTCCTTCTGTAGCTGTTTCTAGCTTTTCTCTGATTATCTGTGTGTTCTGCTTGCGTTCTTTCTGCTGTATCTTCTCCTTATCTGCACTTATGCATCTATTTTTCTCCGCTATGTGCCTGTTCTGTCGCAACCTTGGTAGCTCCGCCGTTTGATGTGGTTGCGACTTGGTTGCGGCTGCCGTGTGTCCTCGTTCCGCAACCCAAAAATCTGGCCGTTGTTCCAAATTCAAATTCAAAACATTCAAAACAAGGTTTTTCGAAACAAGGGCCCCAACAGCCAACATAGGGCCACAAAATTTTATGTACTTGGCCACTCCCTTGGTGGACAAATGGAGATTTTTCATCATGATGGGTGCTTTCCTAAGGCACCAAATATATCTCACACTTTCAACCAAAGTGAGATAACATGTGTAGCAAGTAAGTGGTTGGGAAACCACTTACCACATCTATATCTGATGTAGGAAGGAGATGCACTGCGCTAGTTCCACATGTGGGACTATGACCCACCTCCATATGCACAAATTTATGTTTGTTTGTACATTGTTTTGCTCCCATACATTGATGATATACTTGTACTTTTTATGGGAATGTATGGAGGGAGGATGGGAGGTATGTATGTACCATTTGGGATGGAGACTCTCTATGTATCTTATGCTACATGTTTCAGGGAGAGCATTGGGCCAGCCATATTTGTTTCATCTGAGCTATTGCCTCCTTATGGGATGGACTATTTACATCTCATGAGAACTTTGGAGGAGAAATTCATGGAGGGATGGATTGGTGAACACTTAGCTTATGGAGGAAGCTTATCACATGATGGTGTCACCAATGGAGGAGGAGAAGTGTTGTAGCACTCACCTTATCAGTTGCTTGAGGACAAGCAACATTTTCGAGGGGAGGACTGTAATATTCCCAATTGGTCCTAAGCTAATGGGAATATTCATTTTTGTTTTATTTTTCTGTTTCATGAATAAAAATGTAAAGGAGGATCATAAAACTCCTAAATAGAAAATAAAACAATGCCAAAAGTGAAAAAGTCTAAATCTTGGCTATGTAAGCAAGCACCCTTAGGTGTGAAAGGGGTTGGATGTTTTGACTGGGTCAACCATGACCAAATCTGCAGCGTTGTCTTGGAGGAGTGGCCATCAAAGAGGCACATCACAGTTTTAGATGGAGATGGCTTGTGTGAAAGAAGCTATTTCTTTGAAGGTGGTTTAGGGTTTACAAGCTCTTAACTTATAAAAGGAAGAGGATGGCAGCATGAAAAGGTTGTTGAAGGATATCATATTTCTTAAGTATTGTCTATTTAGACATACAAGCTTTCTTTGGCTTTTTAGCCTAGATTGAAAATGTTGTTTAGCATTGGGTGTTCTTGATCGAGAATCCCACCTCTTCCCATTGAGTAGCTCTTAGGAAAGTATTGTGTTTCATAGTCCACTATCTAGATTAAGGCTAAGCTTCTTCTTCCAACTACAATTTAGATCCTGTTGAGGGTTTGGTTGTCTTTGAAATCTGTAGCAAGTGGAGGCTAGATCTACTCATATCTAGACCATTATAATGCTCCTTTTCAGTGGGGAAGGCTTCTATCCCATTGGAAAGAGAGTATTGGATCATTGGAGCATCAATTTCAGATCTTGGCATGTGGAAAAACATTATCTAAACCCTACAATGTAGTTTTACTTCCAAATCTGTGTTTTTCTGTAGGTGTTGTTGCAGGGTCACTTTGGCACATCTTTTGGAGGAGTGACTTTCATGTGTTGGGAATCTACCCTTCACCTTTGAGATCCATTGAAGAGGATCATTTTATTGTACATATCAAATCAAATATTAATATTCCTGAATATCTAAATATTTCTACAAATCTGTAGATTTAGATCTCAGATCTACTCCTTGTACATGATATTTTGTTGAAAACACCAAGGGGAATTTGAACAAGAGATTATCTAGTGTATGGATCTGTTACAGATCTGAATTTTCATGCACTGATTTTCTCTAGATCTGAAGTGTAATCAATAGCTATTGCAGCTCAATAAAATAACATTTTCATGCCTTTTTCAGTCTATACATGTGATTTCAGCACCTCTTTTTGAGGATTTTCTTCTATTGGTGACTTGTATTTCTAGCTATGCATCTTATGGGCCATGATTATACATCTATTTTGCTGTTGTAAATAATTTTGAAAGGTCTCTTTATTGGCCTCCTGCTGTCTCTTAGATGAACTGCGTTATTTTCCTGCAAATCTACTTTCTATTGTTGCATTCCCCATTTGAGAATATTACAGGTGGATAAGCTAGAAGCTTGAGAGTCTGATGCATGTTATGATTTTGAGCTAGAAACCGACAAGGGGATCAAAAAGGGGAAGCCGATTATTTACGCGGAACCCAATGTCACCATTTCCACTACCAAGGTCCAAAATATTGAGCTCGAAGATCCAGAGGAGGGGGGGTGTCTATTCCACTCATAGATGTGGGTGAAGGGTTCCCCATTGTAGTTCATTGTCGACAACAGGAGCCAAAATAACATGATTTTAGCAGAAGTGATGAAGTGGTTGGGCCTAATGACCACAACACACTCACAACCATACACCATTATAAGGCTTCACCAAGGGTGATATCTACGCGTCAGTTAGCGGTGCTGCCTTCCCTACAACATCAGGCCCTTCACGGATGAGGTATTGTGTGATGCTTCTCCTCTTGAAGTTTTTGATATTTTATTAGGCCAACCATACTAATAGAAGAGTCATGTTGTGTATGAGTCCAATCCTCACACTATTATTATTACTTTTGGAAATATTCTATGGAGGATACAAGAGGTAGCCTCGCTTACCGTCATCTATTTTATATATGCTATGCAATGAAGTAAGATCATCTCCCAGGATGGGAATTTTGTTTTCTTTATAATTTTCTCTTAAATCAAGGGGAAGATAGGGTTTCCCCATACAGTATAAGTAGATGGAGAAGGTCATGGAAGAATACAAGGACATATTCTCACCCACATGGGTACCTTTTCACTGTCAGGTCAAGCATTCAATCGATCTGACACCTAGAGCACCTCTACTCAATGGGTTGATTGTAACTGCCTCCTCCCACATTTACCCACTCTCACTAGTTTACCCAGGGTAAACATGAGATGGGAGTCACTATTATAAGACTCAACATCATGTATTACCTTAAGAAAAAGGAGTCGACAACTTAAGACTTTACTGACCTCCCTCAGGTGCTATAAGACCTCCAAGAGCTACCCAACCCCACCAAGTCTCCAACACCTGAGCTAATTCTCTTTTTCCCTAACCTAGAGCCTTAGTCACTCCCTTGTTAAGGCCTCCATGTGATTGTAACCCTCCATTCATTCCCATAGGCCTGCTTCCCAGCGAATGTGGACTTTTCCAGTCAGTTCTATGCCAGCGATCCTGAATTTTGAGCCACTTTTTGAGGGCTACGACTTAGGCCCCTGCCCATAACTCAATGATACTTCCAAAAATTATGAATAACATAGAAAAAAAATCTTCCAAACCATAACTTGAACCAATACTTGACCTGACCCCTCCCAACTAGGACCGACATTCCGTTAAACACATGATGAACATGCAACCTACAGGTCATGAATGCATATCTGAAAATAGGAATCTGAAACTTATTTGAGGTTTAAAAAGAAGGACTAATTCCCTATCACGATATATATCATAACACCAATTAGGCCATGCAGTCATTATTCATTGCTTTACTAATAAAAATACAATGAGAGCCATGACTAAGATATGTCATAAAACCATGCTTATAACCATCATATAAACATATAGATAACAATGATAGAACAACCATTAAAGCCACATAATAACAAGTATAATTACTCATCAATGACAAGAGAAATTTAACTCTTACTAACCATATGAAAAATCTAACCAATTCAGGGACTTTTACGTACCACCCGACCATAGATTGGGATGAAGCAAATCTCTCTTTCAACCAATCACCCCTATTACATATCCCAACAATGAATGTGGGATCTCATGGGGTAAAGAAATCCATAAACAACCAAGGGAATCCAGAGGTTAAACCACCTCCACCCTCACTGTACCGTGATCTCAGCTAAACCGGTTTCGAGATCACAAAAAGAAACTGATCTTGGATGCCTCAGAATTCCTTCACCATCCCTTGACGAATTTTCCTGTCTCCACCCACTTGTTAAGGGATTTCTAGAGAAGACCATCTCCACCTCCAAAGGTTGGTATTTTCCTGAGACCAGCTGACCTAGATCCAAAACGTTGTAGCAATCCAAAGCTCAACCAAGAATGAATCCCATCACACCATGGATATTTGGAAATGGCAAGGAAAGGCTAAAACCCATTTTTGAAACCCAACAAAACCCATGCTAATGACAACAAAAAAACCAAATACCAACATGCACATACCATGCATGCCAAAACCAACTAGAAAATCATACATGCAACCTTTTACTTGCAAATATTACCACTGAAACCTCTTGATCAAACCTTTCCTTACTTGATCCTTGCTTTCCTTTTCCTTCCTTTTCCTTCCTTTCCTTTTCTTTCTTACTCTCTCCTCTTGGTTCTCTTCTCCTCACTGAACCAATTCTGAAATTGAACTAAAAAAAGCCATGAACTGATGCTCTTATGTATTTTTATTATTAATTTCTCTATTTTCTTCATTTTTCCTCTATTTTCCTTGAATTTCCTCCTGACATGCAACTTGTGACCTTTCACCTTCATTTTCTCCTAATTTCCTTTGTTTTCATAAATAAATGCCAAAAATACCTTTTTTCCTTTTCAAAGCCTTTGCCATTCCCTTTTCAAATTTCCCCTTAGCCATAATAAATAACAAGTGATGCCCACTATGATATTTTTCCCAACATTTAGCTTGGAATACGTGTCCCATGACCTTGGTCTTATTTTGCCTTTATTAGCTTTATTAGATGAAATTTTAATCCGGGTCTATTACAAACCCCTCCCCTTTAGGGGAACACCATCCTTGGTGTTCTATGACACCTGCAGCTAGAAAAACTATTGGAAATAAAAAAATACTTCTTATGGAGCTTTATAACTTATCTCATTATAATAGTTACAATGAACAACTTTCTCAAAATAAAAACCATCATAATAATCATAAAAACATGACAACCATGCCTCTTATTGGAGCTTTATAACATAACTCATTGTGGTATTTACAATATCAACCATACATAAATATGTACATATACCAAAAACTCATTTTCCTCCACTGGAAAATAATGAAGGGTACATAGCCCATGTCTGATCAGCCATCTCCCATGTAGCTTCATCGGGACCAAAGTGCTTCCACTACACTTTAACTTTCTCGATTTCTTAGTTCTGGAGCATGAGTTTTTCCATCACAATATGCACTGAGGTTCTGGATGGAATTTTCCTTTTGGTTTCATCTACAATACAAACCAATAAATAGCATGATAAAAATCTTTCACATATCTCTTAAGCAATGAAACACGTAAAACATCATGGACTTTCACTATTAGAGGGATTACAATTTTGTAGGCCACTAGTCTAATCCTCTCAAGGATCTCAAAATTATTGCAATAATGTGGTGCCAACTTGGCACATGATACAATCCTTAAGGATTTCTTCTCGGGCTTGATGCGTAAGTACACATGCTCCCCAATTCGAAACTCCTTGGATGCCCTGTGTTGGTATGCATAACTCTTCTTCATGTCCTGTGTTGCCTTTAGATTCTTCTTTATAACCTGCATTTCTTGTTCCATGTCTTATAACATGTCAGGTCCAATAAGTACCATGTTGACTAGATCACTCCAGCTGATGGGAGTGTTACAACTCTACCCATATAGTGCCTCAAATGAACTCATCCTTAGTGACTTATGATACCCTTTTTTGTAATCAAACTAAATAAGTGGAAGATACTCCTACCACCTCCTTTTTTGATGCATGGCATACATTCTCAACATATCCTCTAGTATCCTATTGACCCTCTATGTTTTTCCATCTGCCTACAGATGATAAGTTGTACTAAAGGCCAAATATGTCTTGAAACCTGTTGGAGCCTCAAATTTGTGCTTTCCTTCACCTCATTTTACCTCATTCTCCCTTGTCCATTTCTATTTTAAACCCAATTGATCAATAAAAATAGTTAAAATTACTTCTAGAATGGTTTACATGACTGACTTGTTGAATTTTGTGATTGTTGTCATTGTTAAGCATTTTGACCGGAACTAGCTGCAGAATGCAGACATTCCGTAGCTAACCGGCGATTCTGCAGCTACCTTCATGTTTGAGTATGTTCCAGGTGGCCTCTTGAGGAAAACCGCATATGGGCATGATCCACGTCGTGTCCACATGGTTTGTTTCTCATCATGGAAGAGGAAATGAATTCTGGGTACGGTTATGCACGTGGGAACACATTTGTGAAGGAAGACTCCTACTAGGACTGTCTCAGTCCAGATGTCTTTTCTTCTTCACGTAGCCACCTCAAAGACTCCTAAGATGATTCGGATAAGGAGAGACATTATTCCTAAATTGTTGTAATTATTGTTACTTGCATTTGCTTTATAAACTCTTGAGTAGACCGAGAGCTTAGTTAGAGATTTTGTGTTAGATTTGCTGCTAGATTTTGTGCAAACTCTGTGATACATTCCTGAAAACGCAGAGTGTCATGTTAAAACTATTGCAACGTTAATGGAGTAGACAAAGTTATTTTGAAGGCGTGATTTAATTTGGAGTTGAATGCCGTCAAGTGGTAGAGGGCCCCTGCCTCTTGCACGGATTTCTTTTGCGTAAACTAGATAAGTTTTCCTAGCTTCCTTTACGTTTTTCATTTGAATTGGTAGTTGTTTTGTTTTATCTACTGTAGTCGTATTCATTCTAGCTCTTCCACAAGAAGACACTCTTCCAACAGACTAAAATGATGAATGTTTAATGACTATGGTATTGTAGGATAGGAGTTAAATTTGTATTTGTTTTTTATTAGCTACTGTAGTCATATTCGTTCTAGCTCTTCCATAAGAAGACACTCTTCCAACAGACTCAAATGATGAATGATTAATGACTATGGTATTGTAGATTAGGAGTTGAATTTTTATTTGTTTTTAACTATACTGTAGTTGTATTCATTCCAGTTCTTCCACAAGAATACATTCTTCCAACATATTATAATGATGAATGATGAATAGCTATAGTACTGTAGGAATTAGTTGTAGTTTTTGCTCTTCACTATCACAGTTGCACTTGTTCTAATCACTCTTCCACAAGAAGAAATTCTTCCAAGACATCCTTAAGTAGTTCAAGACATGACCGTGATAATGAAAGATTTAGTTGTTTATTTGTACTAAGTATCATCTCTGTTCTTACTCTTAAACACTTGCCCAAGACATCATAATGACGAGTAGGATATGGATGTGGTAACTTAGTTTTTCATTTGCTTTCTGTTCATTTGCTTTCAATTGCATACAATTACACAGTTAGAATTGTTCTATCCCTTCCAAAAGAAGGAACTCTTCCAAAATATCACTAATGATGAACAAATAGATTGTGTAACTTCATAGAATAATGCATGTTAGTTAGAATGCTCCGGAGTTTCATTTGCATTTAATTCATGTTCAGTTACTTTGTTTCAAGTTTGATGATGACTTATAGTTCAACATTGTTCTAGTTTAGAAGCATCTTAGATCCATTCTTAAGTTAACTCATTGCACTTACATCTCATAGTCACACCGTCATCCTTTGCACAATAGATTATTTTAGTTGTTAGGATTCACAAGACAGCCTTCATTATTCACAAACATCTTTTTGTTCTGAAAACTACAAATGATCCATAACCATAGGAACAAAAGATAACATCACTACAAGGTCTGAAGTATCTCTGCAAATTTCTCATCATTTTATAAATAGAGCTCTTCCTCAAAAGAACTACTTTGAAAAGAAACCAATAACTCTTTGAGTATAGGTTCTGAGACATCCAATTAAATTGCAGAATAGAACTAGGAATTAGTCATGGAATAGATGAGCTTAGAATAGAATGTTGCACCATGATAAAATTAGTGTTTAACTGTCTAGTTAGAGAACTTGCATATTTAGTGATCATTTCTCAAGTTTAGTTTGTGTCATTGGCCTAAGAAGTCATTATCAAGCTTTTGTTTCTATTTAGTCATAGTTCAGATTTTGTATCCAACTGCATTTTCCAATCCATACATTAGGCTCAACTGTGTTTTTGACCACCAATTTCTTTCCATTAGTTTTCTAGGCACTTTCATTATAAACATAAAACACCAAAAGACAAAAAACATCATAAATCAACATAAAAGACCAAAAACATCACAAAACACTACACACAACGCATTAGGAAACAAGCACCTAGGTACATATGGTACACTTCACTTCAACAGTTTACAAATCCTGGTTGACAATTAAATGAGCTCAGTTTAGGAGACTAGATTGAGACCCAACATTTTGGCGTCGTTGCCGGGGAAGTGAAAACTAGGTAACCTTTGTTTCTTAGCATCCAAAAACAATTTTATGCGTAGGGAGAGAGATTCAAGGGGAAGATTTATAAGCAGCAGAGGCAGAAGTTTGATTTCTAGAACACCACTTGTTTCATCTAGATCCAGAGCTAGTACACCTTCAACTCAAACCCATATTCCATCCTTTACTGATCCTGGACTTCTAGAAGATCTAAGGTCACCTATTCCATTAGAGAAACCTTCCACTTCATCCACTGAACCTGCCATAGAAGAGGATCCAAAAATTCTTGTTGAGGATACAAACCTTTCTACTTCCACAGGAGAGTCAACCATGGCAGAAGAAGGAGGAGGAGGAGTTGTTAATGGAGAACACACATTGTTTGGAGGAGGTAGAGGTAGAGGTAGGGGAGAAGGAGGAAGAGGAGAAGGAGATAGAGGTGCAGAAGGAGGAAGAGGTAGAATAGGAAGCTCTTTTGGGTTCCCTATACTTGATGAAGAAACCAATACAACCATGAAAAACATTTCACCTTCTGTCCTTCCGAACTTCTATGGACTTAAAACTGAGGATCCTGAAACTTTCTTATTCGAATTTGAAGTGCTGTGTAGGACTTATGACTATCCTCAAGATGCTCAAAAATTGAAATTGTTTCCTTCGACTCTAAAAGGAGTAGCATTGAAGTGGTTTATGAGTTTAAACAGTAGTTCCATTAGAACATGGGAAGACATGAAACAAGAATTTCTAGAGAGATACTTGGATTATTGTATGCCGGTTAATCATAAGGAAGAAGTGTTCAAGATGTTACAAAAAGAAGATGAAAACTTAGAAGATTTGTTGGAAAGATTTAAATACAACATAAAAGGGGCACAAATGGAAAACCTAGATCAAGACACTTTAAAAGCTCTTTTGTTGAAAACCATTAGGGATGAATGGTTGGATATCCTTAACATGATGGGAAAAGGGGATATATCACAACTCACATTACCCGAAATATCTGAGTTATGTATCAACCTTTCCAGAGGGAAATCCAAAACTGTCAAAGGTCCAAGAGATCCTGCTCTTGCAAGAGCAAGTAAATCTGCTTCTGGGACAGTAAGTAGATCAGAAATAGGACACATGCTTGATGATTTTAAATCTGACATCTTAGGGAGTCTTAGTGAACAAATAGACACCCTCAAGATACAAAACAAGCAAAAGGCTGAATCTGATGCCTTGGCAATCTTTTGTCCCAAATGTAGGAAGAAACATGCCTTGAGAGAGTGTCCTTTGGATGTAAAAGTTGTAGAAACCCGTGTTATTTGTTCAGAGAAACATGAGACCAAGAAGTGTCCTTCTCTTCCTGGTCTCAAGGCTGTTTTTCAAGAAGAAACTCCTACAGATTCCACAGAATCTCTTAACTTTGTATCTAGAAGACCTTGGCAGGGATCTCAGACACAGGGATTTCATGATCAAATGTATAATCAACCTCCACCTTGGAATTCTTGGCAGAAACCTTGGCCCCAATTTCAAAATCAATCTCAAGCTTGGGCACAAGGATCACAAGGTCCCTATGGAAGATACTCTCCATATTATCAGTATCCACCATCCTATCCACCATATCCACATTTTTATCCTCAAAATCCTCAACAAAATTTTCCTCAAAATCTTCAACAAAATTTTCAACAAAATCCTCAACAACATCATCCAAACCAACCTCATCAAAATCAACCACTTCCATTACCATTCCCTCAAAAATCCAATCAATTGCCAGCTCAACCGATACCAAACCCTAATAATAAGAACCCTCAGAATACATACATGATAGAAGGACAACAATTTCCAACTTATTTAATTACTCCTCTAGACCTTAGTGATGTTCAACTTAGGTCTCGAAGGATACTTGAGAAGAGGAAACCTTCTGTGATCATACAAGAACAAGATAATTCTGAGGAAGACTCCCTGCGGGTTAATAAAAGTCTTGAGGAAGGTACATCCTTTCAAGGCCAAAACATTGAAAAACTGAAACAAAAAGATCCAATAAATCCAACTCCAGTATTAGAGCAACCATCCACATCTACTTCTATACCTCCCTTTCCGGAAAGACTACAAATTGATAAAGGTGTAGAAAAACAAATAATGGTGCCCAATTATGATTTCTTGGATGAATTGAGAAATGTTTGCATTAAAATTCCATTATTGCAAGCCATCAAGGAAATCCCAATTTTAGCCAAAACAATAAAGGAGTTGAGTATGAAGACAACAAGAAAAAGAATAAGAGAAACCAAGAAAATTCACCTGGTAGGACAAATAGCAGACATTATGATGGGTAAGATTACTATTCCAAAGTATCTTGACCCAGGAAACCCAGTTGTCAAAATCCACATCAATGGAATTGAAATTCAAAACACACTCATTGACTTAGGAGCAGCAATAAATATCATGAGTAGACAAATCATGGACAAACTGAAACTTCCTAATCTTCTCTTTACACCCACACTATTACAATTAGCAGATAGATATGTGATCAGACCAGATGGGGTAATAGAAGACATTCTAGTGTCCCTAGACTCTTGGGAGTACCCTGTGGATTTCATGATCCTGACACCCAAGAATAATCTAGGAGGCCATCCTGTCATACTAGGAAGACCTTGGTTGGCTACAGCTGATGCTTTTATTAGTTGTAGGTCTGGTGATATGTATATTTCTGATGGAAGTTCAACAAATAAATTCACTTTATATCCTCTAGCTAGGACAATTACAGATCTAGATGACACTCAATGGATAGAGGATGAAGAATATTTGCAACCACTCTTCACAATTTCAGAAATTAGTGAAGATAATCAAATTCTGAATACTCTAGAAAACTTTGAATCTTCTTCAGAACACAAACAAGAATCATTTCAAGAGAGATCCAATATTGAGTTCTTGTCATCTAGACAGATGTCTCTTCATTCTATGGACAAATTTGGCAGCTCTACAAGTGAAATTTTTCCAGGCAAAACCTTGAACATAAACAAAAACCTAGAAAGATCTCAACAAGAAGAGTTAGTCAAAGTATTACAGAGACATTCTTCTGGATATGCATGGGAATACACTGACATGAAAGGGATAAGTCCCAAGACTTGTACTCATCACATCTATATAGAGGCAAATTTCAAACCAATTAGACAACCTCAAAGACGGATGAATCCAAATCTTAGGGAAATTGTCAAGGAAGAATTACAAAAATTGTTAAATGTTAACTTCATTTATCCTATTTCAGATAGTCAGTGGGTTTCTCCTTTAGTAATTGTACCTAAGAAAAATGGAAAATGGAGGGTGTGTGTTGACTACCGAGAACTGAATAAAGCTACTCTTAAAGACCATTTTCCTTTACCTTTCATAGATCAAGTATTAGATACATTAGCAGGTAAAAAGTACTTTTCATTCCTGGATGGATTTAGTGGTTACAATCAAATCCAAGTAGCACTTGAAGACCAAGATAAAACCACATTTACTTGTCCTTGGGGTACCTATGCCTACCGAGTATTGCCATTTGGGTTATGCAATGCACCTGCAACATTCCAAAGGGCAGTATTAGGAATTTTTTCTGATCTGATACATGACTGTGTAGAGGTGTACATGGATGATTTTACAGTTTATGGGGATACATTTGAAGAGGCTTTAGGAAACTTGGAAAAAGTCTTAAAAAGATGTCAAGAAGCAAACCTTTCACTTAGTCATGAAAAATGTTTTATGATGTTCACTGAAGGTATTGTTTTAGGGCACCACATTTCAGGGGATGGGATTAGAGTAGATGAGGCGAAAGTTGAAGTTATTTCTAACCTATCCATTCCAAATTGTCAAAAAGATGTTAGAAGTTTTCTAGGATTTACAGGGTATTATCGGAGATTTATAGAAAACTTCACCAAAATGGCATCTCCTCTCTTCAAATTACTCACCAAAGATTGTGAATTTAAGTGGACTTCTGATTGCCAGTTAGCTTTTGAAACCCTGAAAACCAAAATTTCTGAAGCACCTATATTAAGGGGACCTAATTGGAAGTTACCTTTTCATATCTCGACAGATGCTTCCGATACAGCTTTAGGAGCAGTATTGGGACAGAAAGATTTAATTCCCTATGCCATCTATTATATCAGTAAAAATTTGACTCCCGCAGAGTTAAACTATATTGTAACTGAAAAAGAGTTTTTAGCTGTTGTTCATGCCATTAACAAATTTAGACACTATATAACAGGCTATGAAACTTTTATTCACACTGATCATTCTGCCATTAGATACTTAATGAATAAATCAATTACTAATGGCAGAGTTATAAGATGGTTGTTATTATTGCAAGAATTCAACATTATTATTCTAGATAGGCCTGGAAAACAAAACACTGTGGCTGATTTCCTGTCTAGAATTCAAAATATCAAAGATGACACTCCGGTTGAAGATCAATTTCCTGATGAATATCTTTTGCAATCTCTACTCAAACTCCATGGTTTGCTGATATTGCCAATTATTTAGTTTCAGGAAAATTTCCTTCAATTATGAATGCAAGGGATAAAAGAAAAATCATTAATGATAGTGCAAGATATTCATGGGTCGCTAATGAGTTGTACAAGACAGGTTCAGATTTCATCATTAGAAGGTGTGTTCGTGAAGATGAGATGCTTGAAATTCTCAAGGCATGTCATGATGAACCTTGTGGTAGACACTTTGCAGATAAGAGGACAGCCTATAAGATCCTTAACTTAGGATATTATTGGCCATCCTTGTTCAAAGATGCAAGGGAGTATGTAAAAAGGTGTGACAGTTGCCAAAGGGTAGGGAAACCTTCTCCTTCAAGTGAGATGCCATTACAACCTCAGGTACACATTGAACCTTTTGAAAAATGGGCTTTGGATTTTGTAGGACCTATTAGTCCTCCATCAAGACAAAAGAAATACATATTAGTTTGCACTGATTATGTTACTAAGTGGGTAGAAGCTAAATCATTACTTGTTGCTAATGAATCATCTGTAGTTACTTTTCTTTTTGAGGATATTTTTACTCGTTTTGGTGTCCCAAGGGAAATTGTTACAGATCAAGGAGTTCAATTTACATCAAGGCTAGTGGAGCAAATGATGGAGAAGTACAAAATCAGACATAGAACATCTACTCCTTATCATCCACAAGCAAATGGTCAAGTGGAATCCACTAATAAAGTTATTGAAGGAATCCTAACAAAGACTGTTCATATACATAGAAGAGATTGGGTAGATAGGCTTCCTGAAGCCTTGTGGGCCTATAGAACTACATGGAGAAACACAACAGGCCATACTCCTTATGAGCTTGTTTATGGAAAGCAAGTTTTGTTTCCTATAGAGTTTCAAATTCAAACATTCAAGATGGCAGTTCAGCTAGGACTTGATCTAACGAAAGCACAAAAGCATAGACTGGAGCAAATTAATGAATTGGATGAGATCAGACAAGATGCAGTTCAGAAAACAAGTCTAGTCCAACAGCAAAGGGCTAGATGGCATGACAAGTACATCAAGGAGAAGAAATTTAAAGAGGGTGACTGGGCTCTCTTGTTTGATTCAAAATTCAAGGATTTTCAAGGGGAATTTCAGACACATTGGCTTGGGCCATATGAAATTGTTCGAATTTTTGATAATGGGGCAGTAAAAATCAGAACTATAGATGAAGAGGAGATCACTTTTCTTGTGAATGGTCATAGACTGAAGCTATACCACAAGCCACTCTCAAGAGAAGAGTTTGTCAAGAAGTTCCAAGAAGACAATGATGTGAAGTTAATGAAGAAGAGTCTCTCTTCTTCATCAACTTGATTAAATTTTCTGAAGCATTTCTATTCTAAAAAAAAATAATAATAATAATAATAAAGGTATAAACATGAAAACCAATCATTGATTGGCATGTTTATACAGAAAAGATAGGGTGAAAATCAGAGTCTCTCTGACACTCTAACTTTTCCCATTCTTGTTTTTTTAAGCAGTTGTTATACAAATCATAAGTACAGTTCCATAGTACTTATGATTCATTTCATCTCACTCCATTCACTTATTCATCCATACTCCATCTCATCCATCATTTATATTTCACTCCATTCCACATCTCATTCATTTCACTCCATCTTCCATTCATTTCATTTTCATGTCAAAACATAAATAAATAAATAAAGGTATAAACATGAAAACCAATCATTGATTAGCATGTTTATACAGAAAAGATAGGGTGAAAATCAGAGTCTCTCTGACACTCTAACTTTTCCCATTTTTGTTTTTACAAGCAGCTGTTACAAAAAATCATAAGTTCAGATCCATAGTGCTTATGATCCATCTCATTTCATTTCACTCCATTCACTTATTCATCCATACTCCATCTCATCCATCATTCATATTTCACTCCATTCCACATTTCATTCATCTCATTCCATCTTCCATCCATCTCATTTTCATGTCAAAACACAAAATTTGATATCTTGCTGTAAGTGAATAAAATATGTCATGAATTGCAGTACAGCCCTTATGTTCCTTCATTCCATTTCATGAACTGAATCCATTTCATTCCATTACCCACTTCATACATATCATAATCCATCATCCATTTTCATAACATTTCACCCATACTCCAAAAACATTTCATTTTCATGATTAAAGTGTTCTACAGGAACATTCTACAGCTCAGTGGACATTCTGCAGCTGATCAGCCTTTCTGCAGCCCGATAGTCTTTTCCGCAGCTACAAATCCTGAAGGCATCAACTAGCAAACATCAGAATTACAACAAAGTGACCCAGTGTATTCATGAATCAAAAGCATCAAGAAAATTATGAAGACTCCTCCAGAAATGAGCAGAGAAGACAAAGGCTAAAAAAAAAATCAAATAAAGGGCAGAGGTAACAAATTTAAATTACGATGGCATTTCATAAAATTTTAGCATAGTTTAGTTGTGGATTATTCGAAAAGTTGTTTTAATTGTTTTTATTGATCAAACACCAAACAAACCCTCTACAGACTTTGTATTAAAATCTTCCATTTCAAATTTCATATCCGATAGTATTTAAGCGGTGAAATGACCAAAGCGTTTGAATTTCCCACGACTCTTAACCAAGTTATTTAATGATGATGATTTCCCCTACCGTCGTAAAATCCTCCGCCGTCTCCTCAATCATTAATACAATCCCTCCACCTCACTCCACTACTCTATGCCGTGACCATTTTCCATAACTTCATTCCGTAGCCGGTATTCCATTCCGAAGACAGAGATATTATTATCATCAGGAGCAGAGCAGAAGAGGTAAATTTGGAAGTATAACGGTGTGAGGACTCAAAGCCACTTGATCCCGTGAACAGATAGCATATCACTGTGGACGAAGTTTGGAGCATTTTCACTGTCAACACAGAATTGTGGCCGTGTAGAGTTTAAAGTCTGTTGCTACCAAAGATAGAGGTGTGGTAGTGATTGAGTTTGAAAACCATTTGTTACCAGAGACAAAGGTTGAGTTTGAAATCTGTTGCTACCAGAGACAAAGATGTTGTAGTGTTGAATTTGAAGCATACCATTTGCTACTAGAGACAGAGGTGTTTTTCAGTGATTGAGTTTGAAGTCTTTCTGTTACCAAAGACAGAGGTATTGCAGTATTAAAACTGAAACCATTTGCTACTAAGAGCCAGAGGTATTGCACAAAAAGAAATCTGAAGCCATCTCTCACTGTCTATCAGATACATATCAGTTTGAAATTTGAGACTGCTTTCATGATCAAACAGAAGCATATCAACCAGAGGTTTTGAAGCTGTTGCTACTATAAAACAGAGGTATGTCATTCTAAAAATTGAAGCCATTTTCATTTAGAGCTTGAAGCCATTTTAATCCGAAAGTAAAAGCCATTGTTTTGTGGGTAGAGAAGAGTGTTAATTTGATATTGAAAAAAATCATGGGTTTCATCGTAAGGACTGAGCCTGTGGGTTCAAAATATTTAGAAGGTTACCCACAATGCAAGGAAATGTTACAACAAATAGGATGGCTTCAATTTTTGGAAAAATTTAATGGCTTCCATAAGGAAGTCACTAAAACATTTGCCAGATCATTCCAAGGAACCGAAGTTGAAATAGGGGATGTCAAGTTTACTGTCACTGAAGTTTTTATTGCAGAGGCTACAGGATTGTTCAGAACTGGGGAGAGATGGTTTAAAAATAGGGAATTCCACAATGACTCCTGGAAACAAATTTTAAAATCACCAAATATGGATGTTAGTGTATTCAAGAAAGGAATTCCCAGTACTGCATTGAAAAGAAAATGGAGAAATATACTACTTCTTTTACAAAAATTTGTTACATGTGAGGGTAGATATGGGACATTTTATGTCTACCACATTAGACTAATGATGCATTTTCTGGGAGAAGATTTAAATCTACCATATTTCTTACATCAAAGTCTGAAGAAGATGGCTTCTTGTGTTCAGAGAAGAATTCAATTTTTAGAGACAACCCTGTATCATCATGGGTTGGTCAAAATTTTGATTGAGCATCATCTATCTAAAACAAATGATACATGGGATGATTTCTTAATAAGAAATCATTTTGAAGAAGCAAAAGAACTATCACCTGAACCACAGCCCACAAAGAGAAGTAGGAAATGGAAGACTTCAAAAGGTAAAATTGACAAACCAGTTCAAGAAAGCAGTGAGGAAGTTATTTTGGAGAAGTTGACTCGAATCAAGAGCCAACTCAAGGAAAAGAAGATAATCAAGGAATCTGTTATAGAGAAAGGAGAGGGGTCCTCTCAGCTTAGGAGAAGCCACAGATTAAAAGGAAAACTGAAGAAAACACCAATCAAACAAACAAGGGTAATCAATATTGAAGATGAAGAAACACCCATTGAAGAGGATGATGAAGAAGATTTTTATGAAGGAACCCCTGAAATTGATCCTGCTCAACAGGAAATTTATGACTATGTGGAAACCTTAGAGAGGACAGCTTCAGAAAGCAGAGAAAGAACCCCTAGTCCTCCACTGTCTGAAGTAGATATATTAAGAAGGGATAGGTATGAATTGGAATTACTGAATAGACACATCAAAAATGAGAATTAAATTCTCAAAGATCAAATCAAGCTCAAAACTAATATGAATTCAACCTTATCCCTGCATATAGACAAAGTGGAGAGGACTAATGAGAAGTTGAAGACAAGGAACAAAAAGCTAATCAGAGCACTCACCAATCTCAGGTTCAAACTTGTTATCAGAAAACCCAGAAGACCTCTAGCTTTCAGACAAAGGAGAAGAAGGGGATTAGATGTCCTTGCAGAAGCCTCTGAATTCATAGGATAATTTGCATGACGACATGCAAAGAGACAACAGTGGGGGTATGTTGAGCCTCAAATTTGTGCTTTCCTTCACCTCATTTTACCTCATTCTCCCTTGTCCATTTCTATTTTAAACCCAATTGATCAATAAAAATAGTTAAAATTACTTCTAGAATGGTTTACATGACTGACTTGTTGAATTTTGTAATTGTTGCCATTGTTAAGCATTTTGACCGGAACTAGCTGCAGAATGCAGACATTCCGTAGCTAACCGGCGATTCTGCAGCTACCTTCATGTTTGAGTATGTTCCAGGTGGCCTCTTGAGGAAAACCGCATATGGGCATGATCCACGTCGTGTCTACATGGTTTGTTGCTCATCATGGAAGAGAAAATGAATTCTGGGTACGGTTATGCACGTGGGAACACATTTATGAAGGAAGACTCCTACTAGGACTGTCTTAGTCCAGATGTCTTTTCTTCTTCACGTAGCCACCTCAAAGACTCCTAAGATGATTCGGATAAGGAGAGACATTATTCCTAAATTGTTGTAATTATTGTTACTTGCATTTACTTTATAAACTCTTGAGTAGACCGAGAGCTTAGTTAGAGATTTTATGTTAGATTTGCTGCTAGATTTTGTGCAAACTCTGTGATACATTCCTGAAACGCAGAGTGTCATGTTCAAACTTTTGCATCGTTAATGGAGCAGAAAAAGTTATTTTGAAGACGTGATTTAATTTGGAGTTGAATGCCGTCAAGTGGTAGAGGGCCCCTGCCTCTTGCACGGATTTCTTTTGCGTAAACTAGATAAGTTTTTCCTAGCTGCCTTTACGTTTTGCATTTGAATTGATAGGTGTTTTGTTTTATCTACTGTAGTCGTATTCATTCTAGCTCTTCCACAAGAAGACACTTCCAACAGACCAAAATGATGAATGTTTAATGACTATGGTATTGTAGGATAGGAGTTAAATTTGTATTTGTTTTAACTAGCTACTGTAGTCATAATTCGTTCCAGCTCTTCCACAAAAAGACACTCTTCCAACAGACCAAAATGATGAATGATTAATGACTATGGTATTGTAGGATAGGAGTTGAATTTGTATTTGTTTTTAACTAGATATTGTAGTTATATTCATTCCAGTTCTTCCACAAGAAGACATTATTCCAACAGATCATAGCAATGAATGATGAATAGCTATAGTACTGTAGGAATTAGTTGTAGTTTTTGCTATTCACTATCACAGTTACACTTGTTCTAATCACTCTTCCACAAGAAGAAATTCTTCCAATACATCCTTAAGAAGTTCAAGACATGACCGTGATAATGAAAGATTTAGTAGTTTGTTTGTACTAAGTATCATCTCTGTTCTTACTCTTAAACGCTTGCCCAAGACATCATAATGACGATTAGGATATGGATGTGGTAACTTAGTTTTTTTCATTTGCTTTCTGTTCATTTGCTTTCAATTGCATACAATTACATAGTTAGAATTGTTCTATCCCTTCCAAAAGAAGGAACTCTTCCAAAATATCACTAATGATGAACAAACAGATTGTGTAACTTCATAGAATAATGCATGTTAGTTAGAATGCTCCGGAGTTTCATTTGCATTTAATTCATGTTCAGTTACTTTGTTTCAAGTTTGATGACGACTTATCGTTCAACATTGTTCTAGTTTAGAAGCATCTTAGATCCATTCTTAAGTTAACTCATTGCACTTACATCTCATAGTCACACTGTCATCCTTTGCACAATAGATTATTTTAGTTGTTAGGATTCACAAGACAGCCTTCATTATTCACAAACATCTTTTTGTTCTGAAAACTATAAATGATCCATAACCATAGGAACAGAAGATAACATCACTACAAGGTCTGAAGTATCTCTGCAAATTTCTCATCATTTTAAAAACAGAGCTCGTCCTCAAAAGAACTACTTTGAAAAGAAACCAATAACTCTTTGAGTATAGGTTCTGAGACATCCAATTAAATTGCAGAATAGAACTAGGAATTAGTCATGGAATAGATGAGCTTAGAGCAGAATGTTGCACCATGATAAAATTAGTGTTTAACTGTCTAGTTAGAGAACTTGCATATTTAGTGATCATTTCTCAAGTTTAGTTTGTGTCATTTGCCTAAGAAGTCATTATCAAGCTTTTGTTTCTATTTAGTCATAGTTCAGATTTTGTATCCAACTGGATTTGCCAATCCATACATTAGGCTCAACTGTGTTTTTGACCACCAATCTCTTTCCATTAGTTTTCTAGGCACTTTCATTGTAAACATAAAACACCAAAAGACCAAAAACATCATAAATAAACATAAAAGACCAAAAACATCACAAAACACTACACACAACGCATTAGGAAACAAGCACCTAGGTACATATGGTACACTTCACTTGACGGTTACAAATCTGGTGAGTCAATGAGCTCGAGTTTAGGAGACTAGTGAGACCCAGCAAAACCTATAAAAAACTCCTTCCAAAATGTGGAAGTGAAATTGGCATCCCTATCCGAAACAATATTCTTTGGAACACCATGTAATCTCATGATCTCCCCGATGAAGATTTGTGCTACCTCACTAGTTGAATAAGAAGTCTCCATTGGAATGAAGTGAGCTACCTTGCTCAATATTTTGACCACAACCATGATATAATCATGCTACATATATGTCCTTAGAAGACCTATAATTAAATGCATGGAAATGACCTCCCATTTCCACTCTAGAATCAGAATAGCCTGAAGAAACCCACTTGGATGCTTACACTCTACCTTGACCTGATGACGGTCCAAACATATCGCCAAAAACTCTTCCACTTCCTTCTTTAGATTCAAAAAATAGTAGAGTTTCTTCAGTGTTGTCATCAACATTTTCTGATATCCTGGGTGACCTAAATATGGCTTGACATGAAACTCCCTCAATATAAGATTCTTAAGCTCACTATCATCCAGCACATAGATCTTGTCCCTGAATCTCACCAAGTCATCTGTCGTGAGACGATAGTCCACATCCTAATCACCTGTACCCTATTGTAACCTATGCATAAACCACCTTCCCATATGAACTCACCACTGCAACATGGTTTAACTACACTCTCCTGATGGGGTAATCCACAACTCTATTCTTCTTTCCTTCAATGTATTTGATCTTGAATTCAAACTCATTGATCATTCCCAACCACCTAGCTTGCCTGGAATTAAGATTCGGTTGGTCAAACAAATATCTCAACCCACTGTGATTTCTCATCAATACAAACCTCCTGCCAAGAAGATAATTCCTGCACATCTTCAAGGCATGAATAATAGCTACCAAGTCAAGATCATGAGTCACATAGTTCTTCTCGTGCTCATTCAGTTTCCTGGACTCATAACCTAACACGTGTCCCTCCTACATCAAGACTCCACCAAGTCCTCTTTTGCAAACATATGTACACACCAAAAACTCTTTATTTGGATATGAAATATTGAGAACTGGAGCATTTGTCAAAAAATGCTTCAACTTCTCGAAACTTGTTGCACATTCCTCTATCATTCAAATTTATTCCATTTCTCTGCAATGATGTGAAACAATGAGCAAGAAGTTCTCGATGAACCTCATGTAGTAACCTGGTAACCCCATGAATGATCTGACTTCTTCCACATTTCTAGGAGCTTCCCACTACATAATAACCCTTATCTTTTTTGTATCTACTGTTATTCCATTCTTGGAAACAACATGTCCCAATTAGTGTACTTTTTTCTGAAAGAAATTTCACTTTCTAAGAATAGGATACAATTGACGCTCTCTTAAAAATATCAACATTGCTGCTAAATGCTCTGCATGATCTTCCTCATTCTTAGAATATACCAAGATGTCATCAATGAACACAATAAAAAACTTGTCTATATAAGGACACAATACACTATTCATCAACCACATAAAATTAGGTGGGGCATTATTCAAACCAAAAGGAACTACAACAAACTCATAATTCCCATACCTGGTCCTGAAACCAGTCTTGTAGAAGTCCCCTTCTTTGATGCATACCTGTTGGTATCCTGATATCAAGTAAATCTTCAAGAACAATGCTAATCCCTTCCACTTTTCAAACAAGTTGTCAATCCTCGACAATGGGTACCTATTCTTGATTGTCACCTTGTTCAACTGCATGTAATCATTTCATAACCTAAGAGTACCCTCCTTCTTCTTCATGAACAATACTGGTGCACCCCAAGGCAATACACTTGGCCTAATATATCCCTTATCAAGCACTTTTGCACGTAAACTAATCTCTCTTCAATTTAGTATCCCATCCATGAGTTCTTTGATGCTCATGTTTGCTCTAGTACCAACTCAATAGAAAATTTCACTTCCCCATGAGGAGAAATCCAGAATCTATGTTGGGGCTCATCCTTAAGCCCATTGCAAGGCTTGGATACCTCTTGCATATTTATGCATCATCAACATCCTTCTACTTTGTCAATGGAAATATGAAATGAAAACATCACACACGCTTTCTTGCAACTGTTCTTAGCCTACATAGCGATGACCATCCTCAATGATGTAGGCTTCTTCTTTCCCTATAATATTCTCGTTTCCACATTATCATCTAAGCACTCAATAGCATCCTCACAACAATCCACCTTAGTCCTATTAAGATACAACTAATCCATAACCAAAATCATACTATATGATCCCAATGGCAGTACATTCAGATGTGTTGTTGTAGGCATACCATTCAGCTCAAATGCACTTATCCACACTTATCCACCAACTTAGGATTAACATAACTATAATTAGATTGAGGATAAATAAAAATAGAAATAACTTGACCACATATCTTACCTTCCATCTCAACAATGTATGCTTGATGATCTGCCTGCCTGTTGTCCACAACTCCATAAATCTGAGGAATGATATGACCCACATATACAATTGTCTTCACTTCCTGAGAACTATAGATCTTAGGCATGTCACCTTGGTACAATGGACAATCCTTCTTGCAATGGTATTTGCAACATATCCAACACTGTAATGGTCCCCTACCATCACCTCTATTTTGTTTCTCTCCAAGATATGACCCATGTCCCTTCTCAATTGCATTAAACTTATTGTAAGGAGAAACATTTTATTTCTCCCCTGCATTTTGAGGTATTCCTCGCTTTGGTGGCCACTTCCCTTTAACTTTATCACTTCCTTCAAATCATGCTTAGGCTCGGCATTGCACTTTCATTGCTCATAAAAAAACTTAAGTTTCCTGATGGCTTCCTCCAACAACTGAGGCTCATCAAACTCAATGCGGTCTCTATATGATGCTGGCAATCCATTGATGAATCTCTAAATCTTAGCCTTATCATCCGCCCAGGGTAAGGTACACACCTCAATAGCTCCAAGAACCTGCTAATATACTTATCATATGTCATAGAACCCATTTTCAACTCATAAAATTCCTTAGCTCTGCCATCATAATATCTCTCAGATAAGTACTTGTTCTTGAAGAGTATATCAAACTCATCCCAAACCATCTCTTCTTCTTGAATTCCCTTGAAATTATTCACATACTCCCAAAAAATATCTACTTTCCCTTTGATACTAAAGGTATATATCGTGTCTTTCATGTTCTCTGAATAGCTATGCAATCTGAAGAATTTCTTCATCTCAAGCAACCATGCCTCTGCATCTTCTGATTTATTCATCTCTCCATCGAATGTAGGAGGCTTGAATTTCTTAAACCCCTCTAGCAAGTACTCACTCCTCCTATAAGGATGATGATGGTGATGATGATGATATTGTCTCCTGGATGAGGAACTAGAATGATTTCCATACATACTAGTCCTCCTGTCACGAGTATCCATTGATATTCCACCTCTCACTATGTCCCCTTTATGCAACCTATATTTGGACCAAGACCTGCTACCATAGGTTCCATTAGTCTTCTCTTCCCGTTCTTTACTGATTCTCAATTATACATGTCTCTGAAATTACAAAAAGCTATGAAGAATCATTGCATTGACTTCTACCTTCTTTTCATAAGCCCTTGCAAATCTTTCCTAAGCCTCAACCAACTTTGTCATTATGCACTTACGAAAATTTATGGTCTCTAACCTAAAGCTTATAATTCAGTTTGCTCTCATTAAGAGAATACTCATCTCCTTTTTACCCAACTGATCTGTAGGGTGAGTCACGGGAACTGTAGTCTACAAATTTTCCTGTCATCTTTGATTCTCTTCTTCCTGCAAGTATGTCATGTCAAATAAACCAAATATATACCAAAATCAAAACCATACCCTATTGATGTTCAGGGGAGGCTTATCTCATCTACAAATTCAGTCCACATCAGAAATATGGATATATAATCTTAGTCGTATCAATATAACAACATCATGCATGACCAAACCAATTACCAAGACCCCATGCATGACAACCATAACCTTGAAAATCATCATAATTTACCCAAAGAGAGTGCAACCCGCTCTGATACCACCCTGTAACAGCCTCTTCCCACATTTACCCATTTTCACTGGTTGGCTCAGGGTAAACATGAGTTGAGGGTCACTATGATAAGACTCAACCTTAAAGAAATGGATTCGACAACTTAAGACTTTACTGACCTCCCTCGGGTGCTACAAGACCTCCAAGAGCTACCCAACCCCTCCAAGTGTCTAACCTCTGAGTTAACTCTCTTTTTCACTGACCTAGAGACTCATTTGCTCCCTCTTCAAGGCCTCAATGTGATTTTAACCCTCAAGTTGCTTCCAAAGGCTTTCTTCCCAACGACTGTAGACTTTTCCAATCAGTTTTATGCCAGTGACCCCGAATTCCGAGCCACTTTTTCATGGCTATGAATCAGGCCCCTGCCCAAAACTCAATGGGACTTCTAGAAATGATGAATAACATATAAACAAATCTTCCAAACCAAAACTTGAATAACGACTTGACGTGACCCCTCCTAACCAGGATTGGAATTATGTCAAACACATGATGAACATGCAACCTACAAGTCATGAATGCATATCTCAACATAGGAATTTAAAACTTATCCAAGGTTTAACAAGAAGGAATAATTACCTCCCATAATAGCTATCATAACACCAATTAGTTCATGCATTCATTATTCATTCCTTTACTAATCAAAACATGATGAGAGCCATGAATAATATCACTTACATAAAACCATGCCATGTATATAACACGATGAATACTTATTGATACAACATCCAGTAAAGCCACATAATAATAATTATAATTACTCATCAATGACAAGAGAAAATTAGCTCTTATTAAATATATGAAAAATCCAACCAAGTCAGGGACTTCCACGTACCCCCCGACCATAGAGTGGGATGAACCAAATATTTCTTTCAACCAATTACCCCCATATAATATTCCAAGCATGAGTGTGGGATATCATGGGATAAAAAAATACATAAAAAACCAAGGGAATCCAAAGGTATAACCACCTCCACCCTCCCGTACCGTGATCTCACCTAAATCGATTCCAAGATCACAAAATGAAACCGAGCATGGATGCCTCGGAATTCCTTCACCATCCCTTGAGTAATTTTCCTGTCTCTACCCACCTGTTGAGGGCTTCACAGAGAAAACCATCTCCACCCACAACCATTGGGGTTTCCTTGAGACCACCTCACCCGGATCCAAAACCTTCCAATAATCCATAACTCAACCAAGAATGAATCCCATCACACCATGTCTCTTCGGAAATGGCAAGGAAAGGCTAAAATCGACTCTCAAAACCCGAAAAGATCCTTGCTAATGACAACAAAAGAAAAAAATACCAACATTCACATACCATGCATGCTAAAACCAGCTAAGAAATCATACATGCAGCCTGTTACCTACAAGTATTTCCGTTGAAGAATATTGATCCAACCTTTCCTTGCTTGATCATTGCTTTCCTTTTACTTCCTTATCCTTCCTTTGCTTTCCTTGCTTTCTTTCTCCTCTTGGTGCTCTTCTCCTTTCTGAACCAATTCTAAAATTGAACTGACAAAATCCATGAACTGATGCTTTGATGTGGTTTTATTATATTTTCCTCTAATTTCTTCATTTTTCCTCTATTTTTGTTCAATTTCCTCATCACATGAAACCTTTGACCTTTGACCTTTTTTTTCTCCTAATTTCCTTTGTTTTCATAAATAAATGCCAAAAATACCTTTTTTCCTTTTCAAAGACTTTTCCATTTCCTTTGGTAACTCTCCCCCTTAGCCATAATAGAAAACAAGTTATGCCCATTAGGATATTCTTCCCAACATTCTGCTTGAAATATGTGTCCCATGACCTTGGTCTTATTTTTCCTTTATTAACTTTATTACATGAACCATTGATGTTATACCCATATAATATTGCTCCATTATGGAAAATGAAGAAATCAATCGGCAGATCTAGGAGTTGTTGCAAAAAGGGAACATCCTACCAAGTTACTCACCTTGTGGGAGCCTGATTTTACTTGTATAGAAGAAAGATGGAACCTAGAGACTCTGAATTGATTATTGGGCACTGAAAAAAATCACTATCAGGAATAAGTATCCATTCCCACAGATTGATGACCTTCGTGACCAACTCAAGGGGCCAAGTATTTCAGCAAGATCGACTCGAAGGTTGGATATCAATAAGTTCTAATGAAACCATAGATGTATGGAATACCACCTTCAAATACAAGGAGGGAATTTTCGAGTGGTTTTTCATGTCTTTTGGATTGAAAATTTCCCATGAAAATTTCATGAGGCTGATGGATGACATCTTGCGGCCCTTTACCAACTCATTCGTGGTTGTATATCTAGACAACATCCTCATCTTCAACAAGATTTTGGAAGATAACTTGCAAGACATTTAGAAAGTCCTTCAAACCCTGCAACAACACACGCTATGTGCCAACTTGGAGAATGCACCTTTAGCACGAGCTAAGTCCAATTTCTAGGTTACATCATTGATGAGAAAGGTGTACATGTGGATGCAACTAAGATCCAAGTAATTTGGGATTTTCTAGCCCCAACCACTCTAACAGAGCTTCAAAGCTTTTTGGACCTTGCCAATTTTTATTGGAGGTTCGCATTTGAATTCTCTCATATCACTTGGCATTTGAGTCAAGTTACCAAGGGCAAAGAGAAACCAAAATTTTTATGGTCTGAGTCGCAAAAAGAGTTGTTTGTTGAGTTGAAGCATCTCTTCTACTCTGCACCTATAATCACATTTCTCGACTTGTAACAACCATTTAAAATTGAGGTAGATTCCTATGACTATGTTGTTTCTGCAGTTATCACCCAACAAGGGAATCCGATGGCCTATCAAAGTGAGACAATTTCCGACACAATTCGGAAATACCCCACCTAGGATAAGGAGATCTATTCCATCGTGCAGTCTTGTTGAAAATGGCATAGATAAACGACCCTTGTAGTTTATACATACCCAACAAAAGTTCTATAATGATTGACATCAAAAGTGGTCCACATATCTGCAACAATTCCATTTGAATATCAAATAGAAGAAGGGAAACACCAATCATGTTGTATATTGCCTCAATCGACCAACAGTTGCAACATTGCCCATTGTTCTCAACTCTTGTGGCCATGAGACCTCTGGATGGATGAAACTATATAAAAATGATCTAGATTTTGCCACCACATACCAGATGCTAGTGGATGGAAAGCAAGTTCTAGATATCCAGATCCATGATTCATTATTATGCCACTTGGGCCACCTTTTTGTTCCTTCAAGCAAGCATGCCAAGATGATTTCGGAGGCACACTACAGCTAGGTCGTAGGAAACTTTTTTGTGGAGAAAAATGTGGTCGTACTACATAAGTATTTTTATTGGCCAAATATCTGACAAGATGTTGGAAAATACATGAGATCTTGCACTGCATGTGCCATCGCTAAGCCAACTATTAAAAGGAAATGCTTGTATACTCCTCTGCCTACTCCTAGTCAGCCCAAGGAATGAATCTCCATGGACTATATGTGTAGCCTTCCTTCTACCAAGCATGGAAATGACTGTGTATTTCTGATCATTGAACATATGTTGGAACAGGGTCTCCTATAAAGCTGGGAATCTGGTCCATTTTTTATATTTTTCATTATATTTAGTCTAACGCAGGGGTTTTGGGGTGGATCAAAGCCCTTAATGCATTGTAAGCAGGTCAACGGTAGACCAAGAGTCCATAAACCACAGTTTGCGGAGCATTGGATGTGTAGGCCAAAGTAGTATAAATAGGTGAGCCTTTTTGAGTCGATAAGTAGAGAATGAATAGAGATTGATGCGAAGTATGAATTGCTAGATCTTGGGTTGGGTTGTTTGGATTAGGACTCCTGCTGGCTGTGTGCATGGAGATCCTTTGTCCTGCTGTGTGCGGACCTTGCTGGCTATGTGCGTAGGTGGTATTCGTGGAATGTAAGAATATTTTGATAAGTAATATATGTGAAGTATTGCTGAAACATATGATGTTGTTTGGATATGTTCTGTTATGATTGATGCGAACTAAGATTGTCTGATTAAGCTGCGAACTCGTCTGTTTTATCTCTATGGTATGAAAGTATCTGCACTTAGTATATTACTGTGATGTGACTGTTGTTGCACTTACTGATTGCATCTCTGTTAATGAACACGAACTATCTGTGTTGACAATATTGGCTGCGATTATACTGTTTTATGGTTGTAATTAATGATACGCACGTGGATGCGAACCTACTAGAGAAGATCTGATAAGAACTATAGTCTCGTTACATTCTAGAACCCTGCGAATCACCCTTCTGCGTAGATATGATAATTGCGGACCTACGTTATTACCTACTCTCTCTCAAGGTGTGGAAACCTGGTTCTAGCACCCTCCCATACTGCTTTGGGTGAGACTTTTACCTGCGTAAGTGGGTCACTACCGAAAGGGCCAGTAGTATAGGGGTTTGTTGGTAAACCTTCACCTCCAAACCTGGGTCAAGACCCCTCGAGCCAACAAATGGTTCCGTTGCTGGGACTAGGAGAATTTTGAGGGAGAGATTTGGTAATGCCAAGGCCATATTGGAAGCCTGAAAAGAAATAAATCGATGAGTGGTTTGAAAATAAAGTTCATGCATTCGCTGTAAAAGAAAATCGCAGTGCGAACTTAACTGTAGAGAAGTGGAAAAATAAGTATATTTTCTTGGAAATCTACGATATTTTCTTCGTAAATTTTGCAATCGAGCTACAGGAGTGGCTCGCAAGGCTGGTCGATTTTCAAAAGTGTTGGAAAGACGAACGGGTCACGCAGTGGACTCTAGAACTAATCCAACAGGCGGAAAAGACTAATAATACCATTACTCGCATGGTAGATCATTGGGTGGTCAGTGTGATAGGAGGATTTGTGACTGAATTTGCAATCGATCAATTTGTGTCCTACTCAGAAGTGGAGCGGAGGTTCTTCAAATGTTTCTAGGGTAAGTTCCTAAAAACTTTGCCGTTACTGATCAAGATCTTATTGTGCGAGAAAAGTATCTTGTGTAGCCATACCGAGTGAATGAGCTCCGATCAAAGTGAGGGTACAACACGCAGTGGTAAGTACTACAAAAATAATCAAGAGGGATATCGATCTGTCTATAGTCCAGTGACCAATTTTGCTGCACATAGCCCCCCATCAACACCACCTTCGAATCCTCGTAAGGGCAGGAACTCACCTCCGCCACCACCGGAAGACGATATGGCTTCACAGATGAAGTTACCCACCTTCAAGGGTGTGGGGTTGTATATGGATTGATTACGGTTTTCGTAGGGTCTGTAGATGCCGCGGAATGTAAGCGAGTGATGCTATGAAAAGACCTTGACTATCTCTTACTTGAGGGGAGAGACCTGGACTAGTACATGGGATAACTCGACCAACATGCGAACATGAGCATTGAGGACATTAAGAACACCTTGAAGCAAAATTTCAAGAAGCCTAAGGCCTACTCCTAGATAGTGAATGACCTGAAAGATTTCAAACAAGGTCCATTTGAGTCTGTGTGGGAAGCTAATCAGCGATTAAAAAAAGTAATCAGAAAAGGAGGATTCCAATATGATGGCAGAAAGCATGTGTAGAAATTATATGCACTAATCATGCATATGTACAATATCCACCTGATCTGACACTATTTAACTTTATGCAAGATACTGAATCTATTCCACTTGTTAGTCTTTTGCAGAAAAATTAATTGCACACACATGTGAAGCATAAACAAAAATTATCAATCGCACATAACATAGTTTTTAACTGGGAAAGCCTAAAGCTGAAAACCCCAACTATATATTATGTAACATGGAGACCATATGACAATATCATACAAACATACAAATCTTATCACAAGCCCTTAGTACAGTACAATCGTCATACACTAATCACGCCTAATCTTGAAAATCCATGCATCGATCTTTGCCACCTGCTAGCCTGCCTCCACTGCGCAATATTTGCTGAAGAATAGCTCTTAATGAATTCGGATTACTCCATCCTTGACTGCGCAATCCTCATTGGCATCTCCACTAAGTGTGTGATGCAATCAATTCATCACTATAGTCACAACAAATAGTCTATCTTTCCCTTTCACCTATCTCTCCACTGGTCTCCACTGAAACTTCCATGCACTGTAGTTAAATGTTGTATTGTTCAGTTGATTAATGAGTTATTATTTGTGAATTAATTAAATAATTAATTCACTCCAATCTCACTAGTGTATCAATCAGTTAGACTAGATACAACTAGCTCATTGAAGTCTGCGCCAAGGTTAATAAGATCTGACTCCATAACTACTTCTTCCAACTGTGTCATAACTCTGCCACTTGAGTTCTAACTGAGTCCTCCATGCATTAGCTCTAGTAAACCCTTAGGAATAGCATAATTCCTTCTGTCAGCTGATGTGACACATCTATGCACTAAACTGGAGTGCTCCAAGAGAATAAGTTGTTGTTTAGAGTCTGATTATTATTAAGAGCTAATTATAATCAACATGCATCTATTTTTAGATTGACAATCTATAAATAGACTTCGCCCAATATTCTAAGAATAGAATTTCATCTATTTTTCCAACTTGACCAACCATTCACAAATAGCATCCTACAACTTCTGAAATATGATCATCATGTCTAAAAATAGACATAGTCTAAAAATAAACTTGTGCCAAAAAATAGCCTGCAGCCCACTTAGTGAAGGCGACTCTTTTCACTAAGCTCATCATCTTTTTGAATCTCAACACTCCCTCTCAACAATATAGGGATTATCCTTCACCCTGATCCTGCCTCTATGGTATTCGAATTTGCTCCTGGTGAGCGCCTTCGTCAAAATATCTGCATCCTGATCCTCCATAGGGATGTACTGAAGCAACATGATCTTCTGTTGCATATAATCTCTAATATGATGATACCTGATATCAATATGTTTAGGTCTATCATCAAACACAGGATTAACCGAGAGTTTAATGCAACTTTTATTATCATAATGAATCACTATGGGATCTAAACTTGAACTGAACAAACCAACCAAGATCTTCCTCATCCAGATAGCCTCACATGCAGCTAAAATTTCCGCCATGTATTCTGCTTCCGCTGAACTGAGTGCCACAGATATTTGTTTCCTGCTATACCAAGAAACTGCCGTAGATCCAATACTGAAAATCCCTCCTGATGTGCTCTTTCTGTTTGTTGGGCTTCCTGCCCAATATGCATCCATGAAGCCATGCAACTTCACCTCATCCATCTGTCTGTACCATAAACCTTACTTAGATGTGACCCTAAGATATCTCAAGACATGCTTGCTTGCCTTCCAAAAGAGCTTGGTAGGCTTAACCATCGCTTGTGAAAGTTGGTTCACCGCATAGCATATGTCTGGTCTTGTATTGACTAAATACATGAGCGAACCCACCAACTGTTGATAAACAATGGCATCCACTACCTTTGTCGATGTAACATCCTCTTTCTTCATATTTCCTGGAAGAGGAGTGTTGATAGGCTTGCAGCCTTACATGTGAAACTTCTCCAGTATCTCCCGGGCATACTTTCCTTGAGATACAAACAGTTCAACTTCTCACTTCCATATTTCCAATCCAAGGAAATAATGAAGGAGGCCCAAATCCTTCATCTCAAACTCCTTTGCAAGATCTGCCTTGCATGAGTGTATCAACTGCTCATCACCTATTAGTATTAAATCATCAACATAAAGTACAATTATTAAATGCTTACCCTCAACCACAATCTGGTACAGGTTTGCATCCGCCTCACTCTTGGTGAAGCCAAGTCCAGTGTAATTGCCGTCGATCCGAGTGTACTAGGCACGGGGTGCTTGTTTCAGCCCATACAACGCTCTTTTGAGCCTACACACATGTGACTCGCTGCTGAAGATCTCAAATCCTTCTGGCTTCTTAATGTACAACTCTTCCTCAATGATCCCATTAAGGAACACAGTCTTCACATCCATCTGATGAATGCGCCAACCCATCTGCACTGAGAGAGCAAAGATGGTCTGTATGGAAGAATACCGTGTGACAGGTGCAAAGGTTTCTTCATATTCAATCCCCTCAATCTATGACAAGCCTTGGGCAACAAATATTTCCTTATACTTCTCAACGCTCCCATCAGCAGCTTACTTTACCTTGTATATCCATCTTGATCCTAAAACTGATTTTCCCACCGGCCTTGGAACAATCTCCCAAGCACTATTTCTGACAATGGAGTCATACTCCTCCACCATGGAATCTACCCATGTGGGCTCCTGTGCTGCTTCTTCAAAACAAGATGGCTCTGTCACAATACACTTGCTCATAAGAGCCATGTATCCATTATATCGGTCAGGTGACTGTCTCTGTCTGCGCTGTGATGTAGGGACTCCTACATTTTGTGCCGCATCAAGCTTCAGTCTCTCATCTTCTGTGGTATGATTTCTTCCTTGTCTGATGTTTGGTTATGCATGAGTGAACTCCTCCACTCCATGAATATCCTCCTATGGCTGATCCACATCCAAAGGCTCATCTTTGGGAACAAGAATTTCCTCTTCCGCATGCAAGTGTAGCTCCCTCTCAAGCGACAACTTCATGGATTTCACCTCATTGAATTTTATATCCCATTGCACAACAGTAATCTGACTGTTTGGAAAATAAAACAATAGTTATGGGGTGTTTCTGTGTACCCCACAAATATCCCAACTTCTACAGTCAGCTCCAACTTCTTCCTGGCGTCCTTTGTCACATGAATGTAAACAGGTGAGCCAAAAAATTTCAAATGAGAAATATCAGGCTTCTTACCAGAAAATGCTTCTTGGAGTGTAATCATGCCAATTAATCTATGAGGACAACAGTTTTTCACATAAACCGTAGTGTTGCATGCTTCCGCCCACAAGTGCATCGGTAGGCCTTGATCATGCAACATCGCTCGTGCAGCACCCATGATCATTTTGTTCTTTCTCTCCGCGACCCCATTCTGTTGTGGGTTATGAGGCGCTATGAGTTCTCCTTGAATTCAATATTTGTTACAGAAGTCTTTGAATTCGCCCAAGATGTATTCACCACCATTATCGCTCCTTATAGCTTTCACCTGCTTCCACGACTCCTTCTCCACCAATGCCTTGAACTGACAGAACTTTGAGAAAAATTCACTCTTCTTCTGCATGAAGAAGATCCATCATCTACAAGAATAATCATCAACAAATATCACATAATACCTATTTTTTGCTATTGAAGAAACCAAGAATGGTCCACACAGGTCTGTGTGAATTCTCTCCAGGATCACCGAAGCACGGTTCTCCTTCTCATGAAAGGTGGTCTTCAAAAACTTACCCATTTCAAATCCTTTGTATTGATATGACTGCGCAAGAGTACCCTTGGGAAGTCCAGTATAAATTTGCTGCAAAATATTCAAAGCGCCATGGTGAAGATGGCCCAATATCCTATGCCATAATTCACCCTCATCGTGGCTCACCACTTCTTCTGATTTGCTCACCATTGCAGCATAGCCATCTACCTCCAGCTTGTAGAGATTATTAATTCAAACCCCTATCTTCTTGGTTTGACCCATTTTTTTATGTTGAAGGAAGGCTTTTCCCTCACTAAAATCAACATCATAACCCTTGTCTTCCAGCATTGTGACTGAGACCAATTTCTTCTTCAGACCTGGAACATGCATGACATCTTCAACAAGAATGGATTACCAGACTCCCTCTCAAAGGAAATGGTCCCAATTCCAGTCGCATTGTACCGACCATCGTTTCCCTTCTCTATATGCATCTGGAGGTCCTTCTCCTCCAAGTCACTAAACAACTCTTTGTCTCCCGTCATATGGAAATATGCACCACTATCAAGATACCACACCAATCCCATGTAGCTTTAAACCAAGCATGCGATCAAGGAAAAATCAAGATCAAATTGTGAGGCTAAGGCCTCTCCAGCTACAGATCCAGCAACCTACTTATTCTTCTTCTTCTGTGGAAAGTTAGTGGCGAAATGTCCATGCTCGTGACAGTGAAAACACTTCACTTTGGACAAGTCCTGCTTCTTGCCTTTATCACCGGATTTTGAAGGATTTTTCTTACCCTTCCCTTTCCTTGCTTTGACATCCAAAGTGAAATTCTCTTCATCTTCATTCTTCGATGAAGATACATCCCTGGTACCCCTCCTTATCTCCTCCTGCACAAGATCTGACCAAAGTCGCTCCCATCCCGACAGTTTCTCCCGTCCATTGACAGAGTCTTCGTAGCTATGCCAACTCTTCAGAAGCCCAAGGAGAGCCAAGCTCACCAAGTATTATTCATCAATAGTAACCCCCACACTTCCTAGCTCATCCTTGCAGTGGAAAAAATTCGTGAGGTATTTTGGAATATTGTCGCCCTTCTCCATTTTTATTTTTCTAAGCTTTTCTTTAAGCGCCAACTTCCTCTGGTCACTTCTGCTTTGGAACAAGTCTGTCAAAGCCTTCCACATTAAAAATGGATTGGCTTTCCCATGAAGGATGGACACAATATGGTCCTTCACACCTTCCACTGGAATTCTCCTCGTCTTTGTAGTCTTCTTTTGCCATGCATCAAGTAATGCAGCATCGCTAGATCTCGGCTTAGGAACATCACTATCGATGAACTCCTTCAGCCCATTATCCTCTAGCACTGACTCCATCCTATCCTTCCAGGCTAAGTAATTCGATCTCCCATCAAGGGCATGCTCCAATCTCAACCCATTGAAAGACATTTCAATGTATACTCAATTTCTGCACCAAGAATCTTCTGTAGCAAATTCAAATTGTCCACCAGCACAAACTCACTTCACAATTGCAATATTCAATCAACAATGCTCTGATACCATGTAGAAATTATATGCACTAAGAATGCATATGTCAAGATCCACCTGATCTCACACCATTTAACTTTATGAAATATACTGAATCTATTCCACTTGTTAATCTTTCGTGGAAAAATTAATTGCACACACATGTGAAGCATAAACAAAAAATATTCAAACGCACATAACATAGTTTTTAACCGGGAAATACTGAAGCTGAAAACCCCAAATATATATTTTGTAACATGGATTTCATATAACAATCTCATAAAAATCATACAAAGCTTATCACAAGTCCTCAGTACAGTACAATCGTCATACACTAATCAGGCCTAATCTTGCAAATCTATGCACCGATCTTTACCACCTGCTAGCCTGCCTCCACCACACAATATTTGATGAAGAATAGCTCTAAATGAATTTGAATTACTCCATACTTGACTATGCAATCCTCATTGGCATCTCCACTGAGTGTGTGATGCAATCAATGCATCACAATAGTCACAACAGATAGTCTATCTTTCCCTTTCACCTATCTCTCCACTGGTCTCCACTAAAATTGCCATGCACTGTAGTTAACTAATGTATTATTTAGTTGATTAATGAGTTATTATTTATGAATTAATTAACTAATTAATTCACTCCACTCTCACTAGTATATCAATCAGTTAGACTAGATACAACTAGCTCAACTGAGTTAAACTAAATACAACTCCATAACTACTTCTTCCAACTGTGTCATAACTCTGCCACTAGAGTTCTAACTAAGTCCTCCATGCATTAGCTCTAGTAAACCCTTAGGAATAGTGTAATTCCTTATATCAGCTGATGTGCCACATCTGTGCACTAAACTGAAGTGCTCCAAGAGAATAAGTTATTGTCTAGATTCTAATTATTATTAAGAGCTAATAATAATCGACATGCATCTATTTTTAGATTGACAATATATAAATAGACTTCGCCCAATATTCTAAAAATATAATTTCATCTATTTTTCCAACTTGACCAACCATTCACAAATAGCATCCTGCAACTTCTGAAATATGATCATCATGTCTAAAAATAGACATAGTCTGAAAATAGACTTGCACCAAAAAATAGCCTACGGGCCCACTTAGTGAAGGCGACTCTTTTCACTAAGCTCATCATCTTGTTGAATCTCAATAGCATGTAGAGTGGTTCATTGCTATGTTGCTGCCCCACCTACGCATACCAATGGACCACCAAGACATTGAGTCACAAGAGAAGGCCTTGAAGATAACAATGAAATTGGAGGTTGCGCCACGAGATGAAACCCAGTTGGGTGTACAACAGATACAAGGCCAGCTGGAAGCAATGCACATGGAGATCCAGAATCTGTGAAAGGAACGAGGAGTAGAGGATAGGTGGTGCATACGATGCAGGGTGAATGGCCACACCAAGGATAATTGTCCGCTATTAGCATACTACATGCAGGCTGGAGGACCTAGCCCACTATGCACTAGAGAAGCTGCAGGGCCAAGTAGGCCAGCACTATGGTGTGATGGTTGTCGCATTGCGAGGTTTCACGACACCAACCACTACCCTCGCCTTGCTGCTTGTATTCTAGAGGTTATGTAGCAATGGTGCAGGTTTTGTAGGTTTGTGGGGAATGATGAGCAGAACTACTGAACTTATGATCTGCTGATAGACTGAGGAAACATATATAGGGTACAGACAGATCCTTCATCACCAAGGACCCCCTCCAGTATCGAGGGCTCCCCCATTAGGGGTAGGGGAGGGGGCCGAGGCAGAAGCGCAGGTAGGGGAAGAGGCCAACTAATCTGTTATAACTACAGGGAGATAGGTCACTTTTCAAGGGACTGCCTGAACCCTACAAGGCAATCCTAAAGTTATTGCAGGCAGAGAGATCATTTAATCGAGGACTGCCCAATTTTGATGGCTAAGGTGCAAGAGAAACAACAGACACCTATGCAAAATGTGCAAAGGGTTAAAACGAAGCCTCAGAATGAGGGACCAGGTATTAATATCATAACCCGTAGCAGCCTAGCCATCGGGGGGGAAGAAAAAGCTGCGGCTGAGCCTCTGATCAGGAAAGCGATCATCAAATCAGAGAGCCTAGACCTACAAAAGGAAAGGGAAACCTTTATCATAGCTCAGCGGGACTTCACAGACGCATTGACTTCGCAAGTCCCTACGGCCACCAAAGAAGGAGAGGGGGTCTGACCATTTTTACAAGCATGCATGAAACTGTTGCAAGGTCTAAAGGGACTATCACCCGTATTTGAGAATGGAGGTATACGAGTGATAGTCCCTTTAGACCCCGCAGAAGGAGAAAGGTATACGGATACGGTGCGTATCAATGAGGTAGATCACATCTACAAGTTAACTACGCAGGATGAAGATTGGATCAACCCTACGGCTAATAGTATGCTCTGCTGGGAAAAGGATAGCGACTCTTTTTCTGACCTTGATGAAGAACTGGAAAATTGGAAAAATAGTTTGCACGACATATCCGCGCTATGATGTCTCAGAATTTCAAGGGATTTCTAATTTATATCCTCAGAGGTAAGAGATCTGCCCTACTTTGATGGTTCTGGTAGCATTAAGGAATTTTTGCAAGCATTCGAATCTGAAGTTCCAAAGGAACGAAGGTTATGGGCCCTCAATCTTGCCCTATGCACAGCACCTATGAAGTAGTGGGATGAGAGTAAGGTAGCATTCCAGGAATGGGGGACATGTCAGACTATGTTACTCCTACACTTTGACCCTTTGGTTCACTTATGCAGGGAACAACCTGGAATGGTAATCTGAAGCTGCGCAGACTTGCACAAGATAACTACCGCTGGTGGGAAAGGGTGTGTGAATGATAGGTGCATCTCCTACAGAAACTCTCTCAAGATGGTGGATACTATGGAATATGCGGATCTAGCAGCACCTACAGCTATGAAACAATTGTGCTCACTCCTCCACTTCGTAGGCTACTACAGAAAAACCATGCACAAGTACGCATTGATCACAGCGCCTCTGAAAGAGCTACTTCACAAGACCATTTTAGTTCGCAAGGACGTTGAATGTCAAGGGAGCTTCAAACTAGTAAAGAAAATAATAGGCCCACTCAAAACGTAGATGGAATGTTGGCTGGACCACCGTGCGCACAGGAGGCCCATCGATCTCACACAGGTGCACTAGGAGTGCAGGTGTGCATTGAGTGCACTAGAGCTGAAAAAACTAGCCATTGGGACAGTCAAATCGAGTAAAATGAAAAATATACTATTGAATGGAGAAGGTGGCTGGCATTTAATGAGGCGATCTGGGAGATTTTTTACCGTTTACATGATGGTAAGTTCCAAGTGCAGCTTGCCCAACCATTGGCTGCTCGCGTTAGCTATAAAACGGGTCAAACAGACTAGACAAGGGTTTCATCTCAGTTGTATAGCTTGTACTTGGCATATCTTACCATGATGATTTGGTGCTACAAGACACTCTATGTTTACAGTGTCTCCTTCATGTCCGAGCAACCTACCCCCTCGGATAGTAGCAACCCAGAGTTCATTTTTTGCAACAGGATGATGGATACAAACCCTGTTGAGCCTTCTGAGCCAATGACTTTGGTAGAACAGGGGACTGAGGAAGTGGTGGAAATTGAGTCTGAGGCGGAAGAGATTCTCTCCACACTGAGACCAACCACAAGGAAAGAAAAAGAAAAGGCACAAAGCTCTAGAAAGCCCTCGAAGCCCATGAAATGGGCTGTAGGAAAGATGTGAACTTCCTGGCGAACCCCAAAATCCCCAAAGGCAGCTTGGGAGGAAGCACAACCCGTCGAGCCAATTCACTGGTTACCTCCCTTTGTTCAACCACGTAGGACATCGACACTCATGCCAAAGAATATTGATGGATTAGTCACTTATCTGAAGATGCCACTGACCCTAAGCGAGGTCCCCATCATTGGCGAAACTTTTGGTAAGCTTCATGAGGTCAAGTTTGACGATCACGACCTAGCCAAATTCGAAGCATTCCCTGAACTAGAACCTGTGTTATACCTTGATTCAATTCATGACAACAATGGAGTTATAGTCATCCCCCAGCGCTAGGTGCATGCGTTGGCTGAGTTCGGGCTCCTGAACTTACTCAGGATGCCCCATTTTGGTCATTACAATATTACAAACCGACTCGCATGGCAGTTGCTCGCCCTATTTCACGAAGGTTGCCTATGGGTCTAGGACAAGAATCCTATTGATGTTTCACTGATTCATAGGATTACTGGTCTCCCGATGAATGGACCAAGCTCTCTGGAGTGAGTGGGTAATAAATACAAATCTAAGACTACTAAATTTGTGTGCCAATAATATAAGGTGGAGTGGAATACCCGATGCTTTATCATTAAATCCATCAATGATCTCGCTATGCAGCTGGGCACGATGTTGCTAGCATGCAAGTTTATGTGAAAATTCCAAGTCACTACCATCCCCGCCTATTTGATCCATCTAGCAGGCCAATGTGGGAAGGGGGTCTATTTAAATTAGGCTCAGTACTTACGTGACGAATTTTTTGCCAACGTCTGACAATCCCAAGTCTTAGGGCATGCATTTTGTTACTTGTGGTTGTTGTTTCTCATAGCGTTGGTCGCTTGGGAAGCTCCTGCGGAATTTTTCCTCCCTGAGCTTACCCTGGATATGTGTGAAGGAGCCCATTATGTGCACTTGTGGGACTCCAAGGATGTGCAGCGCATAGAGGACAATCAAGTCTTCTGGATCCTCTTCCATAGTAGTGTGGCAGCTGCCATCAACTCTCAACCATGCTTATAACCCACAGTCTATGACAGGTACAAGTGTATCACGACCTTTCAGGTGACCATGCACAACATACAGATTCGAAGCCAAAAGGAGAAAGTTTGGACTTTTCTCCCCTATATGGTCGCGGACGAAGAAATTGACAATGTTATTGCACTCTGGCCCCCGCAGTGGAATATTTGTTGGAAATACTAAGAGGGGGGGTGAATCAGTATTTCTTTCAATTAGAGCATTAGTTAATCTTCAATTATTATCAATCTTTGTACAATGATAGCAGCAAACAAGAGGAACACAAATGCACACAATTTTTAAGGTGGAAACCCACTCCGAGACAAAAACCACCTAATGCTTTTCTAATAATTCTTTTCAACTCCAATTGAAAATAAAGCTCCAACTTACTAGAATCTAGAAAAGCATTCTTCTCTAGCTCCCACTGGGTGGACGCTCCAACACCCGAGATTCTTCAGTAGTCACTGAACGGATGCACCAACACCCAATGAGCTACAACTCACCCTAGCACCACCCTACCACCCTATAGAAGAATAAAAGAAGAATGGACTCTCGTACCAGAGAAAATGGTCCACTTTACAATGATATAGAATGATGTAGAAGAAGAAGATATACTAGACCATAACCCCAACTTTGACACAACCACTACCTCTTCAACCCTTGGCAGATAGACACTAGTACAATGTGTACAATAATGTATTTACAATGACTAAGCACAATAATACCTTTACAATGATTGTATGCAGTGTTGCCCACTTGAATACTTCATATGATGAACTTCTTGCTACTGTTATGCACCTTGGTTGCTGCTCTTGTCATGCTACTCTCTGCTGCACCTTTCTTTGCTTTGCTACTGTAGAAATTCTGGTCCTTTGCAACCCTTAACAACACATGATATAGCTTTTTCTTGCCTTCTAGGAGCTCGATATTGAATCTCCTGTATCTCTGTTATTTCAGATCCTAAATATATGATTTTTGGTTTTATAGTATTCCTCTAAGTCTTCTTTCCAATGCCACAAGTCTAACCCAATTTGGATTCTCCAAGAGAGATTTATACCCAATTTCTCACACTACCCTAATTATGGACTGTTTCAGTAGAGCGCACTTGTACGACATGCCATGTGTCACCGTTTCTTCATTTGTCTCTGAAATTGATAGAGTGAAAATTACAGAATGTAGTTATGACGAATTCGAATCCGATACTCAGAGAGGTAGTTATGACGAATTTACCAAGGTCACGTTTTTTAGATGAATTTCAGGAGCCTGCAAAAACCTTTACTTCCATAGATCATATCTCCAAAAATATTACGAAAATTGATCTAAAATTTTTACTGCATCTTCCTCAGTATTTCAGCTTCACCTCATAAAAATTTCAGCTTCTGAGCCTTCGTAGAAAAAACGTTAGAGCGAAAATTCCACGATGACCTGTTTCATATGGTTGAATCCCTTGCCTAAGGAGGAAATGAAGATCACAATATATATGAATGCTTAAATTGAGAGGGGCTTCAACAAGTGAACGTGGGAGGGATTTTAGGAGCATAAAAATATTAATTATGACTTTTCAATGACCCATGCCCCAACCCCATGGGGTTTTAGCCCACTAACTGGGGTACAAACTTCAAACATGAATATCTCTCAAACCGTGAAGAATTACATGGCGTGCCATATATCAACGGAAACATCTCGATAAGTAGAAACCATCAAAGGAATTTTTGACCCAGAATATATTAATTTGGTAGGTCAAAATTCCCATTCAATTTTGGGTTAGCCCCTAGTGCTGCTTGGGTTGACATCAATGACAATTGCTGATCAAAAATATCCCCCTTTGGCATTGATGGTAACACAAGTACTCCCCCTGCGATCATTACACCTCTTCCTACAACATTCTCTCCCCCTTTGACATAAATGGCAAAGGGTAACTCCCCCTGAAACACAACCATCCTGCAGACCTGTACACACTTCCACTCGCGTTGACACACAACTATCCTGCAAACCTGCACACACTTCCACTCCCCCTTTATATTCTGAAAAAGGAAAATCTAATGAGAACTTGGGAGAATCCTAAGCTTCTGGTGAAGATATTCCAATGCTGACGAATATTTAATATGTGATTCTTTTGGTGCTGCTTGGAATCTTGCTACTTGTCCAACTACTTGCATAACATCTGGTCGAGAGGTTATTACATATAGAAGACTACTAATCATAGATCTGTACAACCTTTGATCCACATCCTTAGATGATTCATCTATGCTCAATTTGCAACCAAGTAAAGACATCTTGAAATCACTTTGCACCTTTGTAGCAAAATTATTACTTAGTCGATCATCATTGCTACCAATTATTGTATCATCCTCTTTAGCTATTAGACATGCTTTAGTTGCTTCATCCATAACATATATGTCGTTTGGAGCTCGACTTGTTGTAGCCACAATTTCACCATACATGCCTTTCCTGATTTCACATTTCGTGGAGTTGAATAGTATTGTGTGTCCTTGATCACACACTTGTCCAACACTGAGCAGATTTTGATTCATGTTTTCAACCAGTAGAACATTATTGGCTATAGAATCTTTGCTTCCGAGAGTGACAGTACCTGATCCTATAACATTTGAAGATCCATCATTTCCAAAGGACACGGTTCCATCCTTCTTCTCTTTCAGAGATACAAATTTATTTCTATCTCCAGTCATATGCGTTGAGCAACCACTATCAACATACCACACATCTTTGTTATTTTGAGCCTTGAGAGCGAGAGCACAATTATCATTCTTCTTCTTCTTCCATGTTCGTTCATTCTGTGGCTTTGAAAATTCTTCTGGAAGATTTTCAAGTCTGCATTCTTTGGCTATGTGTCCAAAGTTTCGACATTTGTAACATTCAATATTATTTCTTAAATGTTCAAATCTATTGATATTTCGCTGAGCCCTGGGAGGTTCATATTTGACAGATCTCCTGGAATTATATTCGTTCCTAGGGTACGTGTGAAATTCTACAGCTTTATGACCAAATTTTCCACATGAATAACAGTAGCCATAAAAAATATGTTGGTGCCTGGATGGAAATTTTCGTCGAGGAATTGTCTTCCAAGGTTGTTCTTGCGAATATTGTCCAATGAAGTCTTCATGCATGTCAGATCTCATAGGTTCATTGTATTTTGTTGTAGAAGGTCTTGCTTCTTCGTCTTTGTAACCGATGTCAGTTTTGTCATTGTAAGATCATTGATTGTTGATGAGTTCTTCCAATGCCCTTGAGCTGTTGGCATAGTTTTGGATAGTTTTTCCTTTCTTCACTTCCTCACGCAGCGAGACTACTTGGGCTTTCAATTCTTCCCTTTCTTGGTTACTTTATTCCAACTTCTTTTAAAGTGACTCTTCAATGCATTTGTGTTCTTCAACTTCAATTTTGAGACCTTGAACTTGTTCTTCAAGATTTTTGGAACGGATCTTCTCCGCCTTGAGATCTTTTATAAGCTTGATTGCTTCCTCATAAAATTTGCCTATGGTCCATCCTTCTTCTTCGTTGTTTGATACCTCTTGCTTATTTTTCTTGGGTTTATTGTGCTTGGCCATAAAAAATACTCTCTCATTGGCTTCTTCTTCACTATCATTGTCTTCATCGGATGATGAGCTATCTTCTTTAGAGAGAAAGTTCCTTTTGGATCCTTGCTTGTTGAATTTCTTAAAGCCTTTCTTTCTCTTTGAGTTTCCATTACTTTTGTTTGGACATTTTGCTGCAAAATGCCCAACCTCATTACAGTTGAAACATATCAATGGAAGTTTACCTTTGAATTGTCCCTTACCAATTTCTAGTTTTCTCGTGAAGTAAGCATATTCTTCATACGAAAGACCTTCTTCATCATCTCCCTTTTCTTCACACTTGCAGGTGCATGTCTTTTCAATTGAAGGTTGTTTATCCTTATTGGTTTTCTTAGATGCAACTAACGGAGTTTCTAGATGTGAAGTACCCTCTTCTTCATCAAGTCTCATTTCATATGCTATGAGAACTCCATGTAATTCCTCTTTGTTGAGTTTGTCCAGATTTGTACTATATTCAAAGACTGATACCTTTGGGTTGAATCTCCCTGGTAATGTTCTAAGAATTTTCTGTATAATAGTCTTCTCGTCAACTGGCTCTCCCAATCCTTCCAGAGTATTGGTTATTTCATCAACGTATTGAAATTATGCAGCAATGTTGCAATATTCTTTCATTCTGAGTTGCTCAAATTTTTCTCTATAGATTTGAAGCTTTGCTTCTTCGACATTTGAGTCACCTGCATATATATTCTCAAGCTTGTCCAATATATTTTTTGCGGTTTTGCAACCTAACACTTTATGATAAGCAAATTCAATAAGTCCACTGATAATAATATTCTTTGCTTTTGCATCATTTACCAAATTCTTCTTACCTTGTTCATCCGTGGTTGATGTAAATCCATTTTGAACAGTGTCCCATACTTCGTAACCTTGCACCAAGAGATATACCTCCATTCTTCCTTTCCAAAGTGCATAATTATTTTCACTGAATAGAGGTACACCATTCTTGGTATGCTCCATGACCTCCTTCCAGCTGTTAAACTACTATTGAAGGAACCAAGCTCTGATACCAATTGTTGGAAATACTGAGAAGGGGGGTGAATCAATATTTCTTTCAATTAGAGCATTAGTTAATCTTCAATTATTATCAGTGTTTGTACAATGATAGCAGCAAACAAGAGGAACACAAATGCACAAAAATTTTAAGGTGGAAACCCACTCCGGGACAAAAACCACCTAATGCTTTTCTAATAATTCTTTTCAACTCCAATTGAAAATAAAGCTCCAACTTCCTAGAATCTAGAAAATCATTCTTCTCCAACTCCCACTGGATGGACGCTCCAATGCTCGAGATTCTTCAGTAGTCACTGAACGGATGCACCAACACCCAATGAGCTACAACTCACCCTAGCACCACCCTACCACCTTATAGAAGAATAAAAGAAGAATGGACTCCCGTACCAGAGAAAATGGTCCACTTTACAATGATATAGAATGATGTAGAAGAAGAAGATATACAAGACCATAACCCCAACTTTGACACAACCACTGCCTCTTCAACCCTTGGTAGATAGACACTAGTACAATTTGTACAATAATGTATTTACAATGACTAAGCACAATGATACCTTTACAATGATTGTATGCAGTGCTGCCCACTTGAAGACTTCATATGATGAACTTCTTGTTGCTGTTATGCACCTTGGTTGTTTCTCTTGTCATGCTACTCTTTGTTGCACCTTTATTTTCTTTGCTGCCATAGAAAGTCTGGTCCTTTGAAACCCTTGACAACACATGATCTAGCTTTTTCTTGCCTTCTAGGAGCTCGATATTGAATCTGGTGTATCTCTATTATTTCAGATCCTCAATATCTGATTTTCAATCCTATAGTATTCCTCTAAGTCTTATTTCCAATGCCACAGGTCTGACCCAATTTGGATTCTCCAGAGAGAGTTATACCCAATTTCTCACACTGCCCTAATTATGGACTGTTTCAGTAGAGCGCAATTTTATGGCATGCCACATGTCACCGTTTCTTCATTTGTCTCTAAAATTGATAGATACAAAATTACAGACTGTGCACTATCCGTCACATTTTACGTCATTCCAATCTGATACTCAGAGAGGGAGTTATGACGAATCTACCAAGGTCACTTTTTTGAGATGAATTTCAGGAGCCTGCAAAAACCCTTACTTCCACAGATCATATATCAAAAAATATTGCGCAACCTGATCTAAAATTTTTACTAGAGCTTCCATAGGATTTCAGCTTCGCCTCATAAAAATTTCAGCTTCTGAGCCTTAGTAGAAAAAAATTTAGACCGAAAATTCCACGATGACCTGTTTTATATGGCCGAATCCCTTGCCTAAGGAGGAAATGAAGATCACAATATATATGAATGCTTAAGTTGAGAGGAGCTTCAACAAGTGAACATGGGAGGGATTTTAGGAGCATAAAAAATATTAATTATGACTTTTCAATGACCCATGCCCCAACCCCATGGGGTTTTAGCCCACTAACTGGGGTACAAAATGCAAACATGAATATCTCTCAAACCGTGAAGAATTACATGGCGTGCCATATATCAACGGAAACATCTCGACAAGTAGAAACCATCAAAAGCATTATTGACCCAGAATATATTAATTTGGTAGGTCAAACTTCCCATTCAATTTTGGATTAGCCCCTGGTGCTGCTTGGGTTGAAATAAATGACAACCGCTGATCAAAAATATTGGCTTTAAGATCAGGGTGCAGGGCCTTAAATATGCCAGCACAACACAATTAATTCCCCCTGTCACTATTAAGGATATTGGAGGCTCTAGCAAAATTACTAGAAAGGACACAGAACCAACTACGAAGAAAGATGTGCAGCAGAATCAAAATGATGAGAAGGATGCCAAAGTAGCAACATAGAAAGATTCGCAGCCTGAATTAGGGACAAAAGGTGGGGATGTAGGAGGAACTGCATCCCCTCACGGGACGAAGTGCACAGGCGAGCCAGCCAAATGACCCCGAAAGAAGCAGCACACTCAGCGGACAGAACATGATGAAACCGTCACCTTGAGTGACGGTGACCTTGAACAGATCATTGATGCAGTCTCTCTAGACACATAGGATCAATGGAAAGCCCTCAAAGGATAGTAGAGGGCTACGGTTGCCACATTATAGGCCAAGCTCTGCGAGCTACAACTAAAGAAAGACACACTGCACACCAGTGTGACTTTGGTACGGACACTGCGACCCACCAATAATGTTATGCTCACAATGACAGAAAGCCGCCTATGCCCTTTGCCTGGCACTTCCCTTATGATTAGTCCGCCCGACCTGAGCACGCAGGTCCATAGTTGTCGGGAGGTATAGCTAGACTTAGCCAGACTACCCCAGGATTATTTTTAGGGACTCCACACGGGTATATTTCAAAAGATTCAACACCAGGACCTATAGATTCACCAACAGCTAGGCTTGGCTGAGAAAACAGTCATCGAAAGCAATGTCGCAATCGCCCTTGCCACCACGCAGTAGAAGGAGCTCGAAAGCTTCATTCACCAGTTCTGCGCAGAAGTTCCAACAGAGATTTCGACTACCGCTATGCCCCAGGCAAAGGTTGAGGGATTGGTCATCGCATTGAAGGCATCTTGAACAGAGGTTGCGAAGGTTAAGTCATGGATGGAGCGGCAGATTACCGATATGCAGGCTAAATTGCAGCCTGAAACACCTTTGGAGGTGTGGGCCCAGCGATTTGCACTGGTCACCGCAGCTACAAACGTCATCATAGAGTAGATCGCACAGGGTGCTCAACTACTAGAAACTTCCATGCAGCTATGGAACAAGGTCCAACGCGATCTGATCTTGCATGAAATAACCCAATCCCTGCGGCAGAAAGAGGATACGTTTGAGACATTGGAAGCCACCCTGCCCACGTTGGTTCCAGCTCAATGCTTGGCACGGTTACAAACCAGCCAAGACCTCCAAGCTAAGATAGAAGAGCTTTGACAGAAGAAGAAGGCCCTCAACGATCACCTGAAGACTTGGGCTATCGATGGCCTTAAACTGTCGTAGGATGCTGATGTAGTTGTCAAGCAGCTCAACCAGACTTTGGAAAGTGTCACTGCTATGACAGAAGGCCTGATTCACATAAATTAGTCGAAATCACCCAAAATGTTGTTGCCCAAAGCGAATTCATGTTGCCCCCATTGGCAGAAGCGATCAAAATATTGCAGGCATAGCTGGAGACCCCACCATCTCAGTGGCTCGGGTTGAGTCACAAGATTGTGTTGGGGACTTTTGGAACAGGGTCTCCTACAAAACTATGAATCTGGTTCATTTTGTATATTTTTTATTATATTTAGTCTAACACAGGGGGTTTTGGGGTGGGTCAAAACCCCTAATGCATTGTAAGCAGGTCAAGGGTAGACCAAAGTCTGCAAACCACAGTTTGTGGACCATTGGATGCATAGGCTAAAGTAGTATAAATAGTTGAGCCTTTTTGAGTTGATAGGTAGAGAATGAATAGAGATTGATGCGAAGTACGAATTGCTAGATCTTGGGTTGGGTTGTTTGGGTTAGGACTCCTGCTGGCTGTGTGCGCAGGTGGTATTCAGGGAATGTAAGAGGATTTTGATAAGTAATATATGTGAAGTATTTCTTAAACATATGATGTTGTCTGGATCTGGTTTTTTATGATTGATGCGAACTAATATTGTCAGATTAAGCTACAAACTCGTATGTTTTATCTCTGTGGTATGAAAGTATCTGCACTTAGTATATTACTGTGATGTGACTATTGTTGCACTTACTGTTTGCATCTCTGTTAATGAACACGAACTATCTGTGTTGACAATATTGGTTGCAATTATGTCGTTTTATGGTTGTAATTGATGATACGCATGTGGATGTGAATCTACTAGATCAGATCTAATAAGAACTATAGTCTGGTTATGTTTTGGAACCTTGTGAATCTCCCTTCTGTGTAGATCTGATAAATTGCGGGCATGCGTTATTACCTACTCTCTCTCAAGGTGTGGAAACCTGGTTCCATCACCCTCCCATACTGCTTCAGGTGATACTTTGACCTGCACAACCGGGTCACTGCCGAAAGGGCCAGTAGTATACGAGTTTGTTGGTAAACCTTCACCTCCGAACCTGGGTCAGGACCCCTCAAGCCAAAAACATATTTTCTAAGATGGCCATATTGGCTTCCCGTAAAGGAGTATCACAACAGAGGCCACAAGAAGACTCTTCTTTAAATGGGTGTGGGTAAGTTTTGGGATTCCACAAACTATTATATCAAATCGATATTTCATGTTCCTAAGCACGTTTTAGTCAATATTATTGTCATTGTTTGACACCAAGCTCACCAATTCAACTACATTCCACCCTGAGACTGATGACCAGAAAAAGGTCGTCAACAGGATGATTGTTCACATACTACTCATATACAACTCTACACATCTACAAACATATGATGAGAGTCTTCCCTAGGTGTAAAAAATATATAATAGAGCTCTCCATAACTCGACTAGCCATAGCCCCTTTGAAATGGGCATGGGATTTCAACCATTATGTCCCCTTGATCTTGCACTAGCTTTTACAACTACATAGAAATAATATTCCTATGTTTATTTTGATTTTGATAAAGCCACTAGGTTTATTTAGCACATTCATCACATCCACTAGCAATTTCAAGACATCCTGGAGAAAGCCAATTCCAAATACACGGAATGGCATGATCAACATCCGTTTCCCCATAAGTTTTAGGTGGGAGACAAATTTTGGATGCATTTAAAGAAATAACACCTTACCAGAGCCCATTGAAAGCTCATACCACTCTGATATGGTCCTTACACCATCACCAAGATTGTGTGAGAAAATGATTTTGAGCTCAACATTACCCCATTCCTTGGCCTGCACCTTGTGTTCAATGTGGACCACTTTCAACCATACTTTCCACCATTACTGGACACATCATACATTACAGGATAACTCACACCAAAAAATATAAGCCCAGACTGAATGGAACATGCAAAATTTGATTAGATCATGGAAACATAGATCAGGATAACTAGCTAATATCCAATTGTATCGGGTTGCCAAATATGGCCAAATCCCGCACCAAGGCAAGTGGCTCACTAGGGACCAAGTTCAACATAAATTTCCCCATCTCAGGAAGCACTCAATGCAATGGGGACCATTTCTTCCTAAGGGGAGAGGATTTATCTAAGTGGATATTGGTTGCCACTCTCCTATTCCACTTGGACCCCACCATTGTTTCTTTCAGTTTCCTTAATTGTAGCACAATTTACTATTTTTAGTCGTTTTTCGGGTCCTAAACTGTCATTTTGAGGCCCTAAATGACATTTTTTTTAAAAAATCAAACCCATATCTTATGTTAGGTTTTTCATTTTAAATTTGTATTCCTATGATACGCATTTCTAATGAGGTATTATACACATCAAACATAGATCGTATGCCAAAGTTACAACCCTAGGAAGTAGATGTGCCAATTTAACCCAATGGGGCCCACCAACTTTTGGCACTTCATCTCATATGGTTAGGTTTTTGGAATTTTAGGGGGTTTTTTTGTTTATCAATAATAAATAGGCCTTTAATCCTCATTGGAACATAGTCCAGAAGGCATGTAACCACCACATCCCTTCTCAGAGATAAGCTACCATCACATGAACTAGTTTGTTTCCATTCTGCATGTACACAATTTTCAGTACTTTACTATTAATGAATTGAAGTTATGTTTTTCATTTTATATCTATTTTTCTGTTCATGTCTGAATTTCATTTCTTTCCTTCATAAATCTGGATCAGTAAGGATCGTGTTAGATAAAACTGAACAACTGTGCAAGTACGAAAAAGTTGCGAGTGCAGCGCAACCAAGAGTAGCAACAACTTAGATTTTTGCAGAGTAGATTCTTGCCTAGGCATAGAGGGTTTGTAGAATATTGTTAGAGAATATTTAATGCCATGTGGAAGAGAAAGTGCACACACAGAGGGAGATTTCTTTATCTCAGTCTCAAGTATTGCATAAATGGCTAGAGTTGGGCTTAAATATCAGGATAGATTGGAGGGAGCCTCAAACTGCATCATATGAATGGCCAAGATGTCCTTCCTGCTAGATGATGTCGGCCTGAAGACCTATGTAGAGAATATTTTGGTAGTACCGAATGATGCAGATCATCTCAAGGAATATATGAAAGAGATGGTAAAGGCAAAGCAGATGATCTTGGATGGAGTTTGGGACCATATAGTTTCACACATATCTAGCAAGAATAATGCCAAGGATATGTGGGATGCTCTCGCTCAACTATATCAAAATCATTTTGAGCAGCAAAATATGTTCCTGAAGGAAAACCTAAGAAATACTAGGATGTATAAAGGTGAAGGATTGATCCCTTTCTCATCAAAATTCAAGAAATTCGGGATCAACTTGAAATAGCTGGGGAGATGCCTCAGGACACAAGGCCTGTATGATTTCCATTGAAAAAAGTATCAAAGGACTAGGAGATATTTGTTTAAGGAATTTTGGGTTAATATATCCTACCTAGGTGGGACATGATTTGGTTAGACTTGCAACAGGAGGAAATGAGTCGAGCACTTGTGAAGACCCCCATCAACGGAAGCAATAGTAAGGGCTTGAAGGGTGAGAAGGAGGAAGAAAATGCGGCCCTTGAATACTGTGTTCTCAGTCAATGATAGGGGGAGAAGAAGAAGAATAAGGAAATATCTAAGGTTAACTGCTTTAGGTGTGGCGAATTTGGCCACTATAGTACTTAATGTCCTCTCAGAAAAAATGAAAAGCAAGACCAGGTAGTAACATCCACATAGACAGAAAAATTGTAGTCCATATTGGAGTAATACTTTTCCATGTTTCAATTATACCCCTACAAGTGTGGTGGGGCGATATGGAGTTATAGTCCCATATTTGTGCAGATTTGGGCAGGGTATATTGAGGAGTCTTCCTCATGGATCATTACCTTGATACAAGGGCCCACAATATTCATTAATGATATGGATTAGTATTAGTTGATACATTTAGATTCCCGAGTGACATTTGCAGATTAGCTGCATTCAGGTGTTGAGGAATGAAGATGTAGTGTTGACAGCAAAGCAGGTGGCTTAGTGTAGAATTAGCAGCAACATAGATTCTTTAGTGGAAAACACAAAGGCTATTAGTAGTCATATTATCAAAATACATATGCAACACAAAGACATAGTTGATTCAATATTTCAGATGCTTCTCAGTTACAGTAGTTGTAGTAGCAACAATAATAGATGAGAGGGAGTTGCAATACATATGCATAGTTGGAAACAATATACTAGTATCAAAAGAAACACATATGCAACATTAGATTTTTTTAGTGGTTGGTGGTAAGTGGTAGGAATTCACAGTGGCCAGACATCAACAACATGTACAGAGGGTGATGTAGAGGCTGGGTATTGGAGCACTTCAACAGTAGAACACCTTCCTTGCTAAGAGGGAGTGTTATTTTTTTTAACATCATATGGTTTTCTAGTCTCGAGACTTTGTGGAGAGGCTCAAACACATGAGATATCCAAAACCCAGAAATCATTTCTAGAAATTCAACCTAGAAATGGCTCAATTAAATTAATTAGCCATCATTTAATGTTTCCTAAGTCTAACTTAGGAAAAGGGTTTAATTAATATAAATTAATTGAGAAGGGTGTCTAGAAACTCACACTAATCGACTTAGAAGATAATATCAACCATTGATTAAGTTTTAATCATGGACATTGAAGTCTCAACTGGAGATTATAATAAGAAGTTGATGGGTAGATGGAGAATACACCTTGGAGAACACATGAAGGTGAGAAGCACTTGAGAGTGTGAGACTAGTTGCAGATAATTAGTGATCTAGACATATTGATTCTCCAGTGTAGGTGATTCAACAAGAGTGACTAAGTCATATATCGAGTAGTAAAGTGTCAAAGGGGTAGAGACAATGGTATAGAGGAGAATTTCCAGATCTAGAAGAGGCAGAAGTGAGTGACTAAAGTATTCCACGAACCACGATGCAACTAATCCAAATCAGCCCAAGGGGCGTGCAAAATTTATTGATGGGTTGTAATTACGGTCATGTGGGTTTTCCCAGGACAACTGTAAGGATCCTGCAGATTTTCCCAGCAAAACTATATGGATCGATTAGAAGCCACGAGGGCCTACACATAGGTTGGACGACAAATTTTCATAGGTTGGGGTTTGCTTATGGAGGGAGAGAACCTTCTATCCAAATATTTTCGATCAAATCTTGCTAATTGGATAACCAGTTGGCCTTTCAAATACTGTACTCAAAATTTCGTTGTTGCATAGTAAAATAAACCCTCAGTTGTTGCACCAGTTTTCCCACATTGGTTTTTTCCAGAGACTTTTGTCCAAAAACAACCATTTTAATTTTGTGTATGTGTTAGTATTTATCAATTCCTATTTTTTCTTCCATAATATTTTTTTTGGTGAAGAAATTATGGTGTGATTAATTCAATATTAATTAGAAAATTAATAAACTATTAATCAGTTAGCAGAATTAATTCGAGTTATTGCATTTCTAGGAACTTTCACAATATGTGCATCATAGAAAAAATATGTACCATAGAAAAATGCATTATAGTGGATTCAAATAACATTTTGATATGCACTCTAAAAGTCATTACAAAGTGTAGGATAAATTGTACATCTTACATGCATAAAGAGACTTAGACTTAGACTCATCAAACTCAACCTAGTCTCAATAATGTGATCCTCCCTAATTATGAGCATTCTCTTCTGTGATGTTATCCAGTTTACAAACATTTCATTTTTTTCATTTATTTTTCTACAACATAAATATATATATATATTAATTGTAACAATTAAAAGTATAAATGAAACTCTTCATAAGTTTGAATACATATATTTCAACGCTATAAAAACCATATTTTATATAATTACAACTCACCAAATCCATGTCTTTATCAACTAAATTTGATTTATCTGTCCTTCTTGAACATTCCTCATCTTAGATCTATTCCCTTATAGTCAATGCCATCTTTTGTTCCCACTTTGGTAGGAGATGTAGGATCTTTAGATATATTGCAAAAATACAATGAATTTCCTAAAATTCATGGAATAAAATTTGTGCATAATTTAGTATGAGCATTGAAAACACATAAGTGCAACATCAACAAATGTAGAGTTTCTTTTTTCATGAATAATGATAGTTAGAGGGGTGGTTCTATAAATATAATATGATACTTATGGAGAAAAGGCTCATAATTTTTATAATTAATGTTGACTATCACTCAAAGTTGATTACCATCATGACCCATGCTCATGCCAACATATCTAGTTGTACATGTAAGAGTAAGATGGGGAATGTAATGTAGTGGAAAAAATGGGTTAAAAGGGGATAATTTGAATTAATTTTTTTCTATAAATTAATGCACATGTTTATTAATATTATCCTAAGTGTGAACTAAATTAATTAAATAGGGTGGATTAGATGAAGATAAAAATAGAAAGAGAAATAGAAGAATAAAAATCTGAAGAGAAAAGGGAAAATTAAGAGGGGAAATAAGATAAAGAGGGCGATATAAGAAAAAGAGGAGGAAGAAGAAGAGGAGGGAGGAGGTAGGATCATGGTAGAAGAGGATAAGGGTGGAGGGGAAAGAAAAGAAAGATAAATACGAAGAAGGAGGAGATAAATAAGAAAGAGAGGAAGAAGATGGGTAAGGAGAGGGAAAGTGATCCATGTTCTCTCAACTATTGGAAATTAACAAATATTTTTTACTTTTGTGATGTTAGCAGAATTGCATGTGAAAGAGTATGAAAAACCACATGTGCATACTTTAAAGAAGAGGAAACATAAAGACAAAAATGATAAACAAAGGAAAAATAGGTTGATAACAAAGTTCACCTACTGTGGGCTATTTCTCCGAGCTCTTCTCAAAGTGGTGAAGTCACCTTAATTAACCTTCAACAAAAATAAAATTGCATGCATGTAAAAAATGCACGTTATACCTCCATTTCTAAGGATGACCTGAAAATGCACACCTATAATAAAGAAATGGAATGCACCATTGTATTCCAAGCGCAAAATCATGTCAAGTGATTGTAAACTTGACCCCTTTCTGCTAGTGTCAAAATCTGGACCCTTGAGAATCTCAAAGAATCCCTAAAGATTCCTTGTCACTGGTTGACTGGAATTCTGCGGCTTAGATGAAAATTTTGACTTCACCACTGTGATCCTTGCAAAAAATTGAGTAAAATGAGTATAAATTCGGCCTGGTTCTAACACTATAAAAATTCAGCCCTTAGGGAATCTTTATATTCCTCATGATTCCAAAAATATTCTTCTCTGCAAGTTGACGAAATATTTTCTACTCAGATTCGAAAATCGATCATGCCATCGGAGTCCTACCGAAGTTCTGGTTTGTTTGAGTATAAATTTGACATGATTCTGTCACTGTGAAAATTTGGCCCCTAGGGAATCTTTTAGATTCCTCATGATTCCATAAAGATTCCTCCCTGAAATTTGACGAAATATCTGCTACTCATATGAGGAAACTGATTACACCATCAGATTCCTTGCGGAAAACTAAGAAAACGAGTATAAAGTTGTTATACTTCTACCTCTATAAAAAATCATCCTCCTAGGGAATCTAAAGATTCCTCTACTGCATCAGAGAATATTCTTCTCGAGCTACAAGCCAAGCATGGTTCGCCCCTACGTTAGGTTTCATGCTCCCTCCTCCGTCCTCCTCTTGTTCCTAATATTTATACAAATTTGTCGACGAATATTACAAAGGGTCCTCGCCTAACACCATGGTTGGGAGGCGATTGTTGGAACATTTTTCAAATAAAAGGGTTGTAGGTTCAAACCTGTGGACCCATTGTTTTTTCGGCATAATTAATTTGACAAACACGGTTATAACTATCCACCCGGCCATGTTTAATGTGGTTACAAAAATCTTTTTTTTTTATGTAAAAGGTATTTGTTGACTTTGTATATGGTCAACGAACCATTCCATTGGTTTGTTCTTTTTAATAATATATAAACATATGTTAATATAACAATTTTTCCATATAATAACCTAACCAACATATATTTTGGTGACATAAAAAATTTTAGGGGCAAATTTTCACCCATGGGCAAAATTAAAGGGTTTTAAATTTTTATTGAGTGAATTTTTTTGTATCATAGTATATTATTTCAAATCGCCCCAAATTTATTTTATAAAAAAATTACGTCTAGAGTTTAGCCCACCTTATTTTAAGGGAGAGGGTAAAAAAAGTAAATTTATATTTCAAATCACCCCAAATTTATTTTATAAAAAAATAGGTCTAGAAGTTAGCCCACCTTATTTTAAGGGAGAGGGGGAATTAAAATAGCTTATACACATATTAACTCTGAATCTATTGGATCAAATCTCCTTTCACTCTAAATAGGTTTGCATCTCAAGAGATTTGATCCCTCTAGGCCCTTGATAGCTCCGGATTTAAGATGGATCTAGGTTGGTTGTAATGTAATATAATGTGTTGTTTATCCCTAAAAATAAAAATCACACTATGTGAAAACAATTTTACTTGATCAAAATAAAATAAAAATCATAAAAAAATAACATTAAAATAAAAATAATTTCATCGTATTTACCTATGTTATTGACATATGGTATGAGAACCCATGGTATTCATGTGGAACATAACATATTTAAATGGTAAAATTAAACCAACCTAGATCCATCTTAACTTAGGATCTACTAAGCAGAGAGATAGAGATATCAAATAGCTTGTGACGCAAACCTATTTTCACTGAGTGAAAAGAAATTTGAACCCTATTGAGGTTTGGTGGATCGAAAGTTAAAATAAATTTTATTTTAAAATATTGTTAGGAGCGGTAAATAATATATTTCCCCATTAAGCTAGAGATTTAATGATAATAGGGTAATTGACATTATGGATTGTGTGAATTTGAAGATGATTTTTATATAAGTAGTTTTTTTCTTTATCTAAGTGAGTTATAGCTTAGTGAGAAAAATTTAGTATTTTTCTGTATCAATGCTTCAAATTAAAAACTCTGATATATCGAGGGTTTAACAAAATCTTCTTATAATTTTCTTTCATGGAATATTTTCTCTCCTCCATGGAATTCCTGCAAGACTAGACTCCTCCTTTAACTAAGCCTCATGAGTAGCAGACTCTTCTCTGGGAAAGGATTCATCTTATCTTCAGTAAGTTCAACTGACCTTTACTTTCGTTTCAATACCTTTATTGAAAATATCTAATATCAACACGCTAAATATCATTTTAGCAAAATCTTATTGAAATTTAAACTAAAATATTATATTTTCTGAAAAATAAATCTAATTAAATATGAAACTTTGGAAATTTATTTTTAGCAATGACACGTTGTTTTTCACCCTAATCTCTTCAAATTTTAACTTCATTGGCTTCAATATTTGCAGGTATACATTGTGCTTTTTTTTTTTTACTTTTAACTTAGATGAAACTCGTAAAAGGAAATGCTAAAAGTGATATCAAGGGTTGTTTAAAAATGAGATCATCATAAAAAAATTCTATGATGGTTAGGAGGACCCGTCAAATTTAACCCATGAAGCCACATATTTTAAACCTTAACAATTCCGGAATAAGTCTAGATGGTGTTGTTAACTTTTTTATACTTTATTCTTAGTTTATTTCATTAAGTATGAAAACATTCCCATGAAGCCACATATTTTAAACCTTAACAATTCCGGAATAAGTCTAGATGGTGTTGTTAACTTTTTTATACTTTATTCTTAGTTTATTTCATTAAGTATGAAAACATTTTCTTGAGTAGTAAGTGATCAGGTGATCATGTCCAAGTGAAGAAAATGCTCAAAAATGGAACTGCTCAGAAATGGTTGCAATCTGAACGACCGGAAAGGCCTTGTCGCTGCAATTCTGGCGCCGTGAATGGGACTCAAATCCGATGTCATATGTGAAAGTTACTGAGGTTTTAAATCACCAAATGACCTCCAAAAATAGGACTTTGACTATGATTTTGTCAAAATTTAAATGGAAAATTTCATTTTTATTTAAAGTTTTTATAGGCCTGTCATAGGGTGCCATGTGGCCTTCCCGGAGGCTACCACGTGGCCCCAGGGCATTGGTTAAAGGGTCATATCAAAATTTTGGAGGGCAAGGGGGGACAAACCCTTGACCCGACTCCTCGGGCAGGGTCGACCAAACCACTACACCATGGGCAGAACTTAAATACTCGGGCAAGTCGGGTCATGGAGAAGTTTGAATGGGAAGACAAAGGTTTAAGCCCCCAGGGCTAAGGGTTACAGGCCCTGCAACCACGTGAAATGACCAACGGATAAGCCCCATGAAAACTGATGGAACAACGGTCCTTAGCGCCTTGGTGCTAGCCCTTTTCTCCATGTAACATTCAGGCGGTGACCGTGGGCGCGGGATTTTAACGTTATCCACCAACATTAACAGTCGAATATTTTAATGTGAACGCGCTGACACGACTGAAAGTTGCAATAAATGTTCTGCCTAAAATAGCACGCGGTTCCACCAATTGTGTCTCTCTTCCTTTTTTGGTGGAGCTAATTGGAGTTCCTCCAGTTTTGGAGGAGGTTTTCTAGTGCCACTGGAAAAAAAAATTGGGTCATAACTTTCTCAATTTTCGACCAAATGAGATAAAATTTTAGTCAATTTTTGCTTTCTTCAGCATTCTAGAGTTTTTGGGACAAGTTGTAGAGTGAATAGAGGTTTTTTTCGGCCATTTTTGCTTCGGGGAAGAGGAAAGAGCCATCAAGGCCATCAGGGAGATGGAGTTGTATTGGGTTGTACTTCACTGTTTCAGGTGAAGAAAAATCCATTTTTATCTTATTTCTATCTTTTGAAGTCAAATTCACAACCTTTTTTGCTTGTTTAGGCATATCACTGTGTAACCATTTTAAGAAATTTAATAGAGCAAGGACATACCATTGGGGAGCCTTGGACTGGCAGATGTAGCCCAGGAGGGGTGAACTGCCTCATCATTTTGTTGTGTTATGATATGGTGAAGTTTACTTGTTATGTATTTCTACTGTGTTATATTAAACAGTAAATTTAAATAAAAAATCCTCACACATAAAACTCAGAAACATTTCCAAAACCACTTTTTTTAACTTGCAAATCATGGAGAACAATTTGCACATTAAATTAAATGGAAATGGATACTTTGCATAGAAGTACAAATAGTTTCATTTTCAGATCAGATGGTATCAGAGCTCAATATTTGAGCATTAGGAGCTAGATTTTTACTCTGCATTTGTTCTTATGCAAAGATATAGTTGATTGTTTGCAATTTGTTATGCTTACTGAGCTTAAACTCAAAAGAGGGGAAGGACACTTGGTTAGTGCACAAAGTAATCCTCAACCAAGAAGGGCTAGAGAGCCACCTCCAAGAGCCACAGAAGAAGCCTCAAGCATGCCTTCAAGGGAAGGAAAAGCTCCTGAAGACATTGATCCCAAAGAAGAGGAACGGGTGTTCCGAAAGGCTTTCCTAGACATGATAGAGATGGTGAGGATACTCTACCAAGAAAGGAATGACAAGCTTGTTGGAGAAGGGTATAGACACTAGAAAGAAAGAGAGGGTTCTTCAGGAGGAAAGAAAAGTGATGACAAGTCAAAGAAAGGACATGGAGGTAATGGTGATCCACCATCCCCATCTTCATCCTCTTCCTCTACATCGTCATCCTCTACTTCGGTGAATCAATCTCACAAGTCTAAAACCACCAGTAAAATTCCATTTTTAAAGCTTGATGTTAAATTTGAGTTGCCTATGTTTAATGGTGAGGTCAATGCAGAGAAACTTGACAATTGGATAAGACAGTTGGAAGTTTATTTGAGGATACAAAACCTTCATGAAGACGACACCAAGATTCATTTAGCCTCTTTGAGAATGGAAGGAGCCGCATTGGTATGGTGGGAAGAAAAGACTAAGGATGATATTAAAAAACATGGTAAGATCACTTTATCATGGGCTGAATTTATTTCCGAAATTAAGCAGCAATTTTATCCATTAGTTCATTTACAAAAGGCTATCATGAATTGGAAAAGTTTTAGACAACTTAAGGGACAAAGTGTTCAAGATTACACTCAAGAGTTTAGACGAAGGGCTTTATTACTTGGGATTTATTTGCATAGCCAAGAGACTTTGCTTAAATATATAGGTGATTTACACAGCTATCTTATACATACTATCCTTATGTTCAATCCTACTAGTCTAGATGAGGTTTGTGTCCAAGCCACGCATTTAGAGGCTAGAGGTAAACAATATTTTGATGGGAATGAGGGTAGTGAATTTAAAGGCAAAGGAAGAAAAAGGAATGCAAACTCTAGGAAAGAGAAAGGGAAATTATTTTTTAAAAACTGTTCCAAAACAAGCCATGATGAAGACCATTGCTGGAAACTTCATCCGGAGCTCAAACCAAAAAAATTTAAAACCAAATATAAGGCCAAAGAAAAAGGAAAAACGATTGCATTAGCTGAACAAGACTTAGGGTCTGAATCAGGAGATGAAACTAAAATCATAGCCATGGTACTAAAGAACATAAAAGGGAAAGAGATTGTAAAAGAAACAAATCCTAGTTCTAGCACTTTAAAATGTCACAAAGAAGCTCCAAATGAAGAGAGGAGGATTGAGCTATTTCATGTGAGGCTAATTTCCATACACATAAAGATAGACACACTATTTGACAGTGGGTCACAAGCAAATCTCATCTCAGAATACTTAGTCAAGAAGCTTAAACTTGAAACCATTCCACATCCCAAGCCATATCCACTTGGATGGATTTGCAAGGATGCTAATTTACAAGTTTCAAGGAATTGCATGTTGCACTTCGACATAACATCTCATTATGTTGACTTGGTTGAATTATATGTGGTACCGCTTGAAATTACAGGTGCGGTGTTGGGTAGTCCGTAATTATATGACAGAAAAGAGATCTTCCATCGCCATGAGAACAAGTATCACCTATTCAAGGATGGCAAGGAGTTTATCATGAGAGCACATCAAAAGAAGCTAGAATCTTCTTTAGTGAATGCAGGGCAATTGAAAAGGCTTGTCAATGCAAGTCAAAATTTGGCTTTTTTGATGATTAAGCAAAAATATTTTGTACATAATCCTTTTCATGTTATTGCTGATATAAATGATGATATGTTTCAGTCTGAAAGCAGGTCATCTTTGGAAGAAGATGACAAGATGTTGCACAAGGTGTCTTTGGTGTCGATCGGTGTAGAGAACAAAGTGTCGGTGCAAAGTGGTGCAAAAATCCAAGAAAGGGAAAAGCATGCAAGAAAAGAGGACACAAATTTCAGCATGGATCAATGTTGGTTTCAGAATGTCAGATTGGTATGGTGAGAAAACCTGGTTGGGAATCGACACAAGTACATGGCTCATTCGGAAAAAATTCACCATAAGGACAGTTGGCAAGGTGAATATTATTTCCAGTTTCCTTTGAAGGTAGACCATTGTAGGAGAAATATGTTTTCTGCAAATTTTAGTTGTTGTTCAGCAAATTCCAAAATTTTTCATCATGACACAGTCAAGGTTAGCAACAGTCGGTCAACAAATTCAAGGAAGAATTTATCTTTTTATGAGAAGCTTAATTTGATGAAATCAGAAATATTTTAGTGGTTCAAGGTTGGAATATTGGAGAATCAGTCTCCTCATCTTTAGTTTATATAATTGAGAGAGATTTTTGGGTCCAAAAGCTTCCCATTGGGGAGGTGTGATCAGGTGATCATGTCCACGTGAAGAAAATGCTCAAAAATGGAATTGCTCAGAAATGGTTGCAATTTGAATGACCAGAAAGGCCTCATCAATGTGATTCTAGCACCATAAATAGGACTAAAATCCGATGTCATATGTGAAAGTTACCGAGGTTTGAAATCGCCCAATGACCTCCAAAAACAGGACTTTTGCCTATGATTTTGTCAAATTTTGCAAAAAAAATTAAATGGAAAATTTCATTTTTATTTAATTTTTTTATAGGCCTATCATATGGTGCCATGTGGCCTTCCCAGAGGCTTCCACGTGGCCCCAGTCCATTGGTTAAAGGGTCATATCAAAATTTTGGATGGCAAGGGGGGGTCAAACCCTCGACCCGACTCCTCGAGCAGGGTCGACTCGACCATTACACCACGGGCAGAACTTGAACAGTCAGGCGAATTGGGTCATGGAGAAGTTTGAATGGGAAGAGAAAGGTTTTGCAGGCCCCGCGACCACGTGCAATGACCAAGGGCTAAGCCCCATTCAAACCGGTGAAACAACGGGCCTTAGCACCTTGGTGCTAGCCCTTTCCTCCATGTAATCTTCAAGCGGTGACCATGGGCGTGGGATTTTAACATCATCCGCCAGCATTAACTGTCGAATATTTTTCATGTGAACACGCTGACATGACTGACAGTTACAATAAATGTTTCACCTAAAACAGAACGCGGTTCCGCTAACTCTGTCATTCTGCCCTTCTTGGTGGAGCTAACTGGAGTTCCTCCAATTTTGGAGGAGGTTTTCCAGTGCCACTGGGAAAAAATTTGTTTGGGTCATAAATTTCTCAATTTTCGACCAAATGAGATAAAATTTTAGTCAATTTTGGCTTTCTTCAGCATTGGGGAGTGTTTGGGATAGGTTGCAGAGTGAACAGAGGTATTCTTTAGCCATTTTTTTCTTTAGGGAAGAGGAAAGAGCGAGCAGGGCCATCAGGGAGATGGAGCTATATTGGGTTGTACTTCACTATTTGAGGTGAGACAAAAGCCATTTTTAGCTTATTTATATCTTTTGAAGTCAAATTCACAGCTTTTTTTTCCTTTTTAGGCATATTTTTCATTGTGTAACCATTTTGAGAAATTTAATAGAGAAAGGACATACCATTATCTGATTCTTCACCACCTTCCTTGTATCTAAATATCTTCAATATGAAGAGTGATTTATCCATCACCTCCCTTTATTTTTAGTGTTGGTGGCCTTAGGTTCCCATCTGGGTGCAAAGGGAGCAATTTGAGCAATTCTCCCCTCTTTTCATATTCTGTTGAAATTGCTAGTTCCTGCTCATTAAATAAAATGTAACTTAAATTAGAATTTGAACAAAGAAATTTGAAAACTAGAATATGAACACTGTATTTGAAAATTTTGAAAATTGGTTGCTGAATGGGGAAAATTCATGTGCATATATGTTTGAAATCAACAATAAAACTGAAGGAAATTGGATGTAAATGTAATATCTGACAACTGAAGAGGAAAGTGTGTAACAAAAGAAAATATTTGATTTAATTTTAACACTGAAGGCACATCGCAATTCTTGAATAGGTTTGAAATCTAATAAAGAAGAACTAGCCTAGTCATTTATTTGACTTTTCTTTTCATTTTAATTTTAGTTTTCTCAATATTTTGGTAATCCGATAAATATGAAAAAATTTAATTGTTAACTGTTTAACTTTGTGCATATCTATCAAAATTTCGAGAACATTTTGAAACCTGAAATGATTTATGCTCAAATCCCTTTGAAAACAACTTGGATCGCTTTCTTATGCATTTAAAAAAATATTTCCCTATTAATATCCAAATCATAGAAATGGAGAATCGATAATCTACTTACTTGAGATGAAAATGTAGCTATATTCATCGAAGTCTCACAAATAATGTTGCAAGTTGGGGCTCAACACAGAAAATGCCACAAAATAAGAATTTGTTAGGAAAATAGTTAAAATTATTGAAAAACATAAACAAACAATGTAGAGTTTACTAGGGGTTGAAGGGGTGCAGGGTGGGTCCAAAGAGAGCTCTACGATTTCCTTCTAATATTGAGAGAAATCTTGCATGGAAATTTTTGTTCTTTCTGTCTCTTGCTACAATGAGTGTTTTGAAATCAACAAAAAACACTCTTTTCTTCCACATCTCTGTAGGGTTTGAGTAAACTCACAGTATCTATGACCTCATCTGGAGTAGGGTTAGTACATAGGCATTTTGTGCACAATTCTTTGTGAAGCTTCTTATGCTTTTGGGTTGGTCTCCAGCGAGGCAATAAATTTTCTTCATTTATTCGCTCTGAACTTCTAATATGTGGAGATCCAGTATTGAGAAAACATGAAAAATTTTGCAGTGACGAACTTCGAGATTTGAAATCTATGGGTGGAGGGAAGGAATGAGGTGCCATACTTCTTTATATTTCCTTACTAAAAGATAATAAAAACCCCAAATCATCCAAAACTAACTTTCTATTGACTTATATCCTATAGTCAATATATATAAGAAATTTCAATTAGGAAGTGGACAATTTTAAATGATTTTTTTTGGGGCAACATTAAGAATCTAAGATTGGACTCATGATAAATTCTTTAATTAATGAGGGTATATGATAAGAAAATCGTGTATCTGATAAAAATACAATTTATTCAATGTACTTTCCTTTCAATTAAAATTTTTTTTCCTAGTAACATGTATAACCCATGAAATGTTTTAAAACATTTTTTCCCTTATTTTCAAATTGACAATTATTGTATTCTTTTAATTTATTTTCTAGAAATATGTATAACCATGCAATGTTTTGTTGGACATTGCGTTCAACGCTCCCGTGTGTTTCGCGACATAGACTAACTACCTCTCGTGGATCCTAACTCTTGCGATTGTAGTGGAGATTAATGCCTGTGGGTTTTGGTCTAACAGCAATCGTGATTCTAACAATTGGTATCAGAGCAAAAGGTCTTGAGTTTGAAACTCACCGGCTCACATTGGGGGGGATATTTTTGGACATTGGGTTCAACGCTCCCCATGTGTTTCGTGACATGGACTAATTGCCTCTAGTGGATCCTAAGTCTGGCGATTGTAGCAGATACTAATGCTTGTAGGTTCTGGTCTAATGGAAATCGTGATTCTAACATGTTTTAAAACATTTTTTTCTTATTTTAAAATTGATATTAGGTTTTTTCATTTTAAAGTTGATATTAGAATAAATTATTTGATTGTAATTTTGATAATATAATTTAATAAGTATATTAAGTGAGATTCAGAATATCCACTTATTTATAATTATAAAAAATGAAATAAAAGTGTAATTTTTTTATATTATATTTATAATTAATCCAAAAAAAGTATTATCAATATACATCTATTTATATATGAGATAATGTAATAAGAATTTTCTTTTTTTTCTCTATATTCTCAATCAAATATGAAATTTGTTATATATATATATATATATATCATGTCATAACAATACAGGGTTCTTTTTTCACAACAATGACCTTCCTTCAAGGCTTTCCATCTTCAATAGCCATCATTTATCATGTATCATACACATACAGTTACTATATATATATATATATATATATATATATATATATATATATATATATATATATATATATATATATATATATATATATATATATATATATAGATATATATATAGATATATATATATAACTTATAAATTCCAAGTCTAATTTATAATTTCATAAGTATGAGATTCCTTCTCATGGTGTTTGGCTCCTATTCTATTTGTTATTTTGTCATGTTCATTTGATAATGATATCGTATTAGGATTAATATATGACTTCACTTATTATCTAGGCATTCAATATGTTTTCCATAATAATTATTATTTTCTTATATATTTGATTATCGAAGTATATGTTTTATTTTATTTTTATTTTTATTTCCTCTCACATTGTGGTGTCACAAAAGAATATTCACCTTTTATAATCTACTATTTTATTTTATATTTTCTTTAAAAATACTTATTGTTTGTTAAGAGAGGAAAATGAGCTCTGCTTAGTTAAGTGAAGAAAAAATGGTCTATGCGCTAGGATCCTATGTGTTCATCATAGAAGTCATATTATCATGAGAAGGACATTCATCTAATGCAATTATACTTTGATACCAATACAAAAAAACATCACATGTAATTAGTTGAGAATGATAGATTGTTTATTGTAGTACTATTCTTGAAGTGAAAAGCCCCTTGATGATCATTGTTTTGTGACATATTATTCCAAGTAATGAACATGCATAGACTATTTTTTATATTGTTAGATTTTTTAACTCGCCCATTGTTGATTTTTAATGAGTTTGTGTTATTACCTTTTTTTCATCGTGTAGGAAATTAAGTTTCAATGCATATTCATCTTCCATTCATTCTCATTTTTTATTTTGTGTGATTTCAAATAATTTTTTACCAAGTCAACATTATTAGAGTTTTTAACTGTAGAATAAATTACAACAACAACTACAATAGTTATGACCCAAAAGTAGGTGAAAAACCTACATATTATGATGAAACACCATATTTTAAAGTTATTGGTTTATTTGAACTTGAGGAATTAGAGAAGTATCTACTTTTTAGAAAAGTGATGTATAAGAAAACAGAAGAATTTTATGTAAATATTCATGATTTTGATATAGCTATTCATAGACCTTATTTTCACGTGAAGCCTATATAATATGAATTACATAGAATATGGCAGGGTTATCTAGATGCGTAAAGACCAAGTTTGAGAAAAAGAATTTATTTGGGTCAACATCACATGCCTTTGGGGGTGCCTTTCCAATTAATTTCCCCTTGGGATGTGATAAGACATTTGTGGTAAAACATAATAAAAACATGAAAAAATATTTTCAATAGTGAATAACAAGAACCTAGAGAAACATTACCCATGATTTTTCTTTTCCAAAACATGGAAAATTGTATATCTTAGTTTTTAAATAAATATTTTTTCTTATTATTACATATGTTTCTATATATTGGTAACAAATCACTAATATTTTATAATGTTTTATAATTTTTTAGAAGATTAACCAATAATTTTCAATACTTTATAACCTAGTGAAAAAATCGCCAATATTTAAGAAAATTTTATAATTTAGTGAAAGATTCGCCAAAAAATTATATATGAATATTATATTAATGAAAAAATAGCCTATACAATTTTCTATATACCGTGGGGATTCGCCAATTTATTATACATATAAATTTGGGGGGTTTCTTAAAATTTTCCTTGGTGTTTAATAAGTTCATTGGTTTTCACTTTTTGGCATATGGTTTTGTTTAGATGGTTATATTATCAACCATATTGTTATATATATGTATTTTTTTTAAATAACCATATATGATTTTAAATTGATTTTTTTATATGGTTTTTGTCTTTTATGGGAGTTTTAATATATATATATATATAGTCTTTTTTGCAGGGGAAACAAACCAATGATGGAATCTCAAGTGTCAATAGCTGATGGGATTCCATGTATGCTGTAAATATCTGAATCCCATCAGATATTTACGTCATCGTAAATATCTCGCCGAGCTCTATAACTTGGTCCTCGTTTCATAAAATTGTGAACACTTTGATTTTTTAGCCTTTCCAGAGATCTCTTGGATTTTTGAGCATCTTTGGAGCCACTTGGATCATTCCTCCCCACTGAGGAGCTTTTGGTCCTCCAAAAACATGAAAATTATCTACAATATGTTTTAATCCCTTGTTTGCAAAACAAGTGCATTAACATGCCATATTTCCTTCCCCTTCACCTTTATTCTTTAGAGCCATAAGTGATGAAACAACGCCTGCATCCTCTGAAAACCTGTAGTACAATATTTTCAAAATACATGTTTAATTACATGACCAATCATGACCCAAGAATCCCCATACTTTCCAATATTTTATAACACATATTGATTGGTTAAGTTTACATCATAATAGAAACCAATACACCAGCTATCAACAAAAAGGCCAAAAACATCATCATTACTTTAATAAGTGATGGAAAACACCTCACCTCTTTTACAATTATATTGCAAAAAATTATTTACAAAATGAAACCATGATAAGATATTTTATCTAATAAAACCATCTCTCACTCATCAAAGTGAAGGGTCATCATCCTGGTGCTGAAGCTCTTGCTTAACAACTTTTTCAAGTTGTTCTTGCACGAGCGATTTTTCCTTGAGATGTTACTCTGGATAGAGCCTCCAACATGTGGCTCTTTTATGTCCATCACTATTGCAATGACTACAAAAACTCTTCTTCCTTCAGACCTGCTTAACCTTCTTCCTTCCCTGATGTGGAGAAGAAATTTCAACACTCGGCAACCACATGGTTATATTAGCCACAAAAACTACATGGTTTTCTGCACCATGATTTCTTCTCGTCATTAACAATATTATTGTAATCAAAATGAACCCTAGAATACAAATACTTTTTATACTTCTCTTGGTTATCTCTGGTGAAATTCCGATGACGAGATATTTCCTTAGTTCTTCCTATGCAATGTTCACTGACATGGGAGGATTGTGATGTGTCCCCATCATCCTCTTTCCTCGATGGTTTCGAAAATTCCTTGGAAGATTCTTCTACCTTTGAGAAATATCCTTCAGTTTATCCCGTATTGGTAAGGAGTTTTAGGTCAGTTCTTGAAAAGGGTACCTCAAGGCTTCCAATAGAAATAACATCACGTGAAAATGAAACTGAAGAACGATCAACATTGTTTACCTCAATTGTTGTTTTTGAAGCAAGTTATCATGGCTTTTCTAAGCCTCTGTTGCGCTTCAACTCTTCAAAGGCCTCTTTTGTGGCTCGTAACTAAAGCTACAATATTTGCTTCTCCTCTTTTTCTTCTTGTATAAGTCGCTTCAATTCAACATTCTCTCCTTGAGGCTTCGATTGATCTCCTCATTTGAATGATGAGAATATGATGAAGAACATGAATATTCATTGAATGATGGATATGGAGCATCTTCCTCTTCTCTTTCTTTCTCATGTTCCTCTCTTGCCATTTTCTCCTCATAATCGACATACATTTTATCTACCATGTTGGCCATCTTGTAGATGGCCTTGTATATATCTCTGTCATCCTCCATTTTTTTTCTCGTTGCATGTTCAATATCTGGTTATCATTCACACTCATAATTCGCATCAACAAGAAGACATTTTTTATACCGAACTTGATCCAGATTCTCTCAACTACCATAATTAACCAAGATATTTTACTTTTGTGATGTTAGAAGAATTGCATGTGAAAGAGTATGAAAAACCACATGTGAAAAATTTAAAGAAGAGGAAACATAAAGACAACAATGTGAAACAAAGGCACAACAGGTTGATAACGGAGTTCACCCAGTGTGGGCTACGTCTCCGCGCTTTTCTAAAAGTGGGGAGGTCAATTTCATTAATATTCAGCAAAAATAAAATTGCATGCATGTACAAAAGGTACCTTATACCTCCATTTACAAGGATGGCATGAAAATTCACACCTCTGCTAAATACATGGACTGCACCGCTGAATTACTAGCACTAAATTCTGTCAAATGACAGTAAACTCAACTCCTTCCTACCACCATCAAAATCTGGACCATCGGGAATCTCAAGGACTCCAAAAATATTTATTCTCGTTGGTTGAATGGAATTCTACTACTCATATGACAAACCTGACTTCACCACTGTGCTCCTTGCAAAAAACTGAGTATAAAGTCGACCTGGTTCCGACACTGCCAAAATTCGCCCTTGGGGAATCTGTTAGATTCCTCATGATTCCATAAATATTCCTCTGTGCAATTTGATTGAATATATGTTGCTCATATCCGAAAATTAATCATGCCATCAGACTCCTAACGAATTTCTGGTTCGTTTGAGTATAAATTTGGCATGATTCTGTCACTGTGAAAATTTGGCCCCAAGGGAATCTTTTAGATTCTTGATGATTCCACAAAGATTCCTCCCTGAAAGTTGACTAAAGATATACTTCTTAGATGATGAAACTGATTACACCATCATATTCCTTGCGGAAAACTAAGAAAAATTAGTATAAAGTTGTTATACTTTTGCCTCTATAAAACATCAGCCTCTAAGGGAATCTAAAGATTCCTCCCTTGCATCACAAAATAATCTTCTCAAACTTCGTGCCAAGCATGGCCCACCCCTGCGTTGGTTTTTGTGCTCCCTCCTCCATATTTCTCTGGTTCTTGAGCCTTTATATAAATTTTCTCATAGAGATAACAAAGGGTGCTCGCCTGACACCATGGTTGGTAGGCGATTGTTGAACATTTGGAAAAAAGGGTTGCAGGTTCAAACCTGCAGACCCATTGTTTTTTGGCATAAGTTGTTTAAAAAACACATTTATAACAATCCACTGAGCCATGTTTATTATGGTTAAAACAATTTATTTTTATTTTTTTATGTAAAAGGTATTTGTTGGCTTTGTATATGGTCAACGAACCCATTTCGTTGGTTCTTTTTAATAATATATAACCATATGTTGATATAGCCATATTTACATATAATAAGCTAACCAACATATATAGAGGTGTTTAATAACTTCATTGGTTTTCACTTTTTGGCATATGGTTATATTATCAACCATCTTGTTATCTATATGTATTTTTTTTTGTAATAACCATATATGATTTTAAATTGATTTTGGTTTTTATATGGTTTTTGTCTTTTATGGGAGCTTTAATCTATATATATATATATATATATATTCTGCAAGGGAAAGGAACCAATGATGGAATTTCAAGTGTCAATAGTTGATGGCCTTCCATGTACGTTGTGGGTCCCACCTGATGACTGGGATGTCATGTGGCATACTGTGAGCCCTCTCTTTTTCCCCGTATTGTCAAATTTAAACTGCAATAAGTTGAATATATGGACTCAGATTGAGGCATCGTTTGCATCGTCAAAAATCTTCCACTGATCTCTATGACTTGGTCCTAGTTTCATAAACTTGTGAACACTTTGATTTTTGAGCCTTTCTTGAGCCCTGTTTGATTTCCAAGCCACTCTGGAGCCACTTGGATGAGAAAAGGAGGAGAGAAAGAGAAAGAGGAATATGGGGAGGGATAAGAGGAATGAAAGGAGAAGGGAAGAATGATGGTGAATTAAATGGAAATATAAAGGAGAGGGAGAAGGAGAAAAAGAGGAAGAGGATGGAGAAGGAGATGGAGAAAAAACAAGAAGGAGAGAATAAGGGGCATGGAGAATAATAAGGGGAATATATGGACAAGAATAATGAAAGGAAGAGGGAATAAGGAGCAGGCGAGGGAAAATAAAAATAGTAAAAATAATAAAGAAGAAGGATAGGGTGGGAGAAAATACAAGGAAATTAGGAATAGGGAGAGGAAGAAGAATAGGTTGGAGAGGGAAAGGGAGGGGAGAATAATAATGGGAAGGTAGAGGACAATGAGAATAAAATGAAGAGGAAAAATGAGATGGAAAGGGAGATTAAGAGGAGAAAGGAGAAGGGGTATGTAAACCCTTAATCATTATTTTTAATTCTTTTATGATTTGGGATCTCATATATCAATGCATCCTACATCCTTGATCCCAAATATAACCCCTCACAAAAATCTCAAATTCCATTCACTCACATTTCAAATCCTAAATATAAAATGAAATTTATAAGTTTAAAAGAAAGGGGAAATGAGAAATAGTCTCTCTTTTTATAAATCTAACAATTAGATTAAATCTCATCTTATAATGTATTAAAACAAGATACTTCATCCTTCTACAATTTGCAGAAACAAAACATGATCACACAATCACATAACAAGAGAAAGAGACAATCAATCACACAACAAAAGATGTATCTAGGGAAAACAACTACTCAAAACCCCTTTATCTCCATATTTCATAAATTCAGGATCATGAAACAATACAATGCTATTCCTCCACTGAGAAACTTCCTGTACTCTGCTAACTATCTCACTCTGATCTAGCTCGGATATGGCTTGCGATCAAAGAAATTTTGGTCCAATATTTAACTTGTTGCTTGCCTTTTCCTGGCCTACCTTGCTTATGCATTCTTGGGCTAATTGAGCCCCTATTCATTAGGAAAATACCAATTAATTATTGTGCAATCCTTCAAGGCCTTCTTGATGACCTCATGCATGACCTGTACAATTTTCTAACTGTAAAATTGTTAGATTTCTTCCCTTTAACCTTAGTCTCAACTAGGTCTTCCTTGGAACTGACATGCAACAACCATTTATAGTGAATTATCACTTAACTGATTGATCACTACTTGTGAATTAAATCATATTTAATTCATTGGACCTATCACTAGCTCATCTCTTAGTTAGAACTAGTTAAACTGATTTTAACTCACTTAATTGAGTTAACTAATTCCAAATCACAAATAACTGTAACTAGACCCTCTAAAAATAGGAAAATCCTCTACATGAATCATCTTTGACCTCTAACTCAAATTTCCTAAGCTAAATAAGTCTTTTTGACTTAGTTAACTAATACAAGTTGTCATTATATGAAATTACAAATTTTCTTCCAATTTAATTAAGGGAAAATTAAATCAGAAACCCCCTATGGTGCCATTTGTGGGTGCCATTTTGTTTTTCCATTTTCAATGTTTCTTGTTGCCAATTTCAACACTCCCTCTCAACAAGAAAGTAATTCAATCAATCCTGATCTAGTACCTTTATAATGTTCTACATGTAACACTTATCTAGTGTTGTTTTCTACTACAAATCCTGAAATTGAAGAGCCTTAGAAAAAAATTGAATCAGTATGATACATCTACCATTAGAGTCTCTGACTGTTGCTGGCTACTACACTGTCTACTGGAAACTCTAAGCTGCTGCTAACTCTTCATCTGTTCCCTCTACACTATTTCCAACTCTGATCCATGCTCCAGTATCTCACTTATGTCATTCTAATTTATGTCTTTCTGACATATGGCTGCATCAATCCTACTGATCCTTCCTGCTACTATGTTACTATGGGCTCCCCGTAGCCAGATCTGATCCATGAGACAAGCCATCTCAATGGATCCTACCCAAACTTCTTATCTTGGGATTATGTATTCACATCGCCCCACCTCTCACCTAGAGGTATGGTTACATGTACTCCCTCTACCCATATGGCTTGAATCCCCCCCTACTAGAGGTCTCTACTTGAGTGGATGCCTTCACTCGATCTCCTATCTGCTTCTCCAATTGTTGCTACTCCATAACTTTCTGAGACTGCTTCTTAGGCACATGTTGAGAGGTAATTTATGCTCCCTCTCAACCACCAAGTCTCTACCCTTTTCTTTGCTCCTCAAATCTTTGCATGCATCTGTTACCTCAAGTGCATACAGGTTCTTGACTTGCACATGCTCTAATTATCATGTAGTCACAAAATTTTCTAAAAAAAGAGTTGATTTTAAATCAATGATATCTCCCTCATCCGAACTCTGATTCGACCGATTTTTTTTTTAATTTGAGTATTTTGTCGTAAGGAATCCATATAAGATATTTTTTTTTGAAACATTAAAAAAAAATTCAAATATTCTTTGCAAACTCGCAGCCCAAAAAATTATTGTTGTGATACCATGTATAAAATCTAAGAATGGGATTCAATATGATCTTATAATGTACTAAAACAAGAAAAAAATGGGATGCAAGAAAAAAATGTGATTGCACAATCACATAACAAGTAGGATAAAGAGACAATCAATCACACAACACAAGATGTATCTGGGGATAACAACTACTCAAAATCCCTCTAGATCTATAATGCATAAAGTCAAGATCATGAAACAATACAATGTTATTCCTCCACTGAGAAACTTCCTACACTCTACTGACTATCTCACTCTGATCTAGCTTAGATCTGGCTTGCAATCAAAGTAATTTTGGTCCAATATTTAACCTATTTCTCGCCTTTTCCCGGTATGCCTTTCTTACATATTCTTGGGATAACTGAGCCCCTATTAATTAGGAAAATACAAATTAATAATTGCGCAATCCTTGAAGATCTTCCCAATGACCTTATGCATGACCTGTACAATTTTATAATAGTACAATTGATAGATCTCTTCCATTTAACCTCAATCTCGACTTGGTCTTCCTTAGAATTGCCATGCAATAGTTATTTATAGCGAATTATAAATCAACTGATTAATCACTACTTGTGAATTAAATCTGATTTAATTCACTATACCTATCACTAGCTCATCTCTCAGTTAGAACTAGTTAAACTGATTTTAACTCAATTAATTGAGTTAAATAATTATACTCACAAATAAATGTAACTACACCCTCTAAAAATAGGAAAATCCTCTACATGCCTCCTCTTTGACCTCTAACTCAAATTTCCTAAGCTAACTAAGTCTTTCTAACTTAGTTAACTAATACAAGTTGTCATGAGATGAAATTACAAATTTTCCTCCAATTTAATTAAGGGTAAATTAAATCATAATCCCCTTATGGTTTCATTTCTGGGTGCCATTTATGGTTTCCATTTTCAATGTTTCTTGTTGCCAATTTCAACACACCTTTCCTCTGATGGGATTCCAATATATTTGGTGAAAGGTCCTCAAATATTCATTGGTTACTCGTATAAAATTCTGCACAGACCACTCTTAAATCGAACAATCTCTACCTCATCTAATCATGATAAAATGAATTGAAAGTGACACAAATTTTCCCTATATTTTTGAAATGGAGAGATAGTGAGATGAAAGCCACTATATGCATTATTATTTTTCTAACTTGTTAGGTTTTTTCATCTCTTCGCATTGTTAATGATCATATTGTGTCATCGCATTACGGTAGCATTGTAATGAAATAATTTTCATTGAAAAGCATGATCGTTAAAAAAAAAAAAAAAAATAACTTATTTATACTATGAAATTAGTTCTATTTACTCATAATTATTATTAATAATAAAATAGTAGACAAAAGGACACTTGACCTCATTAGCATTGTAATTCTATAAATAAAATTCATTTTTTTTGAAATGATCCATAAATTGTTGTTGATATTCCATTGGAACAGTTCATCACAACAAATCTTGTATCATGTTGAATTTTTTTATTATGTAGGTTTATTTCCTTAGGTATGGAAATTTATTGTCACTAGCTTATTGGTCAAATTTATTTAAATCACCAAAATATGAAAATGAACAAGAAAATGAGCACACTATTAACACAAATGAACAAAAGATGTAGCTTGGGAAACCAAAAATGGTAAAACCCTAACTAGAAAGTGAGGCATATGTTGTTGTCTCTTTTCTTTAGCTATGAAGATGTAAATACAAAGAAAGGGGTACACACAATCGGCTTTCTTTTTACATTGTGGCTTAAACGAATGCTCTCAAATCCCACTCTTTGATACTTTGATCAACTATGGAACAAGTGAAATGCTAAAATAATTACACCTCCACTCTTCTTAGTGACCTACTATTTAGCACATCTTGATAATATTCTAGGGTTAATATTTTTACATGCCTCAACCCTCAAATAGTGTTAAGTTTTTGGACCTTCAAAAAAATTATTAAAATTTCACATGTGGTTAGCCCCACATGTGAGTAATGGGGGTTTATGTGACATCAACTTGGTACCATAGTGGTCAACAAGGTAGGTTACCTTGCAAGAGGCATAGCTTCCAAATATGAGATTTCATTGAGTTGAATTTTGAAAAATTAGTGTTAGGTTTTTGGACCTTCTAGAATATTATTGAAATTTAAGATGTAGTTAGCCCCACATGCGATAAATGGGGGTTGATATGGCATTAGCTTGGTAGTGGTAAATAAGGTAGGTCATCTTGCAAGAGGCATAACTTCCAAATATGAGATCCGATTGAGGTGAACTTCAAACTATTGGAAGGATATCATGATGTAGAACAATGTCAAGGGGATGAAAACTATACTAGAAAAGAGTTGATCTAAAAAAATGTCATTTGATGCATTAAAATGGCTCTAGAAATTTCTAGACCCTATATTTCCAAACTGGGCCAACGACTAAAATGGGTCTTGCAAGCGAATTCCTTCTGAATTTGTATTACTAGAGAGTACCAAGATAGATGAAAAATTATACAATGATCCATTCCATATCACAACTCACCATTTAAGTAGGATTTTGGTACCAAATATATTTTATATAATGGAGTGAAGAAAAAAACATTCTACCTTCATATTGGAGTACCATTTTTCCTTGCATGGAAGTTGTTCTTTCAACTTGATTTGCAAAATATCATGTTTTTCGTGTCTAGTAGTTTGGGACTTATTTTGAAAAAATACATCTTAAATCTAATTGAATTGGTATTAACTTATTTATGGTAGGTAGTACCTATTCCTTATTTTTTAATCCAAAATGGAAATCTCATAGAGTTTAAATTTTCCAAATTCACTATTGGGCGTAGCCCAACTTAGCCTAGATTTTGGAAAAGACTTCACAATTTGTGGGGCGAAATGCGCAACGGAGCATAGTTTGAGGAGTTAAATATAACACGTGGTGTCGTAAGGGCTTCGAGGTGGGTCGAAGCCCCTCCTTTTGTAAAAGCACACAATTTTGTAAGGGATCAATGGCTTTGGGGCCATAGTTGCTTCTTTTAAGGATTCCATGGTATTTTGAGGATGTAATCCTATAATGTAATAGTATATATATGGTAAAATAATAAGAAGAGAGTTATGGGTGAATTATTATGATCTGTAATTTGGTAGCAAATGAGAGCCTCTGCAGTTGAGCGTGTAGATGCCTAAAGAAGAGTCTACAGCTGAGTGCGTAAACAACCTACAGCTTAGTGTGCAGGCCAAGAATTTATTGTATTCAAAGATTCATTATATTAAGCAACAGATCTTGTGGAATTGGTGTTCTTGTGTGATTGATGTGTATATTTTATTATTATCTATTGTAGCGTAGTAGTTATTATAGTTTCATTTTACTTTAGGGTAGTGATGATTTATGGTTTTATATGGTGTGTTTAAGTGATTAATCTAATGCGGTGAAGTGATTTATAAGTGATAAGAATGAGATAACATATTAATACCACATCTCCTAGCCCCACAAGACTGCAGAAACTTGGTTCTGCATCTACCCATAGTCACATTCTTCTTGCAGGTCATTGCCGAAAGGGCGAGTGATCAAAGATTTTATTGGTGCAGAATATAGATCAAACTTGGATCAATCAAAACCAAGCCAAAAAATGGTTTTGTTTCTGGGACAAGGATCTATTTGAGGGATATGTGGATGTGGTACCCATCGAAGAAGGAGATTCAAGATTGGATAGACCTGAAATTGAGAGAATTTGTGGATCAAGAAAACAAAAACCCTCATCTGAAATATGAATCATGGTTATAATAGTATATTTTTATAGATCAATATGATATTTTCTTTTATTATTTTCCTATTGAGTTTTACGAGTGGATATCGAGGTTGATTGAAAGGAAGAATTGTTTTAAGGTTGGAGAACTAAAGTGTGGACTCCTGAACTGATATAATGACTTAGGAGCACTGGCAATAGGATTTCAAGGGCTGTCGATTTTTGGATTGATAACATCTTGTGGGGATTCATTACTGAGTTCATTGTAGACTTAACCATATCCTATAGTGAAGCAGAACGATGATTCTTCAAAGAACCGCAAGGTAGGTATTTAAAATCTTTGAAACTTTGGATTTAGATGATTCTGTGTGAAAAGGGAGTTTTACAGATGTATTCAAATTGCTAGTTTAATTATGTTTGGAAGAAGAGAGAATAAATCTAAGCAAGATATTGGTGTAACGTGAATTGGAAGAGATGTAGATTAAATACCAGAAAGAGATCTCATGGACAAGACCCGAAAACCTTTGTAGAGACTGCTTATAGTCCTATTTTGAGTGGATCTGAAAGTGAAAGGGAAGAAATCCACCCTGATAACCCCCAAGTAACTTTGTATTATTCTCCCTCCCAGCGTGAGAGTTCATAGAAGCCAAATACAATAATAGCCAGGGTGTTTGTGGCTTTCCATTTCCCCATCCCCCTCCTAGAAGAAGTATGACTAATGATAGTTAGCTACTTGTTTTCAAAGGAACTGGATTGGAGGATCCAAAACAGTTTTGGTTTTTATGTGAAGTTGTATGGGAAATGAAACAGATAAACAATGAGAATATAAATAAAGTGCAGCTCGATACGATGTTGTGAGATAGATAATTGAAATGGTATATGAAGTATTCAAATAATCAAAACAATATGTTTGCAGATATTAGAACAACACTAATAAGAGAGTTTAAAAAGTCGAAGTCTAAGTTGTAGTGCATCACTGAGTTAAAAGAGATAAAAAATAAACCTACTTAGTTTTTTTGGGAGTTTTATCAGAGATTTAAGTCTTATTGCATCAGGCAAGATTTGACATAGAGTCAAATCAACATCAAGAATGGTTTATATTTTTGTTTCTACCACATATCAAATTTCCATTGATGCAACAAAAGCTAGGAACTCAAGTTGAAGCTCTAGATATTGTGATGAAATTGGAAGCCTTGACTATTAGAGATGCTAATGCAGGCATGCAACAGATTCAAAATCAACTAGTGAAACTAACCCTATAGGTACAAGACATCAAGAAAAGAAAAGAAGTTAGAGAAGAAGTGTGGTGTACGACGTGTAGATCATAGGGCCATTCTAAATATCAATGCCCTATATTCAGGGATTACATGGATGGTGGGGCACCAAATCCATTGAATGTGGGATCTAGCCTGTGGTGTGAAATATGTAAGACTAGAAGCCAACATCGTTCAAAAGACTATTATTTGTTACATAAATATGTAAATAATTTGAGGAATCTATACTAAAAAATTTGTAAATCATTAGGACATTATGAGAATAATTGTTGGGATTATGACCTAATGATGGAGGGTAGTGCTGACACTTATATAATGCAAGAAGAAGAGCATGGACATGAGGAAAATGGACAACATGGTGGTCGTGGAGGTTACCAAGGAAGAGGTCGAGGTGGTAGAGATATTCAAGGATGTGGAGAGATAATTTTCTATAACTGCGGCTAGCCAGATCATTTTGTGAGAGACTATGAGAACTCCACAACGACATGTAAGTAATGTAAATACTTTGACCACATAATTGAAGAATTTCTTGTACTTATGGTGAAGATGCAAGAAAAGAGGAATCTGTAGTTAACACAAAATATTAAAATCATGATTGTTGAAAGGAGGAACGATGAACCTTGAGTTATTATTGTCACTGGAAGTGGAGCTACGACGAGTATTGACAAAGGAGATGAAAAGAAAGAATATGAAAGTACACGTCTTAGAAAGATTGTTGAGAAAGCTCCTATTTTTTTATATTCAGAAAGAAAAATAATTATTTATGGAAGCAAATAAAATTTTTATGGATGTTGGAGCTTCAAAATCTAGTGCACAACCAAAGCTCGATCAAAAATGTAATTGTGATGTGTCATCAGCTTCAATATAGAACCGAGCTCTAACACAAGACCACGATTCAAAAAATCAAGTAAGTATTTCAAAGTCTTTTCTACAGACTTGTATGAAATTTTTAAGAGATCAAAATGTTGTAGAAGGGCTTCAAGAATTGATAGATTCTTGTGCATCCAAAGAAACATCGTGAAGTGAGATGCGCGTAGTTAATAATTTGCATCAATAGAAGAGAACTGAAAGAGAGATGAGGCTTAGGGTGTAGATAAGAGAGTATGAGATAGATCAAATTATTTTGGATCTGGGATTTGATGCTAATTTCTTAACAAAGTATACATGGGAATTAATGGGTAAGCCAAAGCTATATTGTTTACCTATTCAGTTAAGGATGGAAAATCAACAAAATATCTTCCCTAAGGGAAGACTACCAGGTGTCACAGTGGATATTGAAGGAATTCGCACTAATGCTGATTTTGAAGTAATAAATATCGTCGATGATAGTAACTCTTATCCTGCATTGCTTAGACTTGACTGGGCATTTGAAAATATGGCCATAATTAATCTGAAGAAGAGACAAATGATATTTTAAGGAAACAATATGAGAGTAATCGTTCCCTTGGATACATCAAAAAGGGTAAGATACAAATAACCAGCCAAAGAAGAATACTATGCAGCTGACATAGACAATATATATCAAATGAAAGAGAAGGAATGGGATTGTGTTAACCTTACTGAAAAGGGAAAGTTGAGTTGGGATTGTGATAGTTCTTGTACCTCAGACTCAGAAGAAGATTTGGATAACTTGCAGAATAGGCTGCACCCACAAGGTGTTGTTCAAGAATAACCAAATCAGTTCAGTGTATGATATATGAGGTAAGTAACCTACCTTCTTATTATGGATTAGGTGATTTAAATACATTTCTTAATGATTATGAAGGAAAATTTCCAGAAAATCAAAGGGTTTCAGCCTTGGATATGGCCCTGAAAGCTACCCCTGCTAGATGGTGGAATGCACACAAGAAGAATATAGAAGGTTGGCAGGAATGTTGAAGACTGATGTCGATAAGGTTTGGACAGATAAATACAGAGATAGAGATAAAATATGGTGGTAAAACTAATCCTAGGAAGCATATACAACTATGCTCTATACCATAGAAGGATATTCCACAACAAGAATGGGTACATGGATTCATTTATACATTAGAGACAATACCTAAGAATTTTTACCTAGAAATGAAGCTTCGACATGGTACCATGAACTGGGCAGACATGGTTGATGGCTTCATATTAAAATTCAGCTTTGAGGATGATTTACCATACGTAGATATGGTCCTTCAGACAGTCAAGAAGATGATATTTGAGAGTGTAACCCTACTGACATGGAAAAAACCTGATTGGGCTGTGAAGATAAAAAATGCACTGAAGTTCTATAACCTTACTATAGATGAAGAAGAAGATCCTCACAAAATCGACATAGTAGAGTCACAAGGATACTACGAAGTAACTAGACCTGAGCTAGAGATACGTATTAGGGGAATTTTGAGGTCTAAAATGGGGGAATTTTGAGGTCTAAAATGGGCCTCCTAAGAAAAATGTACAAAAAATATAAACTTTATAAGAACCAATAGGATTCAAGATGATGATGTCAACCAGGGGGGATGATTCACCATTTTTTAAGTAAAAGGGTAAAAATATTAAAAAATAATAAAATAATAAAACTACTTTTTCAACTCATATTTTCAACTTATCTCCCAAATTTTTTACTCAAATTTCGAGCAAGAGTACTTGTTGGATGAAAAATTTAATTCCTCATCCAAGGAGTACCCATGTTAAATACTTTTGATGGACCCTGCTACACGAAAAATGAGAAATACATAAAAAATGTGATTATAATCACGTTTTTCATGTATTTCTTAATTTTCGTGTAGTAGTACCCATCAAAAGTAGGAAACATGACTACTACTTGGATGAGGAATTAATTTTTTCATCCAATGAGTACTCCTGCTCGAAATTTGAGCAAAAACTTTGGGAGATAAGTTGAAAATATCAATTGGAAAAGTAGTTTTTTCTTCTTTTTTTTACCTCTAAAATTTGATGATGTAATCAAATATTATTTTATTATTTCTACTATTATTTTATAATTTCCTTAGGAGGCCCATTTTACACCTCAAAAGTCCCATAATGAGACATAACGAAGCCAATTAATATCAAGAAGGTAAACATAGGATCAGAGAAGGAACCCGAGTTTGTAACAATAGGAGATTACTGTGATGAGGAGACAATCAGTAAAGTTACAAAGTTACTTCATGAATATCAAAAACTGTTTCCCAAAAAATTTTAAGAGATGAAGGGTATAATAGGAGATCTAGGAGTCATGAATATTCCCGTTAAGCCTGATGTGAAACCAGTCAAGAAAATACCTTATAGGCTAAACCCGAAGTATAATGAGAAAGTGAAAGAAAAGCTTGATAAGATGATAACTGTAGGAATTATTGAACATGTATAAGAATAATAATGGGTAAGTACTATGGTGGTGCAAGAGAAGAAGACTCAAGGATAAATTAGGATCTATGTTGATTTGGGGAAGTTGAATGATGCATGTTTACATGATCCTTTCCCTACCCCTTTCACAAATGAAGTGGTAGACAATGTAGGAGGTAAAGAAGCTTACTCATCTACAAATGAATTCTCAGGTTATCATCAGATTAGGATTGCACCTGAAGATTGGCATAAGACCACATTTTCTACAGAATGAGGCTCATATCAATACACATTAATGCCTCTTGGATTAAAAAAATACCCTGCTATATTTTCTAAGATGGTGGTCATAGCTTTTAAGGAGTAATTATGAGCATGTGATGTGTTTCAAAGAAAAAGGAAGCCTTCCATAAGAGATAAGATGTCGTTGGTACCAAAAGTTACATTGAATGCTTTTGATAATTGGACCATTGATTTTGTTGGACCCATCAACCCACCTGGAAAGAGGAATGGTGCAAGGTACATAATTACATCGACTGATTACTTGACAAGATGGGCCGAAGCACAACCAGTAAGGGACTGCAACACATAAAATGTTGTGAAGTTTATTTTTGAGTACATATTGTCTAGATTTGGATGTCTGAATATTTTGATGAGTTACCAAAGTTCACACTTCCCAAATAATACTATTGAAGAATTGATCAAGGAGTTCCAAGTTTATCATCAGAAGAGTACCCCTTATCACCCTTAGGCCAATGGAATAGTAGAAGAATTTAATAAGATTTTAGAGAATGCACTTACAAAAGTATGCAATGTGAATAGAGATGACTGGGACCTTATAATTCCAACTGTGTTATGGGATTATAGGACCACATGTAAGAAGTCGACAGGTCATACAACCTTCAGGTTAGTTTATGGGAAAACATGTGTGATACATATGGATTACATCATGCCTAGCTTGAGGATTGCAACTTTTACAGATCTGGCAGACCCTAATATAATGGAGAAAAATAATGTTTCAGTTTCTTGCTTTGGAGGAATATGTATTTATAGCAGGATTCCATCAGAAGGTAGAAATAAAGGGAAAAGGCCTGACATGACAGACACATTAAGAATAAGACGTTCCAGGTAGGATACCTTATTCTCCTTTATAACAGTAAGTTTGTAAAATTTCTAGAAAAATTCAAGATGCATTCGTTGGGCCCATACATTATTAAGTGTATTACTGATGGAGGCGTAGTTAAATTAGAAAAATTAAATGGAGAATTGTTTCAAGGAAGAGTAAATGGTAGCAGGTTGAAGCTTTACAGGGACATCCCTGCCCCTATAGCTTCGCTGTGATGAAAGGAGAACAATATTAGTTCTACCTGCAGTTGAAAGTGGGCACTCGACTATAAAATACAGTGTAGAGAGAGCTACAACATAGGAAGTTACTTCACTACTAGGAAGTTACTTCATTACAGTCTGAATTATTTTGAAGTTCACAAGACGGGTTGCTTCTCTACAATATGGGATATGTCAAAGTTCGCCAGAAAAATATGACCATTTAAAAGGAAAATTTGTCGTTGAAATACACAAAAAGATGCATTTATGAAGATAGATCAATCAAATCTAGCTATATGTATTGAATTAGTGAGCACAATCTGAACTAATGATGGGGTTGGAAATTTAGATATTTTATAAAGATCCACCTCTTGCCTAGATTTGGCACTTTAATATCCTGAGAATTTGAGTATTACTACTGCGAAGAAGTTTCAGAAATTTTCATTTCTGTATGAATCCTAAAGATTTTATTCGCATATTTAGTGAGAAGGGCTTAGACGAAATCATGTAAGCAGCTGTAGAAATTTCTGATATACCGACAATATCATCTGAGATGCCCACAGTAGCATCACCACTCACAACAACATCATCATGCATGTCACATAGATCCCCATGGAAGAAAATGAACAAAGAGAAGAGAACAAAGAAGAAACAAGAAAATAAACTTATTGAGCCTCAGCAAGAACTCGAATAGGTGAGAGATAGTGAGGAAGAAGAAAAGCAAGAGTGAATGGAAACGAATGATGAAACATTTCCATCGCCTATCCCATCGTATATTCCACCAAGGAAACCAGATGAAAAACTAGTGACAGAGTCAAAGGACGCAAAGTCTGTCACCTTCACACCCTTATTGCCGAAGTTAGTTTTATTTATTGGGGAAAACCTTGGAAATATTCCACAATTGAAGTTCTTCGACAATGATTTCAATGAAAAAAATAAATATCTATAGACCACACCAAAGAGATACTTAAAAAAAATGCATTACCATGAGAGTGGTGTGACGAGGTTAGAACTGCAACAGTGGGTGGCTGGGTGGGTGCAGTCGGGTTTTTTTAACATGCTGAATGTGTCGCACTTCAGCAGAAGTCTACGAAGCACAAATTGTGTGAGACAACTACTCGTGCTGGTGCACGATGGATGCTTGTGGATGGGGAAGAGGATTCGACCCAATGCTGATATGAAGAATCACAAGACTACCTTATCAAAGGCTAAACCCCACAGAGGAGTTTGTTGGGAAATATTAGGACATAGCCATAACAGAAAACATGAAGAGGAAGTTTGGATTGATGAAAGGGAAGTGACTCGCAAGGAAAATTTTAAGGATAGAAGTTTATCTTAAAATTTAGCAACCTTGGCAAATCTTACTAGTCCCTAATATCCAAATTTTAAATTGTTTGATGATAATTTTGTAAAAATGTTTAGATTTATAATTTTTTTATATTAGACAATATATAATATTTGCGATTTTTAAGGTAAAATAATTTTATACTATAAAATTTGGGCGAATTCATTTTTATAAAAATGGAAATTGGCGAATCTTTGTTTTGCAAAAAACATGGAATATTAGCCCACATGAGAATATTAGCCCCTAAAATTTTCCCTAGAAGTGAGGTTATGATATCAACTTGATCGATGACCAGGGAACCCACTTCACAACAGATATATTGGCTGGAAAAATCATGAGGAAGTGTCAGGTTAATGAAGTCCCTACACCGGTGGTTTCATTAGTTTTTCAGTGCACTAATGGGGTTTAGTGCAACTGGGTCGCATATCTATGCAAATATTTTCTGGGTGACCGCTGTGAGGCTCAGGAGAAAGGTACTTCGTTTCACTATGCATGGTTAATTTTGAGTATTGTGATTCTTGCATGGAAAGAGCCAAAATATTCATAGTTCCCTCTAGTATCCTCAGATGTTTGTGAAGCCAGGAAGTATGCCTCGCTATGGTATACCACTAAACCTATGCGCGCATAGGATAAAAAAATGTTTTTTATTATATATCATATGGACTTACACATGTTGGGGAACCAACACACTCGCCTTTCACCGAGCCTACACAAGCATTATAACTCTATAATGAAGTTTAAGGCTCACTTCCACATAATTTACATATAGGCTCAGAGGGACACAATGAAGACATGGCATCCCATGCCATATTTAGGGATAGAAGATGATATCCTATCATTGATACAAAAATGGCTCATAGAATGGATCATTGTGCTGGAGACACAAATGAAGGATACTTCAATAGAAAAGGACACAATGCAGCACAGGGAAGTGAGTGGGAAGGAAAATGATGAACAAGAGTTAGAACAGGAGGAGAAATATGACAAGGGTCACCAAGATCCTCTTGGAGGTGATGAGTAGAAAAAAGAGTCTGAAAATATAGATACAAACCCATATATCATAGAGAAGAGGAAAGAACACACTGACACTGCCAAAAGAAGCAAAAAGAAGCATAAGGTAGATAAGACAAGGGACATAATGTCATTGGTGCTTACTGATGAGGACTTGGATCATATTGTGGACATAACTCAGGAAGCAACGATAGAATCTTGGAACACGTTAGAGGATTTCTACGATGCACTTCTAACAGGGGTAGAGGAGTGCATTGCAAAACTAAAGACATTAGGGCAGACAGTTAGATAGCTAGTATAGGAAGAGGAGAAGCTTGGAGAAGAAAGACCAGCAGAGCTTACACTTGCAACACAAATAGCATAGATACCTTTCGAAGCCCTATAGTTTGACTTAGCTGAGGTACAGTAGCAGGAAAAAGAGTGGAGGTATGTGAACATGAACATGGAAGCAGTGCCACTTTAGAGATTACACAAGCTGCATCAAGAGATCATAGATGAGATGAAGCAACACAAAAAAATCACCTCGTAGCTAAACATTCAAGTAGAGAGAGAGGGAGCTTCTCTGAAGCAGAGGCTCAACTAGGTAATGCAGGAGAGGGATCAGGAAGTACAACAATAGCAAAAGCTGAAGGAAGTGGTCAAAGAAACATGTCATGAGGTTCCGGATATTGATGTCCGAGAAGACGAATAAGTGGAGGACAAGGTCGTAAAGCTCAGACTTGCAGTAAAAGGATACGATGGTAAGATTTAGAACGCACAATTTCACTGTGAGATAAATATCAATGAGCTACAAATGAAGCTACAACCAACCACACCAAAGGAAGTGCAAGAGTAGAGGGAGACTGACTTGAAGGCTACAGTAGTTAGCATCTCTCCAAAAGTGGAAGATTATGGGAAGCCACTGGATGAGAGCTTACATATTTGGACTTCGCTGCAGGAATATCAAAATTTCTAGATATTACATGAGGATATTCAGTAAAAGCAACAACAGCTATAGGAGATTCGAGCAACTATGAAAACCTCACCAATCTCACAGAAGCTTGTAAAGGTAAATGAGAGAAATGATCTTCAAAAAAAGATATAGGAACTCAAGAAGGAAGAGAAGACTCTGGCAGAGAGAACTCATCCATGACAAGATGCGGATCTCCAACTTTCCCAAGTAGTGGATGAGAAGCTTCAAGAGATTTCATAGAAAGAGTAGGCATTGATATAGAAGGCTACAAGACCGATGACAGAAGCCCTACTGGAGGAAGTGTGCAGCGAAAAGAAGCATGTCACAGACATTTTGAAATAGTTCAACAACACCTACAACAACATTGCAGCGAATATCAGAGGCAAATCGATTGATTGAATCAAGACGAGTCACATGTGAGTGTTGGGGGCCTTTTGGGCGCAACCTAACTTGGCCTAGATTTTGGCAAAGACTCTGCAATTTGTGGGGTAGAATGTGTAGTGGAGCATGCAGGGGAGCATAGTTTGAGGAATTAAATATACCACACGGTGTCGTAAGGGTTTTGGGGTGGGTAAAAACCCCTCCTTTTGTAAAATCGCATGATTTTGTAAGGGATCAATGGATTTGGGGCCATATCTACATGGTATTTGGACCATGGTATTTTGATGATGTAATCCTACAATGTAATAATATATAGGGTAAAATAATAAGAAGAGATTCATCGAACCAATCAGAGAGTTATGGGTGATTTTTTGTGATATGTAATTTGGTAGCGAGGGAGAGGCACTGAAGCTAACTGCGCAAAGTCCCGGAGAAGAGTCTGCAACTGAGTGCGTAGACAACCTGAAGCTTAGTGCACATGCCAAGAATTGGTCATATTAAAAGATTCATTATATTAAGTAACATTTCTTGTGGAATTGGTGTTCTTATGTGATTGATGTGTATTTTTTATTATTACGTTGTAGTGTAGTAGTTAATATAGTTTCATTTTACTTTGGTACAGTGATGGTTTATGATTTTATATGGCATGTTTAATTATTTCATCTAATGCGGCGAAGAAATTTACAAGTGATAAGAATAAGATAACATAATAATACCACATCTCCTAGTCCCTCAAGGCTCCAGAAACCTGGTTCTGCATCCACCCATAGTCACTTTGGGTGATACTTTGATCTACTTGCAGGTCATTGCCGAAAGGGTTAGTGCTCAGAGGTTTTGTTGGTGCACAGTATAGATCGAACATGGGTCAACCCAAACTAAGCCAACATTCACTACGAAGTAAATGCATATATATGGGGGGTTGATTGAGTTTATAGGCATCATCACCCAACATCATTAGATAATTTTTTGGTTCTAAAATGGGCATCCAAAAGAATATTATAAAATAATAGTGAAAATAATAAAACAAGATTAGATTACATTATCAAATTTTAGAGGGAAAAAAGAAGAAAACTACTTTTTCAACTCATATTTTCAATTGATCTCCCTATGGTTTACTGAAATTTCGAGCGAGAGTAATCATTGGATGTGGAATTTAATTCCTCTTTCAAGGATTACCCATGTTTCATATATTCGATGGACGCTTCTACACAAAAACTGAGAAGTACCTGGAAAAACGTTATTAGAATCATGATTTTTCATGTATTTATCGTTTTTCGTGTAGTAGGGTCCATAGAAAGTGTGCAAGATATCCCTCCATAGATTATGAATTAAATTCCACATCTAACAAGTGCTCCTGCTTTAAATTTGAGTAAAATAGTAGGGAGATAAGTTGAAAATACGAGTTGAAAAAGTAGTTTTTTATTTTTTTATTTTTTAATATTTTTACTTTTTTACTCCAAAAATGGTGAATCATCCCCCATGGTTGAAATCATCATCTTGAATCCTATTTCTTTTATAAATTTGGTTTTGGTTTTACATTTTTGTTTTGAGGCCCATACCTCAAAATTTCACTAATGTTCCAATATGTAAAAAAAAACCATAATATATAGCCTTTGTATTCTTGCTAATAACTTATAGCCCTTTTTGTTCAACTGCAACCAAAATTTTTCTTCCACCTTGAATGTATTATAATATATGTGTTGATCAATTTGGGATTTGCACCTTTTTTAACTTCTTCAATGTCTCTTATACTTTCAAATCATTCCACCTAATATTTTCAAAAATTTCTCTTCTTTTAGTGCTTCTCATGTGACATCTTCCTTCACTCCTTTCTATTCATAAACAACATCTAAGAATAAAGGTTGAAAATACCCAAAGAAAGTTTCAAAAGGGGACTTAACAGTAGAAGTATGGATTTATATTATAAAAGTTTTGAATACATATCATATTTTAATCTTTGGTCTTTTGATGCTTATGATTGTAACCTCTAAATAGTTGAACCAATATTTTATTTAGTACTTCTACCTTCCCATTTTTTTATGGATTGGATGTTGTGTAATTCTTCTACTCGGTGCCCATATTTCCTCAAAGTGTATTCCAAAAGGAACAAATAAATTTGGTATCCTTATATGAGATGATGCTCCTTGGTATCCCATAGTGCACCCAGACCTATGGAAAGAACATGTTTGCTAGTTCTTATTCTTTGATGGCCTTTTTACAAGGCATAAAAATGCACATCTTGATGAATATTTAAACTACCATAAATATATAGTACAACCCTTCTTTTTTTTTGGAAAAACAACAAAAAAATCCATGAAAATGATTTCCTAGGGTCAAATCTTGTTGTTACAACAAAGCATGAATCCTCTAATAAACTAGACAACATATTCTTGTATTCTGGGACAATACACATTATTTTAAGTTGAAAACTATCTTCCTAATACCAAAATGTATTGCAACCTTAGAGGTGAAAGCATCTCAGATAAGCTATATTATTCTACCTTTAAAATCATAGAGTATGTCTAGCTTGGAGAGAAACCCATTTTAGAGATGATATTTAGTCTTACTATCATGTTCCTCTACACAAATTTGGCTCTATAGCTGTTGAAACACTTGCTTAAAGTCCTCATTTTTTGTGTATGCTTCTCTATATAAATGATGTGAAAAGGCTCCATGTGCACAAGAGTTTCCAAATTGTAATCTTGATGTGGGTGCTCTTGAAATAATTTCTCCCAATGTATTAGATTGTTCTTCTTATATTTTACGATATGAAATTGTTGCAAAAATACCATCCACTCGTAATGTCTTGAAATTTGTTGAAGCTTACTTTTGACTCGCAAATACTAGAATTTCTTGTGATCAATGTGGATAATGGATTCCTAGCCCATCAAATTGTGTTTTCATTTCTTAACATCTTGAACTAGGGCATATAATTCCTTATCATGTGTACGTAGTTCAATACTTCCCCATGAAACATTTTATAATGATAGCTTACTAGATTATTTCCTTACATCAATATTATTCCCATAACATATCCACTTGCATCAGTTTCCAATTTGAAAGGATTCTACAGGTTAGATAATGCAAGAACTAGTGGTTGACTAATATTTTGTTTCATCTCATTGAAATATCTATATTGATCCTTTCCCCATTAAAAACTATTACCGCTATTTGTTATGGAATAGAGTGGCACAACTACTACTAGAAAGGATGCTATGAAATTTCATAGGTACCCAAAAAATATTTTAATTTCAATAAATTTAGTAGGAATTGGGCACTTGAGGATGGCCTCCATATTCATGGGATATATATTGAGGTACCTTCCACTATTCATGTACCCTATATACACCGCTGAATATTAAGCACAATCACATTACTTATGTTTATAAAGTAGATAATACATTTTTTAGAATCTTTAACACTTGCATAAGATGTGAAATGTGCTCTTCCTAGGTAGAGCTATAAACTAATATGTCATCCAAATATACTATTACAAACGAATATAAATATGGATGCAATACATCATTCATCAATAACATAAATGTATTCAGTGCATTACATAAACCAAAAGGGGTGACCAACAATTTATACCAACCTTTCCTCGTCTTGAAAGAAAATTTCTAGGTGTCTCTCTCCTTCATGCATACTTGGTGGTATTTCGATTTGAGGGTGAAGTGCCTTACAAGTTACAACTGATCTAAGAAATCACCAATCCTATTTATAGGGAATCTATTTTTTATTACAATTTCATTTAAATCTTTGTAGTCGATACACATTCACCAAGTCCCATATTTCTTGGGTACTATGATGATAGGTGACCGATAATGTGAGGTGCTTTGTAAAATTACTCCCTTCTTTAATATCTACTACAACTAATTATTCGCTTCATTTTCTTCTAGAATAGATTGTTTATACAACCCAATATTTGGTAATGGGTAGTCAAGTAACAACTATATCTTCTACTCCACTTCCCTCTTTGGAGGTAACCCTTTAGGCTCATGTAACACTCCTTTATACACTTGTAAGAACTCCTCCAACTATTTTTCTTCTTTTTAGTACATTCCTCCAAGTATCCCTTTATGCTTACCATTTCATCACCCAATTGATTCTCTCTTATGAATAGAAATACATACTTCTCACTAGATTAATCAACTCTTTTTTTTGGTTGGAACTTACTAGAGATGTATTGGATTTACTTTTATGTGTGTTGATGATATAATACTTCCCACCCTTTATTAGGAAAAAATAGTTTAAGTTTTGGATGAATATCACATCTTTCATATGTAGGGGCTTCCAAACACTGCATCACACACAAAAAGGGGAACTACATCTAAATCCACTTCATCAATAAAATATGCACTTATAACAACTTTGAAATTACACTATTTTACGACCTTGAGCTCTACATACTTTTTCACCCATCCTAATGGATATGTGATAGGATTATCACGAAATTATAGACCAATATTGCTAACTAGATTGGTTTCTATGAGGTTGGTCTATGAACTAGAATTGAATAGAGAATCCACCTTGTTTTATGACATAAATATTAACATGGAAAAATTAACTTCAATCATATATTTCTCCTCATCTTGATGAAGGCTACGTATATTCACCTCTTTAGACATTTAGGTGAATACAATATTCTCATCAACATATGTATTTCTCTCTACCAATTTGTTTGAATTCATGGCTAGCAGGTTATTTTTCTTCACATCCTTCTTACGGTTCTTTGGAGTCTACTCTAGATATAGCTTCCAAAAATTATCTTCTTTCAAGTGACCATATAAATTAAAATGGTTACAATAGTTGTTTGGATACTTGATTTCATTGGTAATGTTTATTTTCTTCTTGTCTTTTCCTTTCCATTATTCTTCCCCTCCTTAGAAGCATCTTGGTTCTATTTTGGTTCAAAACCACTTGGTTGTCCTCTCTTATGGCCTATGTTATCTAGGTATTATTCTTGCATACATGATTCATCAAAAATCCTTGGTTTGAAGAGAATCACTTGCTTTTACAAATATTTATGTGGATCCCCTAGATAGTTTAGGTGTACATTTGGGTTCTTGGGAGAGACAACCAACATGATCACTCTTGAATTTTTTGGTGTACTCTTCCACACTTTTCATGTGCCTCTAGCTAAAGTGATGTCAATGTATTTTTTAGTATTCTACATACTTGATAGGGTAAATATGGTATATGATAAGGGTTTTAAAACCATCCCACTCAGTTAATGGTGGATCACCATCTAATGTAAGTGTCTTCATATGGTTTTCCCACCACATTGGTCCATGGTTCTTTATTTTCAATAAGACAAATGTAATTTTCTACTCATACAATTTATAGACATTGGAATACACTTCTAATTGTCACAACTAATGACTCAACTTAACAACATAAATCTCTTCTTAACATGGCTTGATGTCCACTTTTTTTCCTATTTTAAACATAGGTTGTCAAGGAGTGGTGGAACTAGAAATTGGTTTCTCTCTCTTGATCTCTTTCCATGAATATTTTTCTAATTTTTCACTCTCTTTGTTTCTCATCTGATCAACCATCTAGGTTAGAGCCACCAACATCCTTGAAAATTCTAATCTCGTTTGCTCATTAGGGGAATTTTGAGGTCTAAAATGGGCCTCATAAGGAAAATGTACAATCAAAATTCACTTTATGAGAACCAATCACATTTTAGGGGATGACATCATCCCTAATGGTTGAGGTGGAATTGCTTGAGTTAAAGGTACTTACTTGTCACATTCTCAATAGTGGATAAAAAATCATGGTTAACCATGGTAGTGCTCTAAGTACTTTTAAAGTCAAAGTAAAGTACTCATAATAAATGTCATTTCACATTTTTTGAATAAAAATATATTATTGTCATTTCATATTTCTTGAAAGAAACAATGCATATCCCTATACATTTATTATATTATATTATATTATATTATTTTTATATAGTATATTAATTACATATTATACAATTTAAATAATATGAATTTTAATTAATAGCATATAATATAATTAAGAAATTTATATTTATATTCTATTTTAAGTTATTTAAGTACAAAGGACAAATGCATTAGTTGTTCAATGATAATGAATTTTTCTTGAAAAGCTCATTCTTATTTATAGTCACATCAATACAATTTTTCTATTAATTTTATTTTGGTACAACTTTTGAATTGAATTTAACTATGGTTACATGGATTGTGGTGCAAAAAGTGATTTGAAAATTCATAAATATTATTTTATTGGTTTAGCTATTTTTTTATTATTTCCTTAGGAGGCCCATTTTAGACCTCAAAATTCCCCTAATGTAGATTTGGCATGAGGAGGGTCATGTTCTGAGAGATATTAATAACTTACTCTTCTAGTCTATCAAATATCTCTTTTGCTACATCCTAAGGGTTGTTATGAATGGAATCCTCCACCATAGCTAGAATTTTACATATTCTATCTTAATCCAACTCCTAAATACTACAACTTTTCCCAAATACCCCAAAGAGAATTGATTTCATACTACTATGGTTTTTAAATTGATATGGATATTTAATCACAATAGTTTGTCATAGATATTGTATTATGTTGAAATATTTTATTATATTGGACTATTCCCTTAGATCTCATATTCATTATCACTGAATTGTTGCTCAAATTTACGAAATTATTTAAAATATGAAAATGAAAAAAAAATGAACACACCATCCATATAAATGAACACAAGATGTATCTTCATAATCACAAAATGGGAGAAAACGATCTAGAAGGCGAGGCTCATGCTTTACTCTTGTTTAATTATTTATGAAATTTAAAATAAAAAGGAAGGGGAACACTTTATGTACTTTCCTTTGATAGTGGCCTAAATGGCTACTACCAAAAATTCTTACTCCGTTTTTATGCTCTCAAATCCAATTCCTAGATGCTCTTCTCAACTATGGAGCATGTACAATACCAAAATAATGGAACCCCCTCTCTTCCTAGTGGCTCGATATTTAAATATCCTAATAGTGATCTAGGGTTAGGGGGTTTTGTGTGCCTTAACCTCAATTAATGTTAAGTTTTTATAGCTATTCTAAAATCTTCTTTAAATCCCACAAGTTTCTTACCCCATGCATGAGTAATGGGTGTTGACATGGAATACACTTGGTACCACAGTGGTAAATGAGGTAGGTAAACTTGTGGGATACATAACGTTTGCATAGAAACTCTAATTGAGGTTATTTTCATATCATTGGAAGGGTCTCAATGTGTATAAAATTGTTGAGGGGTTGGATCTATTATTGTATAATTTTGACACCAAAAATAACCATTTAATTCCTTAAAATGATTCTACAAGGTTCTAGACTCCAAGTTTCCAAATTGGGACCTACCAATAAAATGGACATTACAAGTCAATTGTTCCAATTTTTCCTCCTATAAAGTACCATGATGTATGACAAACTATGTAAAGCATTTTCAAACTATTCCGTATTTTGGGTTCCTTTGTTGGGAATTTGAAAATACATTTGTGAGCAATATTGCAATATTTTCTTATTTATTATGCAATTTTGACCATCTAAATGGATTCAACACCTTGAAAAACCCTTGGAGCACCTCGACAATAAAACTTACACAACTCAACCTTGCAATTGTAATAAATCTCCATGGGAAAAATTGGTGAGAAAATATCCCTGAAAATCCTCCAAAACTTAGAATAGTTAGACTATACTATTATATAATGATCCATTTAGGATTATATAAAATAGATATGATTATATTAGAGATAAATAATTAATGATTATAATTAGTATATATTTTTAACTATTATTACTTTTTATCACTCCCTCTGTTTCCCAAGGATGAGAAAGGAGAATGAAGGAGGTAACCTCAAACTAATCTTTAGATTTGGTAGCTAGCCCTACCAAACCAGGAAGGGCTCTCTCGGTATCAATTTCATAGTCAGTGAAGTGACTGGAAAGGAAAATATCTTAGGCTATATATAAGCTCAATAATTTTTATTAGGGTCTTGTTTTAAAGTTGCTAGATAGGAAGTGTCAGTCTAGGAACTAGGTCAAGGTTTCAAGGTCAGGTTTCAAATGACCAGCTGCAGAGATGAAACATGAGGCTAGGTGGGTATGCTTAGAAACATATTTATATTTTCATTGTGGTATAGGGTTTTAGAAAGGAATAATCAGAATGAGCATTATGCTATGAGTTCATTCATTAGAAGAAATAGAACAGATACATAAAAATCTCATTAAAGCAAAGCACAAAAACTGTGAATTTTGCTTTAAAAACTCATGAAATCATCATATGAAAGCATACATGTGATCGAAAGGAAACATAAAAATTAAATTTGATGGTAAAACTGAGAAGAAAAATGCCAATAAGAATACCACTGGAGTCCCAAAATTATAGCTGTAACATGTCTTTGATATCATTGTAAAACGATGTACATAAGCTCCACACGGTAATTATCAACTATCCAACCTCTATAATGACTTCAGTTTGAGAACATATAGAAACTAGAGGATATTATATCACTATGAGTCAAAACCTAATCCAAAACACTTAATTAATGCACCTAATGAGTCATTACCTAATTTTTAGGGAAGTTATAAACAATCCCCCCTATTTAGCTAACAAGTAGGAGTATTTATCTCTTTCATTAAATACAAGATACTTTAACAAGTAGGAACATCAGTAGACTCATTAAATATGAAAATAGCTCATGAGACAGTTGTAACCTTGATCCTTTTGACATTTCGACTACCACCTGTCTAGAAAAACCTTTAACATAGAAGCGTAGCATTCTCAGGCAGAAGCATAGCGTGCTAAGGGAAAAGTGTAGCGTGAGGTTTGAGGGCTCTTTTGAGTGGGTTTTATTCATCTGTTTGTTGAATTGAAGGTATATTTGGTAATCTAGGGATGTATAATTATCCTTATAACCTTCAAGCATGCAAAAAAACCTCTCCAAGGCTGCTAAAATTTACTTTTCCCAAGACTGCTCCAAAAGCATAGCGGAGGGTCTACAACAATGTCAGAAACATGTTTTTGAGCATCTGTTCTAAATTTTCCTTCCATCCTGTGCATTGAAAAGTCTAAACAAGTACATATCTGACATGTATTCACCAAAATATATCGAACCATGCAATAAATGCATCATTTTGAGGTCTTGGGAAAAATCGTAGTGTGGGCCATGCTACGCTTCTGTACATCCAAAATTGCCAAACTTGCCAAAAACTTCAAAATTTTCCAATTTTTTTTTGCAAAACTAGGGTTCAAGTGTGGATAAATATCTCTCTAACCATACACATTTTTCTTAAAATGAGAGAGGTTTTTTGTTATTTGGTATGTTATGAACACAAACCTCTTCGATTTTTCAAAAATAATTTCCCATTTGTCCAGAATCCAAGTTTGAAGTTGATCACTAAAAAATGCAGAAGCGCGACGTGCTTTCAACATAAGCATAGCATGGTATTTGAGAGGGAGTTTGTAGGCCATACTAGAGTATTTTTGGGTTTTATGTGGTATGTTTGTAAATATTATAATTTCTGCTATATAATGGAGTCATCAATCATTGCAAACCCCTGCTCCAAACCCCTAAAACATTGACTTGAAGACAACCTATCCAAAATTGCAGCAAATGACCTAGAGAAACTGTATTTTGGGAATTTCTCTCAAATAATAACACTTGTGCATAAAATGAATGAGGTTTTTGTTCCTTGGTCTATTATTGACAAAAATGGCTTTCAATTTTGTCAAATTCATCTTCATTACTTTAGAAAGTAAATTTGAAGTAGGATTGTCCCTCTATGCAATGTAAACCCTAGAAAATTATTACAAAACTCTAAAAATTATGCCAAACGTCTCTGATGATACCATGAAGTCCATCCATGTTATGTTGGTCTTGTCCCTCTTGAAATTTATGGAAAAAATACTGGTCAACTTGGCATGGGATCCTACCTCTTGAATCCTTTCACAAAACCATAGGCAGCTTGTATCTTCAAAATATTTATTGGTGTAGGTTGAAGCATTGATATATTGACATGGGATGGAACATACATGGAAAATTACCCTCCCTTATACTTTTTATTATCAGTGTCACTGGTTCCAATTTCCATGATTAAAGCCCTAGCTAGGTAGGAGGGAAGGAAAGGGTGAAACTTAGGAGAACAAGGGAAAATGGGGTAGCAATTTTAGGGATGGAAATGAAGGGGATAGGAGTTAGGGAAAAATCATAAAAAATTAAGAGATATATGGTAGTGTGTTAGGAACAAAGTACATGTGGAATTCCTTGAAATGGATAACGGAAAGAGGGGAAGAGAGACAAAACACAGTGTCAACCCAAAATCTCTGTAAAAATGCAGTGTCAGCTAGGGTTTTAGTGAAAATGAGATAAATGAGAGAGATGAATGGTAATAAATTATTTGGGGAAGTTATTAGGTATGTAAGGTGTAGGTGAAAGTGATTGAGCGGGAAAATTAGGTGTTTTACCACTAAAATGAAGAAAAATCACATGGAAATCAAAATCGTAGCGAAACCCTAGGAGATGGATTTTCACTAAATTTTCTGCAAAAAATGACGCCTTAGAAGAGTGAAAAATGCTACTTACTTGTCAAGGAGATGCTAGAAACTCTGAAATACTGAAATGAACCCCTGTGATGCTTGATTGGCCTCCAATTTCAAAAGCGCAACAAGTAAGCTAAAATCGCAATGTAGGAGGTAAAAATGTGCTTTGAGGATGAATTTTGATGCTTTGTTGGTTGGGATAATGAAAAATTGTGGAGAGGTGCTCAATGAAAGTGAAATGAACAAATCGAATGCTTTCAATGGTATTTTATAGCCTGGAGGTCATTTTTTTCTAGTGATGGTGGCATGATTTCATATGATCTTTTTTGGGAAATGATGTAATGTGACTACAACATGATATTTTCACATGGAGAAATTACCTTTACCTTTATTCTTTTTTTCCCTAAGCTGCTAACTCCTTTTAATGATGAATCAAGTGATGAAAATGACACTTTTTTCTTTTTATGACTAACATTATAATGACAAGTCAAGTGAAATCCTCTACCATGACCTAAATGACAACATATTAATTGCTCAGTGACCCAGGACACCTGAATTATGACATGATCATGATAAGTGTTGGTAACCACGAGCAAGTGGAGGGAGTAGCATGACCTAGACAACAACCAATGATCAAATTTTATTTGAAAACTTATTTGAAACTATAAAATTTGACCTAGGATCCTATCGACTAACCTTGAAAGAGTACATTTGATCACTGGTGACTGACAGACACTTACATTGGCTCCATTTGGGGATCAAATATCCTTTAGGAGGTGTTAATAACATCATAGACTATGTAGCCTCATCCATTGGGCGATGGAGTCAAAAATAAAAAACAAGACTCGACACTAAAATGACTGACTGGAAAAGTTAAGAAAATTTGAAACTGACTTGACTTAAATATGGCAGAAAACTATTGAGCTTCAAATCCTGATGATAACCACCCACCTACTGAAGATATATATACATTCATGTGATATGATCCCTCGAGTGTAACCAATCCAACAAATGGTACTTACTTGAATCCTACTCACTCTTTCTTTGAGCAGGCAGAAAAAACAAAAGCTAGGGAACTCCAAGTTTCCACTGAACATGTGCTTGTGATTCATAAATGCAAGAAGATTCATCTTCCAAAATGGCTGCAACAAACTGACCAAAGGATCATGGAGAACATGAAAAATAAGATTTTTTGGATGATTTAAAATAGGAAAACAAACCTCATTCCAAACTTTTGGTTTGTCTATGTGTTGAAACTAATCACCTTCATTAATGAATGCTACAACATTGACCTTCATTACTGGTTGTAACAGATTTTCCACAAGATCCTGAAAATCTTGAAAAATTAGCTCTTGTTGATTTGGAGGAATCAATAAACATCCTTCTATTGCAATTTACTACTCTTCATTATTAATTTCAGCAAGAGTGCACTCTTGGTCTTCAAAAAATTCTAAACATATAGATGAACAAGTTTCCTCTTGAAACAAAAATTCAAGAAATGAAATATTTGAAGAAAAATTTGAATGACACTCCTCATCAATGTCTTGGTCTGCTAAACACTGGTGAATACCTTCACATAATTAAAGAGAGTGATCTTCATTAATTGATTGCTGATTAATATTATCTTCAATCAAAGAAGACATTGTTTGAGGTAAATTTTCTTGAATACAATATTCTTTTGCAAGATGCTTTAGAACAAACTCTTCTCTTTCATTGTTCTCTTCTGGATCCTTGACAATATGATCAGTTTCATTTCCAACTACAGAAATTGTTGTATGTTGGGAATCCGCCTGAATGTCATGGCAACAAACCTCTTCTATTTCCTCTTGATCAGAACATAAATCAAGCTAGGCTTCTTCAATATCATAAGACATTAAAGTATGATCATAGATGTCAATTCCCATATGGTGAAAAAGATCATCAAAATTTCCACAAAATAATTCTATCATCACTATATAAGGATAAGTGTGTTTATAATTTTTACAAAATGTTGCGTATAAATATTTAAGATAACATAGACTAGCAGATGGCAACTTCTCATACAAAAAACTTTCTCTTTCTTCTAAGGTCGCCATAAATATATTCATCAAGTCGTATTCATGAATTTCAACCCCTAGCCTATGTATTTGCATATGAAACTTAATCAAATACAAAGTAGCATCATCTCTTTCATGATATTTAAATTTAGGCAGATAGGTTAACCAATCAACACAAGGCATCGAGTTTGGAAAACTAGAGATGTGAGATCTATCCGTAGGAGCATACCTTCTAGTAATTGAATCCATATTGAACAATGAAGTCACCAAGAATTTCTTCAAGCTACTGGTTTTTGAACAATGGAGTTGCCATGAAAAATCTGAACTTTGGATTCGTCGACACTGGAGTCGCCAGGTGAATGATTAAGCCTTCATATGCATCTGACCACTGTCCACCATCAACAATCATATCTACAATGTGAACAATCTTTCCTGGAGAAAATGAAACCTTTCATTCCCCGGAAATGGTGCCAAAAATGTTATTACTCCCACTATTTCCCAATGTTGATAAAGGAGACTGAAGGAGGTAACCTCAAACCAATCTTTAGATTTGGTAGCTAGCCCTACCAAACCAGGGAGGGCTCTCTTGGTATCAATTTCATAGTCAATGAAGTGACTGGAAAGTAAAATATCTTAGGCTAGATATAAGCTCAGTAATTTTGATTAGGGTTTTGTTTTGAATTTTCTCAATAGGAAGTGTCAGTCTAGGAACTAGGTCAAGGTTTCAAGGTCGGGTTTCGAATGACCATCTGTAGAGATAAAAAATGAGGCCAGGTGGGTATGCTTAGAAACATATTTAGATTTTAATTGTGGTATACTTAGAAACATGTGATTGCAAGGAAACATAAACATTCAATTTTCTGGTAAAAATGAGAATAAAAATGCCAATAAGCATACCACTGGAGTCCCAAAATTATAGCTGCAACATGTCTTTGATATCACTGTAAAAAGATGTACATAAGATCCACATTGTAATTATCAACTATCCAACCTCTAAAATGACTTCATTTGGAGTACATATAGAAACTAGATAAGGTTATATCACTATGGTTCGAAACCTGATCCAAAACACTTCATTAATGCACCTAATGAGTCATTACCTATTTTTTAGTGAAGTTAGAAACAATCCCCCCTATTTTAGCTAACAAGTACAAGTCGTTGTCTCTTTCATTAAATACAAGATACTTTAACAAGGAGGAACATCAATAGTCTCATTAACTATGAAAAAATATCATGAGACGGCTATAATCTCGATCCTTTTGACCTTTTGACTGCCACCTGTCCAAAAAAACCTTTAACACAGAAGCGTATCATGCTTAGGCAGAAGTGTACCATGCTCAAGCAAAAGCATAACGTGATGTTTGAGGGATCTTTTGAGTGGGTTTTCTTCATCCATTTTCTGAACTAAAGGTAGATTTGGAAATCTTTGGACGTATACTTATCCTTAGAACCTTCAAGAATGCAAAAAAACCTCTTGAAGACTACTAAAAAACACTTTTCCCAAGACTGCTCCAAAAGCATAGCGTGGGGTCTGAAACAGTGGCAGAACATGTTTTTGAGCAAGTTTTTTGACTTTTCCTTCCATCCTGTGCAATGAAAAGGCCAACCAAGTACATATCTAACATCTATTAACCAAAATATATCTAAAAATGTAAGAAATTCATCATTTGGAGGTTGTGGGAAAAAGCGTAGTGTGGGCCACGCTACGCTTTTGTACATCCAAAATTGCCAAAATTGCCAAAAATTTCTGCAAAAATAGGGCTCAGCGGTGGATAAATATCTCTCTAAAAATAAAATTTATCGCAATACTGAGAGAATTTTTTTTTTCATTGGTATGTTGTGAACAAAAACCTCTTCCATTTTTCAAAAATAATTTCCCATTTTTTCAGAATCCAAGCTTGAAGTTGATCAATAAAAATTGTAGAAGCGCAACATGGTCTCAACATAAGCATAGTGTGGTATTTAAGAGGAAGTTTGGAGGCATTCCAAGAGGCATTGTGGGCTGAAAGTGGTATGGTTGGAAATCTTATGATGTCTGCTACATAATGGAGTCATCATTAACTGCAAACACCTACTTAAAACCCTTGAAAATGTGACTTGAATATAACCTGCCCGAAAGTGCAGAAAATGACTTGGAGCAACTTTATTGTGGTAATTTATCTCAATTAATAACACTTTTGCATAAACTGAAGGAGGTTTTTTTTCTTTGGTTTGTGGTTGTAAAAAAACCTCTTTCATGTTTTTCAAATTCATCTTCATTACTTTAGAAAGTAAATTTGAAGTAGGATTGTCCCTATGTGCAATGTAAACCCTAGAAAATGATCAAAAAACTCTAAAAATTATGCCAATCACCTCTGTTACCAATCACCTTTGTTGATAACATGAATTATGTCCCTACTATGGTGGTATTTTCCCTCTTGAATTTTTTTACAAAAATAGTGATCAACTTGGCATGGCAGCTTACCTCTTGAATTATTTCACAAAACACTAGGAAACCAGTATCTTCAAAATATTTCTTGGTGTAGGATGAAGCATTGATCTCTTGAGATGGGATGGATCATACCTGGAAACTTGCCCTGCCTTATATGTTTTATTCTCAGTACCACTGGTTTCAGTTTCAGTGATTAAATCTCTAGCTAGGTAGGAGGGAAGGGAAGGGTGAAACTTAGGAAAACAGGGGAAAACGGGGCAGAAATTTTAGGGAAGGAAATGAAGGGGATAGGAGTTAGGGAAAAATCCTAAAAATGTAGGGGAGATATGGTAGTGTGTCAGGAACAAAATACAAGTGGAATTCCTTGAAATGGATAAGGGAAAGAGGGGAAAAGGTACAAAACATAGTGTTAACCCAGAATATCTGCAAAAATGCAGTGTGATCTTGGGTTTTAGTGAAAATGAGAGAAATGAGAGAGATGGATGGTAAGAAATGATTTGGGGAAGTGTATAAGGTATGTAAGGTGTAGGTGAAGGTGATTGAGAAGGAAAAATATTTGTTTTACCACTGAAATGAAGAAAAAGCACATGGAAATCAAAAGCATAGTGAAACCTTAGGAGAGGGATTTTCACTGAATTTTCTAACAATAATGACGCATGAAAAGAGTGCCAAATGCTAATTACTAGTCAAGGAGATGTTGGAAACTCTGAAATGTTGAAATGAACCCCTTTGATGCTTTTTTTGCCTCCAATTTCAAAAGTGCAACAAATGAGCTTGAAGCACAGTGTAGGAGGTAAACATATGCTTTGAGGATGAATTTTGATGCTCTAGTGGTTGGGATGATTCTCAATTATGGAGAGGTGCTCAATGAAAGTGAAATGAACAATTTGAATGCTTTCAATGGTATTTTATAAGTTGGAGGTTGATTTTTCTTGTGATGGTGGCATGATATCATATGATCTTTTTTGGGAAATGATGTAATGTGACTGCCACATGATATTTTCACATGGATAAATTACCTTTACCTTTATGCTTTTTGTCCCTAAGCTGCTAACTCCTTTTGATGATGACTCAAGTTATGAACATGACACTTTTTGCTTTTTATGAATAACATTATAATGATAAGTCAAGTGAAATCCTAGACTATGACCTAAATGATAACATATTTACTTCTCAATGACCCAAGAAACCTGAATTATGACATGGCCATGATGAGTGTTGATAACCATGAGAAAGTGGAGGGAGTAGCATGACCTAGACAACAACTAATGATCAAATTTTATTTGAAACTATAAAATTTGACCTAGGACCCTATCAACTAACCTTGAAAGAGTACATTCGATCACTGGTGAATGAAAGAAACTAACATTAGCTCCAGCTAGGGATGGACGCTCCATTAGGAGGTGTAAAGAAAACCGTAGACCAGGTATCCTCATCCATTGGGCGATGGAGTCAAAAATAAAAAAACAAGACTCGACACTAAAATGACTAATTGAAAAACTTAAGAAAAATTGAAACTTACTTGACTTGCGTATGACATCAGACCATAGGGATTCAAATCCTGATGATAACTGCCCACCTACTGAAGATCCCTCTAGTGTAACCAATCCAGTGAATGGTTACTTACTTGAATCTTTCTCACACTTTCTTTGAGCAGGCAAAAAAAACAAAATCTAGGCAACTCCAAGTGTCCACTGAACATGTGATCATGATTCATAAATACAAGAAGATTCATCTTCCCAGATAGCTGCAACAAACTGACCAAAGGATCATGGAGAACATGCAACATAAGATTTTGTAGATGATTTAAAACATGAAAAAACACCTCATTCCAAACTATTGGTTTGTCTATGTGCTGAAACTGGTCGCCTTCATTAATGAATGTCACACCATTGACCTTCATTACTGGCTGTAAAAAAATTTCCACAGGATCCAGAAAATCATGAAAAATTAGCTTTTTCTGATTTGGAGGAATCAAGAAACACCCTTCTATTTCAACTGGTTTCTCTTCATGACGAATTTCAGCAAGAGTGTGCTCTTCGTCTTCAAAAAATTCTGAACATATAGATGAAATTTTTTTCTCTTGAAACAAAAATTCAAGAAATGAAATATTTGAAGATAAAATATGAATGAAACTCCTCATCAATGTCTTGGTCTCATGAACACTGTTGAATACCTTCATATAATTCAAGAGACTGATCATGATCTTCATCAATTGATTGCAGATTAATATTATCTTTAGTCAAAGAAGAGATTTTTTCCTTGAAATTTTCCTGAATACAATCTTCTTTTGCAAGATGCTTTAGAACAAACTCTTCTCTTTCACTATTATATTATTGATCCTTGACAATCTGATTAGTTTCATTTATAGCAATAGAAATTATTATCTGTTGGGAATCCACCTGAATTTCATGGAAACAAACCTCTTTTATTTCCTCCTGATGAGAAAATAAATCAAACTAGGCTTCTTCAATCTCATAAGACATTAAATCCTGATCATATATGTCAACTCCCATACGTTGAAAAATATCATCAAAATTTCCACAAAAAAAATCTATCAACACTATAGAAGGATAAGTTTGTTTATAATTTTTACAAAATGTTGTGTAGAAATGTTTAAGAGAACATAATGTAGAAGATGCCAACTTCTCATACCAAAACCTTGCTCTTTCTTGTAAGGTCGTCATAAATATCTTCATCAAGCAATCTTCATGAATTTCAACCCCTAGCCTATGTATGTGCATATGAAACTTAATCAAATTCAAAGAAGCATCATCTCCTTCTCGATCTTTAAATTTAGGTAGATAAGTTAACCAATAAACATGAGGCATCAGGTTTGGAAAGCCAGAGATATGAGATATATCCATAGGGGCATACCTTCTAGTAGTTGAATCCATATTGAAAACAGTGAATTCACCAAGAAGTTCTTCAAGCTACTGAATTTTTAACAATGGATTCGCTATGAAAACTCTGAACTTTGGGATTCTTCGACACTGGAGTCACCAAGTGAATGGTTCATCCTTAATATGCATCCAACCATTGTCCATCATTAGCAATCAGATCTATAACATGAACAATATTTCCCAGAGAAAATGAAACCTTTTGTTCCATGACAAAGACGCCAAAAATGTTATCACTCCCTTCATTTCCCAAGGCTGAGAAAAGAGACTGAAGGAGGTAACCTCAAACCAGTCTTTAGATTTGGTAGGTAGATCTACCAAACTAGAGAGGGCTCTCTCAGTATCAATTTCATAGTTAATGAAGTGATTGGAAAGGAAAATATCTTAGGCTAGATATAAGCTCAATAATTTTGATTAGGGTTTTGTTTTGAATTTTCTAGATAGGAAGTGCTAGTCTAGGAACTAGGTCAAGGTTTCAAGTTCGGGTTTCAAATGACCAGCTGCAGAGATGAAAAATGAGGCCAGGTGGGTATGCTTAGAAACATATTTATATTTTAACTATGGTATAGGGTTTGAGAAATGAAGAATCAAAATGAGCATATTGCTATGAGTTCATTCATCAGAAGAAATAGAACATATACATGAAAATCTCATTAAAATAGAGCACAAAAACTGTGAATTATGCTTTAAAAACTCATGAAATATTCATACGAAAGCATACATGTGATTGAAAGGAAACATAAACATTCAATTTGATGGTAAAAATGAGAATAACAATGCCAATAAGCATACCACTCGAGTTCCAAAATTATAGCTGCAACATGTCTTTGATATCACTATAAAAATATATACATAAGCTCCACACTTTAATTATCAACTATCCAACCTCTACAATGACTTCATTTGGAGTACATATAGAAACTAGAGAAGATTATATCACTATGGGTCAAAACCTGATCCAAGAAACTTCATTAATTCACCTAATGAGCCATTGCCTAGTTTTTAGGGAAGTTAGAAACAATCCCCCCTATTTTAGCTAACAAGTAGGCGTCTTTGTCTCTTTCATTAAATAAAAGATACTTTAACAAGGAGGAACATCAGTAGACTCATTAAATATGAAAAAATCTCATGATACAACTGTAACCTTGATCCTTTTGACTTTTTTATTGCCACCTATCCAAAGAAACCTTTAACACATAAGTGTAGCGTGCTGAGGCAGAAGCGTGGCATGCTCAAGAAAAGGCATAGTGTGAGTTCTGAGGGCTCTTTTGAGATGGATTTCTTCATCCATTTGTTGAACAGAAGGTATATTTGGAAATCTTGGGATGTATACTTATCCTTAGATCCTTCAAGCATGCAAAAACACCTCTCCAAGGCTGCTAAAAATAAATTCTACCAAGACTTCTCCAAAAGTGTAGCGTGGGGTCTGAAACAATGGCAAAAGCATGTTTTTGAGCATTTTTCTGACTTTCCCTTCCATCATGTGCACTGACAAGGCCAATGAAGTACATATCTGACATGTAGTCACCAAAATCTATCCAACCATGCAATAAATTCATCATTTGGAGGTCCTCGGAAAAAACGTATTATGGGCCACACTACGCTTCTATACATCCAAAATTGCCAAAATTGCCAAAAACTTCAAAATTTTCCAAAAGTTTTTGCAAACATAGGGCTCAACGGTGGAGAATATATATCTAACTATAAAGTTTTTTAAAAAACTGATAGAGTTTTTTTTTTAATTGGTATGTTATGAACAAAAAAATCTTCCAGTTTCCAAAAATAATTTATCATTCGTTCAGAATCCAAGTTTGAATTTGATCGCTAAAAAGTGCAGAAGCGCAGTGCGATCTTAGCAGAAGCACAACGTGGTCTTTTAGAGGCATTTCAGAGTCCTTCCCAAAGGATTTCTTGGTTACAAGTTATATGGTTGGAAAGCTTATGATGTCTGCTACACAATGGAGTAATCAAGGACTGCAAACCCCTGTTCCAAACCCCTAAAACATTGACTTGAAGACAACCTATACAAAATTGCATCAAATGACCTAGAGAAACTTTATTTTAGGAATTTATATCAAATCATAAAATCTTTCCATAAACCGAAGGAGGTTTTTGTTCTTTATTCTATGGTTGACAAAAACCTTTTTCAATTTTTTCAAATTCATCTTCATTACTTCAAAAAGTAAATTTGAAGTAGGATTGTCCATGTGTGCAATGTAAACCCTAACAAATGATCACAAAAATCTAAATAAGATGCCAATCACCTTTTCTAATACCATGAAGTCCATCCCTCCTATGGTGGTCTTTTCCCTCTTGAAATTTCTGGTAGAAATACTGGTCAACATAGCATGACAACCTACCTCTTGAATTTCTTCACAAAACCCTAGGTAGCCAGTATCTTCAAAAGATTTCTTGGTGTAGGATGAATCATTGAGCTCTTGACATGGGATGGCTCATACCTGAAAAATTTCCCTCCCTTATAATTTGTCTTCTCAGTATCATTGGTTCCAGTTTCCATGATTAAAGCCCTAGCTAGGTAGGAGGAAAGGAAAGGGTGAAACTTAGGAAAACAGGGGGAAATGGGGCAGCAGTTTTAGGGAGGGAAATGAAAGGGATAGGAGTTAGGGAAAAATCCTAAAAAATTATGGGAGACAGGGTAGTGTGTTAGGAACAAAGTACAATTGTAATTCCTTGAAATGGACAAGGGAATAAGGGGAAATGGGACAAAAAACAATGTTAACCCAGAATCTCTTCAAAAATGCGGTGTGAGCTAGGATTTTAGTGAAAATGAGAGAAATGAGAGAGATGAATGGTAAGAAATGATTTGGGGAAATGTATAAGGGTATGTAAGTCGAAGGTGAAGGTGATTGAGCAGTAAATGTAGGTGTTTTAACATATAAATTAAGCAAACTCACATGGAAATCAAAAGCGCTGCAAAACCCTAGGAGAGGGATTTTCATTGAATTTTCTAAGAAGAATGATGCATGGGAAGAGTGCCAAATTCTAATTACTTGTCAAGGAGATTTTGGAAACTCTCAAATGCTTAAATGAACCCCTGTGATGCTTGATTGGCCTCCAATTTCAAAAGCGTAGCAAGTGAGCTAGAAGTGCAACGTAGGAGGTAAACATGTGCTTTGAGGATGAATTTTGATGATCTAGTGGCTGGGATGATGCTCAATGATGGAGAGGTGCTTAATGAAAGTGAAATGAACAATTTGAATGCTTTGAATGGTATTTTATATGATGGAGGTCAATTTTTGCTAGTGATGGTGCCATGATATCATATGATCTTTTTTTGGAAATGATGTAATGTGATTGCAACATGATATTTTCACATGGAGAAATTACCTTTACCTTTATTCCTTTTGTCCCTAAGCTACTAACTCCCTTTAATGATGACTCAAGTGATGAACATGACACTTTTTTCTTTTTATGACCAACATTATAATGACAAGTCAAGTGAAATCCTATACCATATTGAAGTTTACAACAAGCATTAGGGGAGTTTTGAGGTCTAAAATGGGCCCCCTAAGGAAATTATAAAATAATAGTGGACTAATAAAATAATACTAGATTACATCATCAAATTTTAGAGGGAAAAAAAGAAAAAAACTATTTTTTCAACTCATATTTTCAACTTATATCCCTATGGGTTTACTCAAATTTCGAGTTTAAACACTCATTAGATGCAAAATTTAATTTCTCATCTAATGAATACCCACTTTTCATATTTTCGATGGACCCTACTACATGAAAAATTAGAAATATATGAAAAAACATGATTGCAATCATGTATTTTCATGTTTTTCTCATTTTTTGTGTAGTAGGGTCCATCGAAAGTATGAAACATGGGTACTCCTTGGATGAGGAATTAAATTTTGCATCCAACGAGTACTCCCAGTCGAAATTTGATTAAACCATTAGGGAGATAAGTTGAAAATACGAGTTGAAAAAGTAGTTTTATTATTTTATTATTTTTTAATCTTTTTACTTTTTTACTCCAAAAATGGTGAATCATCCCCCATGGTTGACATCATCATCTTGAATCTTATTGGTTCTTATAAAGTTTATTTTGGTTGTACATTTTTCTTAAGAGGCCCATTTTAGACCTCAAAATTCCCCTAATGAAACAGTGAAATTGGCATCCAAAAGCAACATGACAACGCCTACACTAGTGTGGGACGACAGGTCATGTAGTGATGGGTCCTAATGATACATTAGTGTGAAATTCAATTTATTTATTAAATTGGATATGTGTCAAATTTAACTATCCCTTAATTAAATTGGACAATAAATTGTAATCTTACCTCATACACACTTTTAATAATTAATTGAGTGTGATAAAATCAGTTAGCTCATGAATTTAGAGTTGATGGTGGTTGGTGAGGCACGCAGATTGAATCTATTAATTATGGAATTTGAAGTGCAGTTGGTGCATTAGTTTAATGCATGAGCAATCATTTAACTCAGTTAAGTGAGTTAAAGTCAATTGAACTAGTTGTAACTAATTGTTGCACTAGTGAGAGATCAAGTGAATTAAATATTATTTAATTCAAAATTAGTGATCTGCTATGCAAGTGATGATTTACTATTAATAGTTGCATGCAGGTCAGTTCTAGTGGAGACATAGTTGAGACAAAGGTTAAAGGGAAGTTAACTATCAATTGTGATATTAGCAGACTGCCCAAATGCAATTAAAACACCACAGGATGCCCATGATACTCAGCATAGTTGAGGAAGGACAAAATTCCTAAAGAATAGGGATTGCATTCATCGGGAATTGCATGAGCAAGGCAGGCTGAAGATAGGCTGAAAATTGGCTAAGTGTTGGCCCAATTTTTTCTGGATCATTGTGAGATGATAGGTAGAAAGCATGAGACTCTTGTGAGAAGAGTGCATTGTAATTGTTTCATGATTCCTTGTGGAATATACAATATAAGATACAGGGGTTTTGAGCAACAATATTTCCCTGGGAAAATTATCTGTGTTGTGGTTTGATTTTTTTCTTTATTTACTTGTCGTGATTGGTGATCGTGTTTATTTTCTGCAAGTTACATGTAGAAGGATTTAATATCTAGCTTTATTACACTGTGTGAACAGATTGAATCCATTGATATACATATGTTTGTATAATTGATACATGGTATCGGAGCAAAAGAAATCACTATAGTGGAGGAGAAGCTAATTTTGTGACTGAATAGAATTCGAATTTGTAAAAGTATTCTTGGTGCGACAGGCGAATCAGGATCGAAATGGCTTTCAATGGCTTGAGATTGGAGTATGCACTCAAGGGAAGTTACAATTATATTTCATGGAAATATATGATGGAGGCAACCCTGGAGGACAATGGGTTGATATAATTCATTGATAATGATGTTCCCAAACCCGTTGTAGCAGATGTTGCAAATATTGATGCTTGGCAAAAGAAGGTTCCAAGGGTGAGGAGGATCTTACTGGACAGGGTATGAGACCACATTGTCTCAAGTCTCCATGGAAAAGTGACTCCATACACAATGTGGAAGGCTTTGATAGATATGTTTCAAAGCAGCAGTGATCATAGGAAATTGGAACTGAAGGACAAGCTCAGGAAAATCAAAATGGAGAAAGGCGATACTATTCTAATATATTTAACAAAGTTTATCCAATGTCGAGATGAGCTTAGGAGTGTTGGAATTACTATCACGGATGATGACCTAGTGAGCCTAGCTCTTCTAGGCCTTCCCAAGCGTTGGCATAATTATCGGGACTCTGTCAATGGGAGGGAGAAGCTGTTAGATTGGCAATGACTTTGGTCGGATTTGGTACAAGAAGAATTCAGGCGGAATACCAAGGATGGATCTTCATCTAAGGAAGATGATGAAGAAAATTGCACCTTGGCTGGTAAAGTGAAGAAGGGGAAGGGAAAGAAATCCTATTCCAAATCTAAGACAAACAAAGAAGGCAAGGAGCGCGACATGTCCAGAGTGAAGTGTTTTCATTGTCATGAGAATGGACATTATGCCACTAATTTTCCACAAAAGAAGAAGAACAATAAGGCTTCCAAATCTGTAGATGGTGAGGCTTTGACTCGCAATTTGAGTTGGACTTCTCGCTGATCGCATGCATGGTATCAAGTGCGATGGAATCAGGGTGGTACTTGAATAGTGGTGCATATTTCCACATGTGTTGACTTGGGGGGTCCTAACCCAGGTTCGGAGGTTAAGTTTTTCCAACAAACCCCTATACTACTAGCCCTTTCGGCAATTACCTACTTGCGCAGGCCAACGTCTCACCTGAAGTAGTATGGGAGGGTGTTGGAACCAGGTTTCCGCACCCTAGGAGAGAGTACGTAATGTGAGGCAGATCTATATTATAACTTGCTATGTTTACCCAAAGTGAGTCTATTTGTAGCCCTTTTAATATTATTCTCAGCATATAACCATAAAACAACTATTAGATCTAATTAGTACATTCGCATCCACGTACGCATTACCAGATACCATCACAGAGCATTTATAATCGCACCTAATAAAAAATCATAGATATACTTATGAAAAAACACAGATACATTCGCACCTAAATAATCATCACAGATATGCTTCAGCAGTAAACATCACTGATCCAGATAGCACATAGATACTTTAACAATACTACGCATTCATTAACATTTAGATCCACTTACAACCAAAACCAGCCCGCGCACACGGCCTAGTGGTGTCCACACAGAGTAGGACTGAGGATCTCCGCACGCACAGCCAGTAGGAGTCCTTACCCAAAACTACCCAAAACAGATCTAACAGTTCACACGTAGCATCAATGTTAGTTCATGCCTACCTCTAGACTCAAACTATTCATCTATTTATATCGATGTAGCCTACTCTATCCTGTGGTCCGCAAACCGTGGTTTGTGAACTCTAGGTCTACCCTTTGACCCATTACAATGTGTTAGGGGCTTTGACCTACCCCAAAACCCCTGTGCTAGACTATTTAATACAAAAAATATACAAAATTCACCAAAAATATAAAAAATTCGCAGCTTAGGTAGCCCTGTTCCAACAGGCCCCCAACACAATCTTGTGACTCGTCCTGAGTCATTGTGGCCGTGGGTTTTGCATCTTCGCCTGAAGCTGCTTGATCACATCAACTAGTGGGGGTAGCACTCCTTCACTTTGCGCAGATGCATTCTGAGAAATCTCCACCAATTTCTGCGATGTTGGACCCTTTGTAGCAGCAGTGACATTCTCTAGAGTTTGGTTCAGCTACTTTACTGCGATATCGACATCCTGAGACAACTTGATGGCCTCAGTGGCCCACAGCTTGAGGTGATCACTCAAATTCTTCTTCCATTGCTGAAGAGCTTCCATGTCGTCTGTGAGCGCATGGCTGGTGTGCAGTTGGGCCAAGCGCTGAGCGGGGACTAGAGTGGTCAGTGTAGCCTCCATTTGTTCAAACTCTTCTTCCTTCTAATACAACACTTGGTTGATTTCGTGTAGGAGAGGGTCACGTTGCACCTTGGTCCAAAGTTGCATAACTATTTCCAACAGTTCTGCACCCTAAGCAATTTGACCTGTAATGACATTGGTGGCCTCTATAACCAACGCAGCTCATTGGGCCCTTATCTCAGGTGGCGTTTCTAGCTATAACTTGGCCTGCAAGGCCACAATCTATTGTTCCATCTCCGTCTTGACCGCCTGGATCTCGGTCCTTGAGGCCTTTAGCGCTATAACCAACCCCTCAATATTGGCCTCGAGGGTGGCAGAAGCTGGGATATCTTTGGTGACGTCCGCACAGAGCCTACTAATTAGGTGCTCCAACTCTGTCTATTGCGCGGCGGTCAGGGACATGCAGCCTGTGCCTAGGATTCCTCAAAAAAAATTTCTTCAATTATCTACCCAGTTTTACTAAGCTGCTGGTGCACTTGACGATCTCTTTATTAAATCTCTTCGAACAGGGACACATGAAGGATCTACAACGGTTCATGTGGCAGGAAAGCTAGATCAAATTGTACCTCTTCATAGGCCTGGATTTGCGCTCCTACGCCGGGTGGACTTAGCATGAGGGTTGCGCCCGGTAGAGGGCAGAGGCGGCTTTCCGGCGTACTGATTACTGCACTGCTTGTTGCTGGGATTGACCTTGACTAAATCATAATTGTTTGCAAGGTATCAGTCTTTAGCTGCAGAGCCCGGAGCTCAGCTTGGAGTGTATCGACTGTGGCTTTCTACTATTCTTCCAGAGCCAGCCATTTTTCTTCTATAGCCAGGGTGATCGCATCTACGATCTACTCTAGGTCCTCTTCTTGTCAGTGTAACTCCTGTGTCACGTTCCGACCGTTGAGCACGTTGCTTCCTCTATGGCCCTTTAACAGGGTCATCAGTACACTTGGTACCTCGAGAGGAGTCAGCATCTCCCGCATCCAGACCTCTTGTGCCCAGATCCTACTGTGAATCCTTCTGCAATGTCAGTTTCACGCCCTTCCCAGTACTCTTTCCCTATTGCAAACCCTTATGTGGCTGCGGGTCCACTACCTTCCTAGTACTTTTTTCCTATCCTCTGGTTTCTTTGGTGGTGTCAGGCGGGGTGACCTTCATGGTGCTCATCCCTGCAGTGTCCCTCGTACCTAATTTGAAGTCAAGCTTCCACTGTGGAGGCCAAGTCGTAATTAGGCGGTCAATTTCCTCATCAACAACCATGTATGGGAGTGAGACCCATGTTGGATCCTTTTGGCCTATTATCTGTACATTATGCATGGTTACTTGAAACGCTGTGATTCTTTTGTACTTATCATAAACTATTGGCGACAAGCACGGCCGGGAATTGATTGCTGCTGCGAGCCTGCTCTGAAATAGGACCTAGAAGACTTGATTGTCCTCAATACATTACGCATCCTGTGAGTCCCACAAATTTGTGTATCATGCCTCCTTGCACATATCTGGCATGAGCTCAGGGAGTACCAAGTCTTCAGGGGCTTCCCATGCAACCAATGCGATGAGAAGCATCACACAGGAGTAGCATAATTCTCATCCATGATCATGGGCGTTGCATACCTTCTCCAGAAATTCGTTGCACAGGAACTAGGACCAATTGTAGCAGACCCCCTTTTCGTAGCAGCCAGCAAGCTGAATTACATACGCAGGGATGGTGGTAGCCTGGCATTTGCGCATCATCTTGCATGCCAGCAACAAGGTATCGATCTGCGCAATGGGGTCACTGATGGTGCTGATCATGAACCCCCTAGTGTTCCACTCCACATGGTAGTACTTGCGCACCTTATTGGTGATATTTTGCTCATACTTTTTGCCGACGTGCAGCATAGGGTCTATCCCTTCCGTGGGGAGACCAGTAATACGGTGAATAAGCACGACATCAATGGGGATTCGATCCTGGATCCATAAGCAGCCATCATGGACCAGGGCAAGTAGTTGGCACATAAGTCAATCAGTGATATTGTAGTGGCCAAAGTGAGGCATTCTCAACAGGTTTAATAGCCCAAAACTAGCCAACCCATGTGCCCATGGCATGGGGACTATTTTTATCTCGTCATCTTCGAATACCCTTTCGAGATATAGTTCCGGTGCCAATTCGGGGAAGGCCTCCAAATTGGCCAGGCCCTGGTCATTGAATTTTACCTTGTGGAACTTTCCAAAGGGTTCTCCAATGATGGGGAACTCACCCGGAGTCAGTGGCATTTGCAGATAGGTGCACAGGCCATCGAGATTCTTAGGCGTGCGTGTCGAGGGCCTGCGAGGCCGAACATAGGGCGGTAGCCAGTTGATTGGTTCAGCAATTTGAGCCTCTTCTTGAGCAGACAGAGGTCTCTTCAATGGGTTAGGTGAACGTGCCTAGAGCACCACTCACGGGGACTTTACATTTCGAGGAGAGGTGTGGGGCTTCACCCCAGCCCATTTTGCAGGTTTCCTTAACCCTTGCACCTTTTCTTTCCCCTTCTGCTTCCCCTCGCTTGGTGTGGACATAACCTCCTCCACTTCAGGGTCAACTTCCAGCACTTCCTCAGATTCTCTCTCTGTCGAGGCCACGGTCTGGGAATATTCGGAGGGATTAGATGCAGTCATTTTGGTGCGAAAAATGAACTCAGGGTGGCTACTATCTGACGGGGAAGCATGCTCAAACATGAACAAGGCGCAATAATCATGGACTCATACAAAACACTAACTGCTCAAGATACACAAAACCCTCTTTTGAGCTATCCTTATACTTTTATAGCCTTGGAGATCAACCAACGGTTGGGTGAAACTTATCAGGAACTTACCATCAAGTAAACGATAAAAAATATTCGCAAATCGCCTCATTAATTGTTGGCCGCTTGCTCCTTTCAATGGTAAAATTTTCTTTTTACCCAGTTTTACTGTTCCAACAGCTAGTTTTCATACCTCTTGTGCTTCCAGCGCACCCCTACACTCCTGACCTACCTCCTACACTCCAAGCTCACCCCTACGCTCCCAGTGCACCTTCTACACTCTAAACACACCCCTACGCTCCCAACACACTTCTCCGGGCCTCCAAACCTACGATCAATCCCTGCATGTACCATGGTAATTCCTGCAATTGCCTCCCTTTGTGCTCATATTCCGCCCCATACAACTACTCCAGCCATATAGTCATTTGATCTGGTGTGGTTTGAGCCAGATGCCATTGACATATCCTGGTATCATATCACCGCGCAAGGTAGCTAGCCGAACAACTCCTCCGTCAGTGATTTCTTTTACAATATAGGGACCTAGCCAATGCTATCGGAACTTCTCCGAGTGTTTCGCAAACTATCTATCGTACAACAAGACCAAGTTTCCCTCCGCAAATGTCTTTTGCCGAATATGTTGATCATGCAATGCCTTATCCCGAGCCTTCTGAACCTGCTGATGGAAATTAGCAATGAAACGATCTTCCTCCAAAGAAACAAGCTATGCTAAATGCTCCTCCATGATATCAGGCTCCGCCATGTTCGTAAAGGTTGAAATGCATAGGATAGGCACAATATATTCCATGGGCATAATGGCCTCCTTTCCATAAACCATCCGAAAGGGTGTTTTTCCAGTCAGTTTCTTGCAAGTGTTGTGATAGGCCCAAAGGACAGACGAGATGTGAACATCCCAGTCACTGTGATCGGCGTTATAGACCTTAGTCAGTGCCTACTCCAAGATTTTATTAAAAGCTTCTACCGCTCCATTTGCCTGTGGATGATACGGAGTGCTTTTCACATGGTAGATCCAAAATTCTTAATTCAACGCCTGTATTATTTCATTAACAAAGTGCATACGTCTATCGCTCATTAAGATCTTTGGACAACCAAACCTAGTCAGAATATGCTCAAAAATGAAGTGTGCAGTGGTATCTGTAGTGTAATCCTTCACAGCTTGTGCTTCAACCCATCTGGTTACATAATTAGTCGCAATGATGATGTAGCACACACTTGTCTTCTTCCCTGGTGGGTTGATGGGCCCAACGAAGTTGATGGACCATTTTTCAAATGCTTGCAGGGACATTTGCAGTTGTAGGGAAATTTCGTCTCTGTTTGATGGCCTTCCCGTCCTTTGGTACGTATCGTAGGCTTTGCAATAGTAGTGAGAGTCACTATGCAGTGTAGGCCACCATAGCCCAGCTCTCAAGCTCTTCTGTGCCATTGCTTTCCCTGTGTAGTGTCCTCCTGCTATGCCCCCATGAGCTTCTACTAAGATGGCATGTCATTCATGCTCCAATAGGTATCTTCGTAGCACCTCGTCAGCTCCCAGCTTATACAAATGGCCTGCGATGATGGTAAAATCCACTGCGCGGGTTACAAACTCTTTCTTCTATGGTACCGAATACTCTGCAGGTGCCATCCCTGTAGTCAGGAACTGAATGATATCGGCGAAGTGCACATCAACCACCTTAATCGTGAACAATTGCACATCAAGAAATCCTTCTTCTAGGTTGGTGGGTTCCTCACCGCTCTCGATTCTGGATAAGTGGTCTGGCCCAGCTTTAACCCTTCCCGGCTTGACGATGATCTCAAATTCATATTCTTGGAACAGTAGCAGCCACCGACAGATTTTCCCCCACAACATAGGCTTATTCACTAGGTACTTCAAAGCCGTGTGATTTGTAAACATCTTGAAGTGCCCTCCTTACAGATAATGCCGGTTTTTGTAGTGTGTAGACCATGGCCAACCCCTCACGTTCAGTCGTGGAGTAGTTGCGCTCCGCACCAGAAAGTTTCCTCCTAGCAAAAGAAACTGGATGGTCAATGTCTCTGTCTCCGGGTTGTGTAAGGAAAACTCCTAGGGAGATTCTTGAGGCATCTACATGAACATGGAAAAGCTTCACCCAATCTGGAAAGATGAGAATAGGGCAGAGACCATCTTCTCCTTGAGTAGCTCGAAGCTCTTCTGACACTCTTCGTCCCAAAAAAACGAAATGTCCTTCTTTAGAAATTTTTCGATAAGTGTTGTGATCAACGCGTATCCTTGAATGAACTCCCTGTAGTAGCCTGTATGTTCGAGGATAGATAGAATTTGTTTCTTGGTTGTAGGTACTATTATATTGATGATAACTACTCTTTTGGCGGGATCAACCATCAATCCTTATTGATAAACTATGTGACCAAGCAAGATTCTAAAGGGTAGGTAAAATATGTACTTCTTGATATTCAGGGAAATCTAGTGCTTTCTATAGGCATCTAACATCATACACAGGTTTGAGACACGCTTCTTTACCAACCCGAAGACAGTCCAATCATCAAAATATACCTCCAAAAACTTGTGGATGAACTCTTTGAACACTGCAACCACCACCCGCGAAAAGATGGTAGGGGAATTCTTGAGCCCAAATGACATGACCGTGTACTAAAAATATCCCCATTTAGTGGTGAACGTGGTTTTGTTGCGATATTTAGGTGTGATTCTGATCTGATGGTAGCCCGAGAACCCGTCTGTGAACGAATATGCTTCCTGCCCCCCCCCCCCCCCCCCTCCACGCTGTCAAGGATTTCATCTGAGAATGGTGTAGGGAATGGATCATGTACACCGGCATCATTTAATTTATGCAGGTCAACACAGATTCGTATCTCTCCCTTAGTCTTTTTATCTTGAACCACCATAGGACTTACCCAATCTGATTGTTTGACCGGTTCGATGATACCTGCGGCTATCATTTTGTCGATTTCTTCCTTTACCTTTTGTTTGTACTTAGGGTTCAACCGATAAGGGCGCTACTTCACAGGGTGCACATCTAGTTTTAAAGTGATGTGCATGACCCCTAGGTCCCCTGTAATCCCTTTGAATTCCGAGAATTTTTTCAAGAATAAGTCTTGGTATTATGTGAGGAGCTCTGCAAATTTTCCTAAAGTATCATCATCCCAGTAGTCCCAAATTTTAGCCAGCTTAGGTTGCTCCTCTATTCCAATGTTGAATTATTGCAACTTTAGAGGCTTAGTGACATCGACGGTCTACAGTGGGGGTCCAACAACTGCGTTCTCTCCCTCCGACTCCAAGATAGAGACATTTCATGGGTCTTCATCACACTCTTCTATTGCTAAATTACGACAATTGACAATATCATGCATCTCTGTTTCCCATGTTGGTGCCCCTTGTGTTGCAAAAGGGCTTGATTAATCAAATACTAAGGCATCTATATCCTGCAGAGCTTCGTCAAGTGCCTTCGTTCCACCTACCAACCCAAATGTCTGTACAAACTCGTCTTTCAATGTTTCCCAATGGTAGTTGTGCTGGTGTAGTTCTGCATCTAAATACCATGCAGTGGGGATTGGCCCCAAGGCATGAATGAATAGGTGAACCCATTCTTCTGTAGTTCATTCGCACCATTTCTCCATCCATGCAGACAAGTGCTCGCGCGAGTCCCTTGGGCCAAGACACTCAAAACTAGAATTGTTTTACATAAAATAGAACTTACTAAAAGGACACTAAAAACTAATGAATCTATATGGCACTATTTTTATGGATTGATGGTGAAAAAATAAGATAAATTTGAATTTTATATCAACTCTTAGTTGATGATGAGGCTTCCAAGTCACTAACTATCTCCTTCCTTTGTGCATTTTGCTCCAGAAATTCGGAAAAATTGGGGTCCAATGCTACCTTTTTATATCTCAATCTGACATTGATATGAAAAATGTGAAATAGGTTATTGTATATTAATATGTTTTTGAGATAAAAATCTCTCATTTTCCTAAAATTCTGCTCCATTTGTTCACAATAAGCTCTGCAAAATGATGTGTAAAACAGAATTTTGCACAATCTGAAATTTAAGCTGTGAAGATGTGCATGTATCTCTCATTCTGTAATATCTGTGTAAACAATGAGATAGGTTTTTGTATATTGGATTCTTAGGAACATAAACCTCCTCCAATTTTGAAAAATTCATCTTGGATTGGTCATAATATTTTCTGCAAAACTATGACTTAAACAAGAAATTTCTAGAAAATGAACCTTCCTGCTCTGTTTTCATCTTTTAACCTTTTTGTTCTTTTAATTGTTTTTTCTTTTACTTTGGATAAAATTCATTGTTGTTAGTGAAAGTGTTTTCATCTATATTTACCATTTACTTCCTCCATGTTTATTTTTACTATTTTACATTGACTGCTCTATTTTTACTGATTTGACTTTCACTCTGATTTTTACTGATTTGACTTTCACTCTGACTTTAACTGTCTATGTTTTCACTGCAAACTGTTACTGCTATGTTTACTATTTTACTTTACAGTAAATCAGTCAACTTTTCCCAAGCTTCTCCATTTAGTAATTTGATTTCCCTTAAAATACTATGGAAAAATTAATTACATTGTGCATAAGGGTTTTGAGATGAAAATAGGGGTTTTTCCTTTGGTCTACAATGATTCAATTGGTCAAATTATACTTTCTGTGATAAAAAAAAGACTCAGACCTTAGGAATATTTTGAAAATAGATCCATGGTTTGCATAGAAAAGGATTTAAGAATATATAAGGATTTATTTTAGGTCTAAAAAGATCCTAAATGGGTTCAATGATTGAATTACTTTCTTGTTGTAAGTATTGGCCTGAGAATTGAAGAATACCTAGAGAAAAAATGAATTTTTTCTGTGCGGAAGGGTGTCTAGGTCTATAAAAGCTTTCAGAATCTTCTCTGGTCTTTATAGCACTTTGGGGTTCTTCTACACGATTTATAACTGCAATTTAGTGAACTTCTTTTGGATTTATGCTTAAAACTAGAGTCGGCAATGATTTTTCAGGCTAAAATTCTCTTTACGTGCGCAAACTGTAACGAAAGAGAGAAAACAGTGAAAATGGGCAGTTTTTATTTTCTTTTATTTAACATTGAATGAATTCAATTGGCGGTCAAATCAAATGGTTTAATGGTTTGGGCGCGGGGGAGGAGAAAAACCATCAGCGGTTTTCACATGGATAGAAGCTGGTAAGCAGGATTTGTTTGGGTGATGCGGTCGAATGGGAATAGGACACATTGAGCGGAGAGAAATCGTGAAAGCAAATATTTTCGCAAGGTTGAGGTTCAGTTAACTATCACGCCTTTGGATATGCGACAAGCCATCTCTGCCATCAGATCTGCGTCATGGAGATCGACGGTGCAGATTATGCGATGGAGTTGTTGGTCAAAAGGCGTGGGCCCCAAGAAACTTAATGTGGCGGGGGTTGATATATATAGTGAGTCTGGCATATTCAACATGTGTGGAATTAATATTATAGGTTATAATTAAAATTTGTGTTGGGAATTAATATATAACATGAATTAATATTAATACGAGCTAAAGGGTAAATAGGGAGTTAATACATTATATTAGTGTTAATATGAAATGAATGAGAAGGAATGAAAATATGGACTAGGTATAGAGTAAAATATGACTTTAGATAGAATTTATTCATTGTAAGTCCAAATATCATCACTTTAACATTTATATTTAGGCTAAAAGAATTTATGTGGATTTTTTTAGTGTTTTTGTATAATAAGGGAATTAGTCAAAGGGGTTTTACTTTTCCTAGGTAAATTGTGTTTAGGAAAAGGGGTTCTATTAGGGTAAAATGGATGATGAAGGGGAAAAAGGGCTTCTTATGAAGGGGATTCCAACATTTTAGTACCAATCAATCATTAAGTTGTGGGTCTGGTCCCACCAAAAGTCAGAGAAATGCTCTGAGCCTTTATAACTAAAGGGTTTAGTACTGGAATTCTTTGTAGGAAGGGAAATTAGTAATCTGCCAAATGATGTTTATCCATGTTTGTAAAACTGCTTTCTTCCTACCCATCATTTCTTCTACCATTTTTTCCTTTATTTGCATGGGTGCATTTGAGCTTGCAAACCCTTATTCATTTTTCTTTTAAAACAGGAAACTATCTAATTTTAACCTTATTTCATCTAAGGGCTCAGATTAAACTGTTGAGCTCCTTATTATTCTCTATTTTAACTATTGATCTGCCAAGTTTAGACTATTTGGCTAGATCTTTATTCTCTATCTAACAACATGAAATTTAAAGCATGAGAGGTCAAGTTTAAGTTGTTTGAGCCTCATGGATTGTGGCATTTAGGACAAGCTGCATGCAATCTTATTTGCAAAAGTACACTAATATTAGTGGCATTTAAACCTGCAACACTTTCATGATCTATTTTTGATGGGGTTCATATTTAATATTCTTTTGATCTTTGTTTCTTTTTTTCCTTTGATTTTTCTTTTAGGACATACCCTCTTTTAATTTTTAATTTGGGAATACATTTGCAGAAAGAAAAGGTATGTACAATATTTCAAGATTTTAAGAGAGTCAAATCAAAATTATGAATCCCATATTTATAGGACCCTAACACCAACTTCACATGGGGATGGCATCTCCTTGTGAGATGTCAAGAACATTTTCGACAAGTAGCTTGATCCTTTGAGACAATCAAAAACATGGATATGTTGTAATTGAAAAATTTTGAACTAAATTTACACCTTTTTCTGCAAAATAAAATCTGATCTGAGACTAAAAGGTGTTGCAACCTTCAAATCAAACTACTAAATCATCAAGACCTTAGGGCCTTTTCCTTGGCTTCAAATATTAATGAATTATTTCAAAACTAGTTAAAAACTGAAATTTGAAATAAGCTGAAATCCTACCTACTTAATCTAATCAGTTGTCCAACTGTTGGTTAGGTAAAATGAAATAGCCAATGCAAACATTCAAGCATTATATACATTGAGGTATTTTGTTGCATGTGCTTGTTGATTGTCAAAATTGTAATTCTGCAACCTATTAGAAACTTGTCAACAAATAAGATGATAAGGAAATACTTGATTTCCTTTGTTGACTCTGGAAACTTTTCAAAAGGATCTTCCAAGATATATACACTAATGTCTAACTGATCTAAACAAATGTACATCTATTCTAGATGGCCTCCATGCCATGAAACTAAAATGTTATTTTCATCTTTATCTCCCTACAAACTTTCAGATAAAATTTGTGATGATATTCCTACTTATTGTAATGTTTGACTGTTGAAACCTTTATCATCTTGATTCTGAAACTCATAGTTATTTAATGGAGAAAGGCTTTGAATGCATTCATTATCCAACATATCTGCTATTGGATCATGAAAAACTTGTGAGAATGGTTGCAATCTATTGGATATGGAATTCCATGGGACTTCATAAACTTCAACAAGTTATTCATCCTTTTGTTTAATGATGATATACCACCTTTACTTTAAAAGATGAAATGATTCAAAACATGGTGGTATTGAATTTTCTTGTGTCATTTGATCTAGTATTTCAATGAATTTGATAACTGTAATTGTGAAACTAAATAATCATGATCAAGAAATTCATTTTTTTCTTTGTTGTCCATAACAAACTCTAAAGACTGATAATTATTGATTACATTAAAGTTGTCTCTAATAAAATGAAATGAAGCAAAACAAAGAGGTAAAGAACCTTCACTTATTTCCAAATTTTGTGCACTTTCTTCTTCACTCTCATGGCTGATCTGTATTGGTTGATCACTGTATTCTGGATTATCACTGTATTTTGGTTGTTGAAACTGAGTTTCCTCATCCCACAAACTAGATTCTGATTGCTCTGTAAAGTTAGATTGAGTTTGGAGAACATAACTATCATCATAATGATCATACTTAGGCAAATCATTAAAAGAAGGAATGTCATCAAACATACACATTAAATCGGTAGATTCATCTTCCACATATTGATTTGTAAATCCATTTTCTGATCTATGATAATTGGAATTAGCAGAACTTTTTTCATGGCTATCAACCTCTTCTATTTCTTCATGGTCATTTTGAACAAAAAATTCATCTTTCATAGTGATATTCTATATGATTTCATCTAGTTTTCTTACCAAAGGTTGAGTTTTACCTCTGCAATGTTTTTCTCCTCTATTTCTTCTTTCAACTTTTCATTTCTAATTTGCAGAATAACTTCTACATCAACTGCAACATTCTGCATCTATACAAGAGTTTCTGAATCTCTTTCTCTTAAGTGAAATTCTATTTCTGGATCAAAGGCACTTAGATAATGCAAGAGAGCTGAATCATGAGGAGGTCTAATATTTTCTGGTATTGAATAATAAACTTGATTAAATCTTTTAGAAAATGGTTGTGTTGTTTCATTTGGATGTCTTTTTTAACTTATTATATTCTTCTATGATCACAAAAAGATTAACTTTGATTATCCATCTGTTAAGAAAATTTTTGACAAACTGTTGGAAATTAGAGATGCTTGCATTAGGCAGATTCTTGAACCAACTCTTTGTTCTATTTTGCAAAGAAAGAGAAAAAAGTCTGATTCTAACATCATCTTCATCAATCTCAAATAAATCCATATAATTTTAAAAACCTTGAATATGTTTTTGGGCAGTGATGTTATTATTTTCTCCATCAAATCTAGGAAGATGTTTGTAGTAGATATCAGGAAAATCATGGAGTATAGGAGGTAAAATAAGAGGTTTATATCTATCTGGACCTTTATATGGTACAGGGATTGTAAGATCAACCTTGATTATTTGGGGCTTCTTAATTGAAAAATGATCATCGTTAGATTTAGAAGAAAGTTGCTCGAAGGGATTAGGAGAATTATTATTTACAATATTTAAAGGAAAATAATTAAAAACTAATCTAAGATCTTCTCTAAAAAACAATATACATTGAAAAATTTTCTTAATGAGAAAGAACATGATGTCTTGGATTGTAATCCAAGTTAAAATCCTGATCTTTCCATATTTTTCTTTCATGTTCATTCCTCCAGTGGAGTCTTGATTGTGAAATTGATTTGGAGTCGCCAGGTGGATGATTTTAACCATTGTGTGTCTGATCACTGTCCACCATCATAGATCAGATCTGAACCTGTAAAATATTTCTGAAGAAAATGCTAGTTTACCTAGTGGAGTCACCAATATGTTATCACTCAGTAATTTCTCAAGGTTGAAGAAATAAATATTCTGAGGTAACCACAAACCTACTTTTAAACTCTATGATCTAGCCTTCCTAGGGTTCAGAGAGGGCTCTCTCTACAATATTTAAATTTGTTTTTAAATATGATTTTAGGCTAGTTATAAAGGAAAATTTGGTTTTGAGATTTTGTTTGGTTGGTGGGAAAAATCACTTACTAAGATGGATAGTAATAGGTTTGGTTTCCATTTGGCATATGGAGTCAATGTGTCAAGCAAACAGCTCAAGATCAAGGTCAAAAGACAAATATTTTCAGGGAAATTTAGACAAGTCACTAAATATCTTTGAAGGCTGATTGGTGAAGTGGTTTAATCGGGATAAAGAGCAGTTAAGAATTCTTTGATCCAGATAAAGAAGGAGAAGACAGAGGTCATTCGAAAGAGGGATCAATTAAGGGTTCCCTACTCTGGAAATCAGCAGAAAACATATAAATGATAAATAGTTAAAGATAGAATGCTTTTGACAAATTCTGTAATAATATTCCTGATTTATCATTCAAATTTAGAACACATATATGGATGCATGTAAAACATAAGAAGATAAACAACGAAAGTAGAGAGTACTTCGCTTCAATTTCTCATCACATGAATCTTGAAATATGATGCTCTATGGTTTTGATCGAGTCTGCTACTTGAACTTGCTACAAGAAACCCTTCAGGTAAAGCAAAAATGACTATAGAAAACTTCAGCAATTTATTCCACAATAATACTTCAAAGGATGAAGTATTTATACAAATTCTAAACTAGAATATCTTGAAAAAATATCAAGATTGGTTTACAAATATCTCAAACTGTTTTACATAAAATCAAACTTAATAAAAGGACACTCAAAAATAATGAATATATTTGGCACTATTTTTATGGATTGATGGTGACAAAATAAGAGAAATTCAAATTTTATATCAACTCTTAGTTGATGATGAGGCTTCCAAGTCACTGTCTGTCTCCTTCCTTTGTGCATTTTGCTCCAGAAATTCTGCGAAGTTGGGGTCCAATTATACCTTTTTATATATCAATCTGAGATAGATATCAAAACTGTGAAAGATTTTATTGTATATTAATATGTTTTTGAGATAACACTCTCTCATTTCCCTAAAATTCCGCTTCCATTGTTCACAATAAGCTCTGCAAAAATATGTGTAAAACATAATTTTTCACAATCTGAAACTTAGGATATGAAGATGTGCATGTATCTCTCATTATGTAATACCTGTGTAAAACGTGAGATAGGTTTATGTATATTGGCCTCTTAGGAACATAAACCTCCTCCAGTTTTTCAAAATTCATCTTGGATTGGTCACAATAGTTTATGAAAAACTATGACTTAAACAGGAAATTTCTGGAAAATGAACCTTCCTGCTCTGTTTTCATCTTTTAACCTTTTTGTTCTTTTAACTTTTTTTTCTTTTACTTTGGATAAAATTATTTTTTGTTGGTGAAAGTGTTTTCATCTCTATTTACCATTTACTTCCTCCATGTTTACTTTTACTTTTTTACATTGACTGCTCTATTTTTACTGATTTGAATTTCACTCTGACTTTTACTGATACACTTTAACTCTCTGTTTTCACTGCAAACTGTTACTACTATGTTTACCGTTTTACCTTTACAGTAAATCAGTCAACTTTTCCCAGTCTTCTGCATTTAGTAATTTGATTGAACTTAAAATATTGTGGAAATATTAATTACAGTGTGCATAAGGGCTTTGATATGAAAATAGGGGTTTTTCTTTTGGTCTACAATGATTCAATTGGTCAAATTATACTTTTATGATAAAAAACCAGACTTAGACCTTAGGAATATTTTAAAAATAGATCCATGGTTTGCGAAGAAAAGGATTTAAGAAGATTTAGGGATTTCTTTTAGGTCTGCAAAGGATCCTAAATGGGTTCAATGATTGAATTACTTTCTTGCCGTAAATATTGGCCTGAGCATTGAAGAATACCTAGAGTGCATAAGGGTTTTTGGGTTTATAAAAGCTTTCATAAGCTTCTCTGGTCTTTATATCACTTCAGGGTTCTTCTATGCAACTTGTAACTGCAATTTAGTGAACTTATTTTGGATTTAGGCTTAAAACTGGAGTCGACAATGATTTTTCGGGCTAAAATTCTCTTTATGTGTGCAAACTGTAACCGAAGAGCTAAAATAGTGAAAATGGGTGGCTTTTATTTGCTTTTATTTAACATTGAATGAATTCAATTTACGGTCAAATCAAATGGTTTAATGGTTTGGGTGCGGGGGAGGAGAAAAACCGTCAACGGTTTTCACATGGATAGAAGGTGGTAAGTGGGATTTGTTTGGGTGATGCAATCAAATGGGAATATGACACGTTGAGGGGAGAGAAAGTGTGAAAAAATTTCTTTTTGCAAGGTTTAGGTTCGGTTAATTATCGTGCCTTTGGATATGTGATAGGCCATCTCTGCTGTCAGATCTGGGTCATGGAGATCGACGGTGCGAGTCATGCGATGGAGTTGTTGGTCAAAGGGCGTGGGGCCTGGGAAACTTAATGTGGCGGGGGTTGATATATATAGTGAGCCTGGCATATTCGACATGTGTGGAATTAAGACTATAGGTTATAATTAAAATTTGGGTGGGGAATTAATATATAATGTGAATTAATATTAATACGGGCTAAAGGGTAAATAGGGAGTTAATACATTATATTAGTGTTAATATGAAATGAATGATTAGGAATGAAAAAATGGACTAGGTATAGTGTAAAATATGACTTTTAGATTGAATTTCTTCATTGTAAGTCCAAATATCATCACTTTAACATTTATACTTAGGCTAAAAGCATTTCTATGGGTTTTTTTAGTGTTTTTGTATAAAAAGGGAATTAGTAAAAGGGGTTTTACTTTTCCTAGGTAAATTGTGTTTAGGAAAAGGGGTTTTATTAGGGTAAAAAGGATGATGAAGGGGAAAAAGAGATTCTTATGAAGGGGATTCCAATATTTTAGTACCAATCATTCATTAAGTCATGGGTCTGGTCCCACCAAATGTCAGAGAAATGCTCTGAGCCTTTATAATTGAAGGGTTCAGTACTAGAATGCTTTGTAGGGAGGGAAATTAGTAATATTCCATATGATGTTTATCCATGCTTGTAAAACTGCTTTCTTCCTACCCGTCATTTATTCTACCATTTTTTCCTTTATTTGCATGGGTGAATTTGAGCTTGCAAATCCTTATTCATTTTTCTTTTAAAACAAGTAACTATCTAATTCTAACCTTATTTCATCCAAGGGCTCATATTAAACTGTTGAGCACCTTATTATTCTCTATTTTAATTATTGATCTACCAATTTTAGACTGTTTGCTAGATATTTATTCTCTGTCTAACAACATGAAATTTAAAGCATGAGGGGTCAAGTTTAAGCTGTTTGACCCTAATGGATTGTGGCATTTAGGACAAGCTACACACAATCTTATTTGCAAAAGTAAACTAATAGTAGTGGCATTTAAACTTACAACACTTTCATGATCTATTTTTGATGGGGTTCATATTTAATATTCTTTTGATCTTTGTTTATTTTTTTCCTTAGATTGTTCTTTTAGGACATACCCTCTTTTCATTTTTAATTTGGGAATACATTTGCAGAAAGCAAAGGTATGTACAATATTTCAATATTTTAACAGATTCAAATCAAAATTATGAATCCTATATTTATAGGACCCTAATAGTACCCTCATTCTCAAACACCATGCTCATTTTCTTTAGGTTGATAATACCTCCCATGTCTATTGCCCAATCCAATCCTAGGAGCGCAGGATAGGGGTCTGCATCTTCCACAATCTGAATGACCTCAAAGTCCGCGTGGACCTTAACTCCTGCGATATCTACCGTATTTTTTTACAGTCTTCCCAACGGTATGATCTTCTGTTGGTTGGCCATGCATAGCTGGATAGTGGACCATTCCAACTTAGGTTCTCCCGTTCGCTACCAAGTTTTTTTGGGCAGTACATTTGCATCTAATCCTGGGTCCAAAATAACTTGATCCATTTCATAGTCGCCAATCTGCGCTGTTAGTCGCATTTCCCGACTAGTGTGTTTCTTATGCCTGTAAAGTTTGTGCACATATTTAAATTCTGGGAGTGGGTTAGTTCTCTCTGCGTAGCTGTCTATTAGTGCTTGCATATTTTCTACTGCCTTCTGGTTACGTAGCAGCTTCATACATTCCTGTAGAAATGGTTTAACTTCATCGTCTATTCTCAAGTTTTCTGGAGCTTTTGAAGTAGGCGCCTCATCCTTATTAAATTCCTTGCGAGCTATGGCGAAGGTTTCCTTTTCCTTCTGTAGGTCCAAGCTTTCTTGTTTGACCACTGCTTTCCAGATAAGAGGTTCATATTCGACTTTCTCCTCATCTCCCCCAGTAGCCATGCCGCTACGCGTTATGAAATTAATACTTGGTCCTTCATCACGCGGTTTCACCTTAACCCTTTGTACATTTTGCATAGGTGTCTGTTGTTTTTCCTGCACTTTTGCTATCAGAATTGGACAATCTTCAATCACATGGTCCAGTTGTCTACAATAACGACAATATTTTCACCCAAGGTTCGGACAATCCCTTGCAAAGTGCCCTATCTCCCCACAGTTGTAACAGATCAATTGTCCTCTTCCCCGTTCTATGCCTCTACCCCTCCCCCCTCCTTTTCCCCTGGCTGGGGAGCCTCCTCTGCTTTAGGGAGATACTGGTGAAGAAGGGTCAGCCTATACCCTGTATAAAATTCCTTGATCTATCATCAAGTCATAGGTCCAGCAATTATGTTCTTCATGCCCCACAGAGGAGCAAAATCGACAACATTTCCGCTTCAATTCTAGAATGTAAGCACCCAGACGGGGATAGTGGTTAGTATCATGTAGCCCGACGACACGACAATCAGTGCACCATAACGTTGGACCACTTGGTCCCACAACCTCCTTATGATGCAATGAGCTAGGTCCCCTAGCCTACATGTAATCTGCTAGCAGAGGACACTGATCCTTGGTATGGCCGGACACCCTGCATCTTATGCACCATATGTATGGACTAGCCTCTTTCCCCCATTCTTTTCACAGGTTTTGTATTTCAAGGTTCATTGCCTCCAACTACCCCTAGATCTGCTATACCCCAAACTGAGCATCATCCCTTAGTGCAACCTCTATTTTCATAGCAATCTCCAAGGCCTTCTCTTGTGTTGCAATTGATTACCGACCCATAGGTTCGCGTAGGTGAGGCAGCAACATAGCGATAAACCATTCCTTGTGTTGCCTATCATCATACTAAAATTCACCATCTCTGATAACATTTTTTAGCCGCTGATCAGCTTCCCATACTGATTCAGTGGGTCCCTGTCTAAAGTCTTTCAAGTCGACCACTATTTGAGAGTAGGACTTAGGCTTCCAAAACTATTGTTTTAACATTGTCTTAATCTCTGGGATAGATGGATCCACGTTTTGTCCTACGTATTCCATATACCAATCCAAGGCCCTTCCTTCAAAGGCGAGTGATAGTTGTGCTCTCTTTACAGCATTGGTAGCCACATTCTGCGTAGCCTATTTTGATTCTGCGACAAACAAAAATCGATCCATATCTTCATCCCCTACACCCTTGAAGGTAGGTAGCTTCATGTGCATGGCCATATCGTCTTCTAGTGGTGGTGGAGGTATGGGTGAGTTCTTACCCTTATGCTGACTTGAAGGTGGTGTAGCTGGAGGGCTATGCGCAATCGATTCCCTTAATGGGTTGTAGATAGATCTATCTCCTTCTTTATTAGTTCAGTAGTACTTACCACTTTGTGTTGTGCTCTCGCTTAGATTAGAGGTCATTCACTCGGTGTGGTTGCATAGAACGCCCTTTTTGCACAATAATATTTTGATTAACAAAGGCAATGTTTTCAAGAAATTACCCTAGAAACCCTTGAAAAACCTCCGCTCTGCCTCAGAGTAGGATATGAACTAATCGACTGCGAATTCTGTCATGAATCCACCCAGCACGCTATCTACCCAGTGATCTACATTATGGGTGATCGTATTATCAGTCCTTTCTAGTTGTTTAATCAATTCTGGTGTCCACTGCGTTACTTGATCATCCTTCCAGCACGTCTGGAATTCTATGAGCCTTTCCAACCACTCCTGAAGCTCATGCGCAAAGGTTACAAAGAAAGTTTCATAGACTTTAGTGAAGATGTACTTGTTCTTCTAATTATCAGCTTTCAACTTCATGCTGCGATTCTCCTTTACAACAAACTCCTGAATATGTCTCTCAAACCAAACGTCAATTTCCACCCTCTCAGGCCTCCAAGGACCTTGTGGCATTACTCGATTTCTCTCTCAAAATGCTCTTGGTCCTAGCAACGAAACCATTTGTTTTCTTGGGGAGTCCTGACCCAAGTTCGGAGGTTAAGGTTTGCCAACAAAACCCTATACTACTAGCCCTTTCGGCAATGAACTACTTGCGCAGGCCAAGGTCTCACCCGAAGTAGTATGGGAGGGTGCTAGAACCAGGTTTCTGCACCCTAGGAGAGAGTAGGTAATGTGAGGCGGATCTATATTATAACTTGCTATTTTTACCCAGAATGAGTCTATTCACAACCCTTTTAACAATATTCTTAGCATATAACCATAACACAACTATCAGATCTAATCAGTACATTTGCATCCACGTGCGCATTACCAGATACCATCACAAAGCATTTATAATCGCAGCTAATAACATATCATAGATATACTTATGCAAAAACACAGATACATTCGTAGCTAAATAATCATCACAAATACACTTCAGCAGTAAACATCAGCGATCCAGATAGCACACAGATACTTTAACAATACTACGCATTCATTAACATTTAGATCCACTTACAACCAAAACCAGCCCGCGCACATGATCTAGTGGTGTCCACACACAGTAGGACTGAGGATCTCCGCACGCACAGCCAGTAGGAGTCCTTACCCAAAACTACCCAAAATAGATCTAACAGTTTGCACGTAGCATCAGTGTTAGTTCATGCCTACCTCTAGACTCAAACTATTCATCTATTTATATTGATGTAGCCTACTCTATCCTGTGGTCTGCAAACCGTGGTTTGCAGACTCTAGGTCTACCATTTGACACATTAAAATGTGTTAGGGGCTTTGACCTACCCCAAAACCCCTGTGCTAGACTATTTAATGCAAAAAATATACAAAATTCACCAAAAATATAAAAAATTCGCAGCTTAGGTAGCCCTGTTCCAACAGGCCCCCAACAAAATCTTGTGACTCGTCCTGAGTCATTGTGGCCATGGGTTTTTCATCTTTGCCTAAAGTTTCTTGATCACATCAACTAGTGGGGGTAGCACTCCTTCACTTTGCGCAGATGCATTCTGAGCAATCTCCACCAATTTCTGCGATGTTGGACCCTTTGTAGCAGCAGTGACACTCTCTAGAGTTTGGTTCAGCTACTTTACTGCGATATCGACATCCTGAGACAACTTGATGGCTTCAGTGGCCCACAGCTTGAGGTGATCACTCAAAGTCTTCTTCCGTTGCTGAAGAGCTTCCATGTCATCTCTGAGTGCATTGCTGGTGTGCAGTTGGGCCAAGCGCTGAGCGAGGAATAGAGTGGTCAGTGTAGCCTCCATTTGTTCAAAATCTTCTTCCTTATAATACAGCACTTGGTTGATTTCGTGTAGGAGAGGGTCGCGTTGCACCTTGGTCCAAAGTTGCATAGCTGTTTCCAACAGTTCTGCACCCTAAGAAATTTGACCTGTAATGACATTGGTGGCCTCTGTAACCAACGCAGCTCATTGGGCCCTTATCTCAGGTGGCATTTCTGGCTATAACTTGGCCTGCAAGGCTGCAATCTGTTGTCCCATCTCCGTCTTGACTGCCTGGATCTCGGTCCTTGAGGCCTTTAGGGCTATAACCAGCCCCTCAATATTGGCCTCAAGGGTGGCAGAAGCTAGGATATCTTTGGTGACATCTGCACAGAGCCTACTAATTAGGTGCTCCAACTCTGTCTATTGTGCAGCGGTGAGGGACATGCAGCCTGTGCCTAGGATTCCTCAACATTTTTTTCTTCAATTATCTACCCAGTTTTACTAAGCTGCTGGTGCACTTGACGATCTATTTATTAAATCTCTTCGAACAGGGACACATGAAGAATCTACAACGGTTCATGCGGCAGGCGAGCTAGATCCAATTGTTCCTCTACGTAGGCCTGGATTTGCGCTCCTACGCCGGGTGGACTTAGCATGAGGGCTGCGCCCGGTAGAGGGCAGAGGTGGCTTTCCGGCGTACTGATTACTGCACTTCTTGTTGATGGGATTGACCTTGACTAAATCATACTTGTTTGCAAGGTACCAGTCTTTAGCTGCAAAGCCTGGAGCTCAGCTTGGAGTGTATCGACTGTGGATTTCTACTATTCTTCCAGAGCCAGCCATTTATCTTCTATAGCCAGGGTGACCGCATCTACGATTTTCTCTAGGTCCTCTTCCTGTCAGTGTAACTCCTGTGTCACGTTCTGACCGTTGAGCACGTTGCTTCCTCTGTGGCCCTTTAACAGGGTCATCAGTACACTTGGTACCTCGAGGGGAGTCAGCATCTCCCGCATCCAGACCTTTTGTGCCCAGATCCTACTGTGAATCCTTCTGCAATGTCAGTTTCGCGCCCTTCCCAGTACTCTTGCCCTGTTGCAAACCCTTATGCGGCTGTGGGTCCACTACCTTCCCAGTACTTTTTCCCTATCCTCCGGTTTCTTTGGTGGTGTCGGGTGGGGTGACCTTCATGGTGCTCATCCCTGCAGTGTCCCTTGTACCTGATTTGAAGCCAAGCTTCCACTTTGGAGGCCAAGTCGTAATTAGGCGGTCAATTTCCTCATCAACAACCATGTATGGGAGTGAGACCCATGCTGGATCCTTGCGGCCTATTATCTGTACATTATGCATGGTTACTTGAAACGATGTGATTCTTTTTTACTTATCATAAACTGTTGGCGACAAGCACGGCTGGGAATTGATTGTTGCTGCGAGCCTGCTCTGAAATAGGACCTAGAAGACTTGATTGTCCTCAATACATTACGCATCCTTTGAGTCTCACAAATTTGCGTATCACGCCTCCTTGCACATATCTGGCATGAGCTCAAGGAGGACCAAGTCTTCAGGGGCTTCCCATGCAACCAACGCGATGAGAAGCAGCACCCAGGAGTAGCAGAATTCTCATCCATGATCATGGGTGTTGCGTACATTCTCCAAAAATTCTTTGCACAGAAACTAGGACCAGTTGTACCAGACCCCCTTTTTGCAGCAGCCAGCAAGCTGAATTACATACGCAGGGACGGTGGCAGCCTGGCATTTGCGCATCATCTTGCATGCTAGCAACAAGGTACCGATCTACGCAATGGGGTCACTGATGGTGCTGATCATGAACCCCCTAGTGTTCCGCTCCACATGGTAGTACTTGCGCACCTTATTGGTGATATTTTGCTCATACATTTTGCCAACGTGTAGCATAGGGTCTATCCCTTCCGTGGGGAGACTAGTAATACGGTGAATAAGCACGACATCAATGGGGATTCGATCCTAGATCCATAAGCAGCCATCATGGACCAGGGCAAGTAGTTGGCGCATAAGTCAGTCAGTGATATGGTAGTGGCCAAAGTGAGGCATCCTCAACAGGTTTAATAGCCCAAAATCAACCAACCCATGTGCCCATGGCATGGGGACTATTTTTATCTCGTCATCTTTGAATACCCTTTCGAGATATAGTTCCGGTGCCAATTCGGGGAAGGCCTCCAAATTGGCCAGGCCGTGGTCATTGAATTTTACCTCGTGGAATTTTCCAAAGGGTTCTCCAATGATGGGGACCTCACCCGGAGTCAGTGGCATTTGCAGATAGGTGCGTAGGCCATCGATATTCTTAGGCGTGCGTGTCGAGGGCCTGCGAGGCTGAACATAGGGCGGTAGCCAGTTGATCGATTTAGCAATCTGAGCCTCTTCTTGAGCAGACAGAGGTCTCTTCAATGGGTTAGGTGAACATGCCTAGAGCACCACTCACGAGGACTTCACATTTCGAGGAGAGGTGCGGGGCTTCACCCCAGCCCATTTCGCAGGTTTCCTTGACCCTTGCGCCTTTTCTTTCCCCTTCTGCTTCCCCTCGCTTGGTGTGGACATAACCTCCTCCACTTCAGGGTCAACTTCCAGCACTTCCTCAGATTCTCTCTCCATCGAGGCCACGTTCTGGGAATATTCGGAGGGATTAGATGTAGTGATTTTGGTGCGAAAAATGAACTCAGGGTGGCTAATATCTAACGGGGAAGCATGCTCAAACATGAACAAGGCGTAATAATCATGGACTCATACAAAACACCAACTGCTCAAGATACACAGAACCCTCTTTTGAGCTATCCTTCTACTTTTATAGCCTTGGAGATCAACCAACGGTTGGGTGAAACTTATCAGGAACTTACCATCAAGTAAACGATAAAAAATCTTCGCAAATCTCCTCATTAATTGTTGGCCGCCCGCTCCTTTCAATGGTAAAATTTTCTTTTTACCTAGTTTTACTGTTCCAACAGCTAGTTTTCATACCTCTTGTGCTTCCAACGCACCCCTACACTCCTGACCTACCTCCTACACTCCAAACACACCCCTACGCTCCCAGCGCACCTTCTACACTCTAAACACACCCCTACGCTCCCAAAACACTTCTCTGGGCCTCCAAACCTACGATCAATCCCTGCGTGTACCATGGTAATTCCTACAATTGCCTCCCTTTGTGCTCATATTCCGCCCCATATAGCTACTCCAACCATATAGTCATTTGATCTGGTGTGGTTTGAGCCAGATTCCATTGACATATCCTGGTATCATATCGCCGCGCAAGGTAGCTAGCCGAACAACTCCTCCATCAGTGATTTCTTTTACAATATAGGGACCTAGCCAATGCTATCGGAACTTCTCCGAGTGTTTCACAAACTAGCTATCGTACAGCAAGACCAAGTTTCCCTCTGCAAATGTCTTTTGCCGAATATGTTGATCATGCAATGCCTTATCCCGAGCCTACTGAACCTGCTGATGGAAATTAGCAATGCAACGATCTTCCTCCAAAGCAACAAGCTATGCTAAATGCTCCGCCATGATATCACGCTCCGCCATGTTCGTAAAGGTTGAAATGCATAGGATAGGCACAATATATTCCATGGGCATAATGGCCTCCTTTCCATAAACCATCCAAAAGGGTGTTTTTCCAGTCAGTTTCTTGCAAGTGTTGTGATAGGCCCAAAGGACAGACGGGATGTGAACGTCACAGTCACTGTGATCGGCGTTATAGACCTTATTCATTGCCTACTCCAAGATTTTATTAAAAGCTTCTACCACTCCATTTTCCTGTCGATGATACGGAGTGCTTTTCACGTGGTAGATCCAAAATTCTTAATTCAAGGCTTGTATTGTTTCATTAACAAAGTGCATACCTCTATCGCTCATTAAGATATTTGGACAGCCAAACCTGGTCAGAATATGCTCAAAAATGAAGTGCGCAGTGGTATCTGTAGTGTAATCCTTCATAGCTTGTGCTTCAACCCATCTGGTTACATAATCAGTCGTAGTGATGATGTAGCGCACACCTGTCTTCTTCCCTGGTGGGTTGATGGGCCCAACGAAGTTGATGGACCATTTTTCAAATGCTTGCAGGGCCATTTGCAGTTGTAGGGGAATTTCGTCTATGTTTGATGGCCTTCCCGTCCTTTGGTACGTATCATAGGCTTTGCAATAGTAGTGAGAGTCACTATGCAGTGTAGGCCACCATAGCCCAGCTCTCAAGCTCTTCTGTGCCATTGCTTTCCCTGTGTAGTGTCCTCCTGCTATGCCCCCGTGAGCTTCTACTAAGATGGCATGTCGTTCATGCTCCAATAGGTATCTTCGCAGCACCTCGTCAGCTCCCAGCTTATACAAATGGCCTGCGATGATGGTAAAATCCACTGCGCGGGTTACAAAATCTTTCTTCTATGGTACCGAATACTCTGAGGGTGCCATCCCTGTAGTCAGGAACTGAATGATATCGGTGAAGTGCACATCAACCACCTTAATCGCGAACAGTTGCACATCACTAAATCCTTCTTCTAGGTTGGTGGGTTCCTCACCGCTCTCGATTCTGGATAAGTGGTCTGGCCCAGCTTTCAACCTTCCCAGCTTGACGATGATCTCAAAGTCATATTCTTGGAACAGTAGCAGCCACCGGCAGATTTTCCCCCACAACACAGGCTTATTCACTAGGTACTTCAAAGCCGAGTGATTTGTAAACATCTTGAAGTGCCCTCCTTACAGATAATGCCAGTTTTTGTAGTGTGTAGACAATGGCCAACCCCTCACGTTCAGTCATGGAGTAGTTGCGCTCCACACCAGAAAGTTTCCTACTAGCAAAAGAAACTGGATGGTCAATGTCTCTGTCTCCGGGTTGCGTAAGGACAATTCCTAGGGAGATTCTTGATGCATCTACGTGAACATGGAAAAGCTTCACCCAATCTGGAAAGATGAGAATAGGGCAAAGACCATCTTCTCCTTGAGTGGCTCGAAGCTCTTCTGACACTCTTCATCCAAAGAAAACGAAATGTCCTTCTTTAGCAATTTTTCGATAAGCGTTGTGATCAACGTGTATCCTTGAATGAACTTCCTGTAGTAGCCTGTATGTTCGAGGATAGAGCGAAGCTGTTTCTTGGTTGTAGGTACTGTTATATTGATGATAACTACTATTTTTGCGGGATCAACCATCAATCCTTATTGATAAACTATGTGACCGAGCAAGATTCTAAAGGGTAGGTAAAATATGTACTTCTTGATATTCAGGGAAATCTAGTGCTTTCTATAGGCATCTAACGTCATACACAGGTTTGAGACATGCTTCTTTACCAACCCGAAGACAGTCCATTCATCAAAATATACCTCCAAAAACTTGTGGATGAACTCTTTGTTTCTTTAACTTCCTAGCGAAAAGATGGCGAGTGCTTGGGCCCAAAACGACATGAAATTTGTGTACTAAAAATATCCCCATTTAGTGGTGCCGTGGTTTTGTTGCGATCTTTAGGTGCGATTCGGTTGATGGTAGCGAGACATCGTCCACATGAACTTGAATATGCCTACCTTCCCCCCCCCTCCATGCTGTCAAGGATTTCATCTGAGAATGGTGTAGGGAAGGGATCATGTACACAGGCATCATTTAATTTGTGCAGGTCAACACAGATTCGTATCTCTCCCTTAGTCTTTTTATCTTGAACCACCATAGGACTTACCCAATCTGATTGTTTGACTGGTTCGATGATACCTGCGGCTATCATTTTGTCGATTTCTTCCTTGACCTATTGTTTGTACTTAGGGTTCAACCGATAAGGGCGCTGCTTCACAGGGCGTACATCTAGTTTTAAAGTGATGTGCATGACCCCTAGGTCCCCTGTAATCCCTTTGAATTCCTAGAATTTTTTCGAGAATAAGTCTTGGTATTATGTGAGGAGCTCTGCAAATTTTCCTAAAGTATCATCATCCCAGTAGTCCCAAATTTTAGCCAGCTTAGGTTTCTCCTCTATTCCAATGTTGAATTATTGCAACTTCAAAGGCTTAGTGACATCGACGGTCTGCAGTGGGGGTCCAACAACTGCGTGCTCTCCCTCCGACTCCGAGATAGAGACATTTCATGGGTCTTCATCACACTCTTCTATTGCTAAATTACGACAGTTGACAATATCATGCATCTGTGTTTCCCATGTTGGTGCCCCCTGTGCTGCACAAGGGCTTTATTAATAAAAAACTAAGGCATCTATATCCTGCAGAGCTTCGTCAAGTGCCTCCATTCCACCTACCAACCCAAATGTCTGTACAAACTCGTCTTTCAATGTTTCCCAGTGGTAGTTGTGCTGGTGTAGTTCTGCATCTAAATACCATGCAGTGGGGATTGGCCCCAAGGCATGAATGAATAGGTGAACCCATTCTTATGTAGTTCATTCGCACCATTTCTCCATCCATGCGGACAAGTGCTCGCGCGAGTCCCTTGGACCAAGACACTCAAAACTAGAACTATTTTACATAAAATAGAACTTACTAAAAGGACACTCAAAACTAATGAATCTATATGGCACTATTTTTATAGATTGATGGTGACAAAAGAAGATAAATTCGAATTTTATATCAACTCTTAGTTGATGATGAGGCTTCCAAGTCACTAACTATCTCCTTCCTTTGTGCATTTTGCTCCAGAAATTCGAAAAAATTGGGGTCCAATGCTACCTTTGTATATCTCAAACTGACATTGATATGAAAAATGTGAAATAGGTTATTGTATATTAATATTTTTTTGAGATAAAAATCTCTCATTTTCCTAAAATTCTGCTCCAATTGTTCACAATAAGCTCTGAAAAACGATGTGTAAAACAAAATTTTTCACAATCTGAAACTTAGGCTGTGAAGATGTGCATGTATCTCTCATTCTGTAATATTTGTGTAAACAATGAGATAGTTTTTTGTAGATTGGATTCTTAGGAACATAAACCTCCTCCAATTTTGAAAAATTCATCTTGGATTGGTCAGAATATTTTCTGCAAAACTATGACTTAAATAGGAAATTTCTGGAAAATGAACCTTCCTGCTCTGTTTTCATCTTTTAACCTTTTTTTTATTTTAATTGTTTTTTCTTTTATTTTGGATAAAATTCATTGTTTTTGGTGAAAGTGTTTTCATCTCTATTTACCATTTACTTCCTCCATGTTTACTTTTACTGTTTTACATTAACTGCTCTATTTTTACTGATTTGACTCTCACTCTTATTTTTACTGATTTGACTTTCACTCTGACTTTAACTGTCTATGTTTTCACTGAAAACTGTTACTGCTATGTTTACTGTTTTACTTTACAGTAAATCAGTCAACTTTTCCCAAGCTTCTCCATTTAGTAATTTGATTTCCCTTAAAATACTGTGGAAAAATTAATTACAGTGTGCATAAGGGTTTTGAGATGAAAATAGGGGTTTTTCCTTTGATCTACAATGATTCAATTGGTCAAATTATACTTTCTGTGATAAAAAAAAAGACTCAGACCTTAGGAATATTTTGAAAATATATCTATGGTTTGCAGAGAAAAGGATTTAAGAAGCTATAGGGATTTCTTTTAGGTCTGAAAAGGATCCTAAATGGGTTCAATGATTGAATTACTTTCTTTTTGTAAGTATTGGCCTGAGAATTGAAGAATACCTAGAGAAAAAATGAATTTTTTCCGTGCAGAAGGGTGTCTGGGTTTATAAAAGCTTTCAGAATCTTCTCTGGTCTTTATAGCACTTTGGGGTTCTTCTACACGGTTTATAACTGCAATTTAGTGAACTTCTTTTGGATTTACGCTTAAAACTAAAGTCGGCAATGATTTTTCAGGCTAAAATTCTCTTTACGTGCGCAAATTGTAACCGAAGAGAGAAAACAGTGAAAATGGGCAGTTTTTATTTGCTTTTATTTAACATTGAATGAATTCAATTGGCGGTCAAATCAAATGGTTTAATGGTTTGGGCACGGGGGAGGAGAAAAACCGTGAGCAGTTTTCACATGGATAGAAGGTGGTAAGCAAGATTTGTTTGGGTGATGCGGTCGACTGGGAATAGGACACGTTGAGGGGAGAGAAATCGTGAAATCAAATATTTTCGCAAGGTTGAGGTTCAATTAACTATCACGCCTTTGGATATGCAACAAGCCATCTCTGCCATCAGATCTGCGTCATGGAGATCGACGGTGCAGATTATGCGATGGAGTTGTTGGTCAAAAGGCGTGGGCCCCAGGAAACTTAATGTGGCAGGGGTTGATATATAAAGTGAGTCTGGAATATTCAACATGTGTGGAATTAATATTATAGGTTATAATTAAAATTTGTGTTGGGAATTAATATATAACGTGAATTATATTAATACGAGCTAAAGGGTAAATAGGGAGTTAATACATTATATTAGTGCTAATATGAAATGAATGAGAAGGAATGAAAAAATGGACTACGTATAGTGTAAAATATGACTTTTAGATAGAATTTCTTCATTGTAAGTCCAAATATCATCACTTTAACATTTATATTTAGGCTAAAAGCATTTATGTTGATTTTTTTAGTGTTTTTGTATAATAAGGGAATTAGTCAAAGGGGTTTTACTTTTCCTAGGTAAATTGTGTTTAGGAAAAGGGGTTTTATTAGGGTAAAATGGATGATGAAGGGGAAAAAGGGCTTCTTATGAAGGGGATTCCAACATTTTAGTACCAATCAGTCATTAAGTTGTGGGTCTGGTCCAACCAAAAGTCAGAGAAATGCTTTGAGCCTTTATAACTAAAGGGTTAGTACTGGAATGCTTTGTAGGAAGGGAAATTAGTAACCTGCCAGATGATGTTTATCCATGTTTGTACAACTGCTTTCTTCCTACCCATCATTTATTCTACCATTTTTTCCTTTATTTGCATGGGTGCATTTTAGCTTGCAAACCCTTATTCATTTTTCTTTTAAAACAGGAAACTATCTAATTTTAACCTTATTTCATCTAAGGGCTCAGATTAAACTGTTGAGCTCCTTATTATTCTCTATTTTAACTATTGATCTGCCAAGTTTAGACTATTTGGCTAGATCTTTATTCTCTATCTAACAACATGAAATTTAAAGCATGAGAGGTCAGGTTTAAGTTGTTTGAGCCTCATGGATTGTGGCATTTAGGACAAGCTGCATGCAATCTTATTTGCAAAAGTAAACTAATAGTAGTGGCATTTAAACTTGCAACACTTTCATGATCTATTTTTTATGGGGTTCATATTTAATATTCTTTTGATCTTTGTTTCTTTTTTTCCTTTGATTTTTCTTTTAGGACATACCCTCTTTTAATTTTTAATTTGGGAATACATTTGCAGAAAGAAAAGGTATGTACAATATTTCAAGATTTTAACAGATTCAAATCAAAATTATGAATCCCATATTTATAGGACCCTAACAGCAGCTTCACATGGGGATGGCATCTCCTTGTGAGATGTCAAGAACATTGTCGACTAGTAGCTTGATCCTTTGAGCCAATCACAAAGATGGATATGTTGTAATTGAAAAATTTTGAACTAAATTTACACCTTTTTCTGCAAAATAAAATCTGATCTGAGACTAAAAGGTGTTGCAACCTTCAAATCAAACTACTAAATCATCAAGACCTTAGGGCCTTTTCCTTGGCTTCAAATATTAATGAATTATTTCAAAACTAGTTAAAAACTGAAAATTGAAATAAGTTGAAATCCTACATACTTACTCTAATCAATTGTCCAACTGTTGGTTAGGTAAAATGAAATAGCCAATGCAAACATTCAAGCATTATATACATTGAGTTATTTTGTTGATTGTCAAAATTGTAATTCTGCAACCTATTAGAAACTTGTCAACAAATAAGATGATAAGGAAATACTTGATTTCCTTTGTTGACTCTAGAAAATTTTCAAAAGGATCTTCCAAGATATATACACTAATGTCTAACTGATCTAAACAATTGTACATCTATTCTAGATGGCCTCCATGCCATGAAACTAAAATGTTATTTTCATCTTTATCTCCCTACAAACTTTCAGATAAAATTTGTGATGATTTTCCTACTTATTGTAATGTTTGACTGTTGAAACCTTTATCATCTTGATTTTGAAACTCATAGTTAGTTAATGGAGAAAGGCTTTGAATGCATTCATTATCCAACATATCTACTATTGGATCATGAAAAACTTGTGAGGATGGTTGCAATCTATTGGATATGGAATTCCATGGGACTTCATAAACTTCAACAAGTTATTCATCCTTTTGTTTAATGATGATATACCACCTTTACTTTAAAAGCTGAAATGATTCAAAACATGGTGGTATTGAATTTTCTTGTGTCATTTGATCTAGTATTTCAATGAATTTGATAACTGTAATTGTGAAACTAAATAATCATGATCAAGAAATTCATTTTTTTCTTTGTTGTCCATAACAAACTCTAAGGACTGATAATTATTGATTACATTAAAGTTGTCTCTAATAAACTGAAATGAAGAAAAACAAAGAGGTAAAGAACCTTCACTTATTTCCAAATTTTGTGCACTTTCTTCTTCACTCTCATGGCTGATCTGTATTGGTTGATCACTGTATTCTGGATTATCACTGTATTTTGGTTGTTGAAACTGAGTTTCCTCATCCCACAAACTAGCTTCTGATTGCTCTGTAAAGTTAGCTTGAGTTTGGAGAACATAACTATCATCATAATAATCATACTTAGGCAAATCATCAAAAGAAGGAATGTCATCAAACATACACATTAAATCGGTAGATTCATCTTCCACATATTGATCTGTAAATCCATTTTCTGATCTATGATAATTGGAATTAGCAGGAATTTTTTCATGGCTATCAACCTCTTCTATTTCTTCATGGTGATTTTGAACAAAAAATTCATCTTTCATAGTGATATTCTATATGATTTCATCTAGTTTTCTTACCAAAAGGTTGAGTTTTACCTCTACAATGTTTTTCTTCTCTATTTCTTCTTTCAAATTTTCCTTTCTGATTTGCAGAATAACTTCTACATCAACTGCAACGTTCTGCATCTGTACAAGTGTTTCTGAATCTCTTTCTCTTAAGTGAAATTCTATTTCTGGATCAAAGGCACTTGGATAATGCAAGAGAGCTGAATCATGAGGAGGTCTAATATTTTCTGGTATTGAATAATAAACTTGATTAAATCTGTCAGAAAATGGTTGTGTTGTTTCATTTGGATGTCTTTTTAACTTATTATATTCTTCTATGATCACAAAAAGATTAACTTTGATTATCCATCTGTTAAGAAAATTTTTGACAAACTGTTGGAAATTAGAGATGCTTGCATTAGGCGGATTCTTGAACCAACTCTTTGTCCTATTTTGCAAAGAAAGAGAAAAAAGTCTGATTCTAACATCATCTTCATCAATCTCAAATAAATCCATATAATTTTAAAAACCTTGAATATGTTTTTGGGTAGTGATGTTATTATTTTCTCCATCAAATCTAGGAAGATGTTTGTAGTAGTTATCAAGAAAATCATGGAGTATAGGAGGTAAAATAAGAGGTTTATATCTATCTGGACCTTTATATGGTACAGGGATTGTAAGATCAACCTTGATTATTTGGGGCTTCTTAATTGAAAAATGATCATCATTAGATTTAGAAGAAATTTGCTCGAAGGGATTAGGAGAATTATTATTTACAATCTTTAAAGGAAAATAATTAAAAACTAATCTAAGATCTTCTCTAAAAAATAATATACATTGAAAAAATTTCTTAATGAGAAAGAACATGATGTCTTGGATTGTAATCCAAGTTAAAATCCTGATCTTTCCATATTTTTCTTTCATGTTCATTCCTCCAGTGGAGTCTTGATTGTGAAATTGATTTGGAGTCGCCAGGTGGATGATTTTAACCGTTGTGATTCTAATCACTGTCCACCATCATAGATCAGATCTGAACCTGTAAAATATTTCTAAAGAAAATCCTAGTTTACCTAGTGGAGTCACCAATATGTTATCACTCAGTAATTTCTCAAGGTTAAAGAAATAAATATTCCAAGGTAACCACAAACCTACTTTTAAACTCTAGGATCTAGCCTTCCTAGGGTTCAGAGAGGGCTCTCTCTACAATATTTAACTTTGTTTTTAAATATGATTTTAGGCTAGTTATAAAGGACAATTTGGTTTTGAGATTTGGTTTGGTTGGTGGGAAAAATCACTTACTGAGATGGATAGTAATAGTTCTGGTTTCCATTTGGCATATGGAGTCAATGTGTCAAGAAAACAACTCAAGATCAAGGTCAAAAGACAAATATTTTCAGGGAAATTTAGACAAGTCACTAAATATCTTTGAAGGCTGATTGGTGAAGTGGTTTAATCGGGATAAAGAGCAGTTAAGAATTCTTTGATCCAGATAAAGAAGGAGAAGACAGAGGTCATTCGAAAGAGGGAGCAATTAAGGGTTCCCTACTCTGGAAATCAGCATAAAACATATAAATGATAAATAGTTAAAGATAGAATGCTTTTAACAAATTCTGTAATAATATTCCTGATTTATCATTCAAATTTAGAACACATATACGGATGCATGTAAAACATAAGAAGATAAACAACGAAAGTAGAGAGTACTTCGCTTCAATTGCTCATCACATGAATCTTGAAATATGATGCTCTATGGTTTTGATCGAGTCTGCTACTTGAAATTGCTACAAGAAACTCTTCAGGTAAAGCAAAAATGAATATAGAAAACTTCAGCAATTTATTCCACAATAATACTTCAAAGGATGAAGTATTTATACAAATTCTAAACTAGAATATCTTGAAAAAATATCAAGATTGGTTTACAAATATCTCAAAATGTTTTACATAAAATAAAACCTAATAAAAGGACACTCAAAAATAATGAATATATTTGGCACTATTTTTATGGATTGATGGTGACAAAATAAGAGAAATTAAAATTTTATATCAACTCTTAGTTGATGATGAGGCTTCCAAGTCACTGTCTGTCTCCTTCCTTTTTGCATTTTGCTCCAGAAATTCTGCGAAATTGGGGTCCAATTATACCTTTTTATATATCAATCTGAGATAGATATCAAAACTATGAAAGATTTTATTGTATATTAATATTTTTTTGAGATAACACTCTCTCATTTTCCTAAAATTCCGCTTCCGTTGTTCACAATAAGCTTTGCAAAAAGATGTGTAAAACAGAATTTTTCACAATCTGAAACTTAGGCTGTGAAGATGTGCATGTATCTCTCATTATGTAATACCTGTGTAAAACGTGAGATAGGTTTATGTATATTGGCCTCTTAGGAACATAAACCTCCTCCAGTTTTTCAAAATTCATCTTGGATTGGTCACAATATTTTCTGCAAAACTATGACTTAAACAGGAAATTTCTGGAAAATGAACCTTCCTGCTCTATTTTCATCTTTTAACCTTTTTGTTCTTTTAAATTTTTTATCTTTTACTTTGGATAAAATTATTTTTTGTTGGTGAAAGTGTTTTCATCTCTATTTACCATTTACTTCCTCCATGTTTACTTTTACTTTTTTACATTGACTGCTCTATTTTTACTGATTTGACTTTCACTCTGACTTTTACTGATACACTTTAACTGTCTCTGTTTTCACTGCAAACTGTTACTGCTCTGTTTACTGTTTTACCTTTACAGTAAATCAGTCAACTTTTCTGAGTCTTCTGCATTTAGTAATTTGATTGCACATAAAATATTGTGGAAATATTAATTACAGTGTGCATAAGGGCTTTGATATGAAAATAGGGGTTTTTCTTTTGGTCTACAATGATTCAATTGGTCAAATTATACTTTTATGATAAAAAATAGACTTAGACCTTAGGAATATTTTAAAAATAGATCCATGGTTTGCGAATAAAAGGATTTAAGAAGCTTTAGGGATTTCTTTTAGGTCTACAAAGGATCCTAAATGGGTTCAATGATTGAATTACTTTCTTGCTGTAAGTATTGGCCTGAGCATTGAAGAATACCTAGAGTGCATAAGGGTTTTTGGGTTTATAAAATCTTTCATAAGCTTCTCTGGTATTTATATCACTTCGGGGTTCTTCTACGCAGTTTGTAACTACAATTTAGTGAATTTCTTTTGGATTTAGGCTTGAAACTAGAGTCGACAATGATTTTTCGGGCTAAAATTCTCTTTATGTGTGCAAACTGTAACCGAAGAGCTAAAATAGTGAAAATGGGTGGCTTTTATTTGCTTTTATTTAACATTGAATGAATTCAATTTGCGGTCAAATCAAATGGTTTAATGGTTTGGGTGCGGGGGAGGAGAAAAACCGTTAACGGTTTTCGCATGGATAGAAGGTGGTAAGTGGGATTTGTTTGGGCGATGCAATCAAATGGGAATATGACACGTTGAGGGGAGAGAAAGCGTGAAAAAAATTCTTTTTGCAAGGTTTAGGTTCGGTTAATTATCATGCCTTTGGATATGTGATAGGCCATCTCCGCTGTCAGATCTAGGTCATGGAGATCGACGGTGCGAGTCATGCGATAAAGTTGTTGGTCAAAGGGCTTGGGGCCTGGGAAACTTAATGTGGCGGGGGTTGATATATATAGTGAGCCTGGCATATTCGACATGTGTGGAATTAAGACTATAGGTTATAATTAAATTTTGAGTGGGGAATTAATATATAACGTGAATTAATATTAATATGGGCTAAAGGGTAAATAGGGAGTTAATACATTATATTAGTTTTAATATGAAATGAATGATTAGGAATGAAAAAATGGACTAGGTATAGTGTAAAATATGACTTTTAGATTGAATTTCTTCATTGTAAGTCCAAATATCATCACTTTAACATTTATACTTAGGCTAAAAGCATTTCTATGGGTTTTTTTTAGTGTTTTTGTATAAAAAGGGAATTAGTCAAAGGGGTTTTACTTTTCCTAGGTAAATTTTGTTTAGGAAAAGGGGTTTTATTAGGGTAAAAGGGATGATGAAGGGGGAAAAGGGATTCTTATGAAGGGGATTCCAATATTTTAGTACCAATCATTCATTAAGTCATGGGTCTGGTCCCACCAAATGTCAGAGAAATGCTCTGAGCCTTTATAATTGAAGGGTTCAGTACTAGAATGCTTTGTAGGGAGGGAAATTAGTAATATTCCATATGATGTTTATCCATGCTTGTAAAACTTCTTTCTTCCTACCCATCATTTATTCTACCATTTTTTCCTTTATTTGCATGGGTGCATTTGAGCTTGCAAATCCTTATTCATTTTTCTTTTAAAACAAGAAACTATCTAATTCTAACCTTATTTCATCCAAGGGCTCATATTAAACTGTTGAGCACCTTATTATTCTCTATTTTAATTATTGATCTACCAATTTTAGACTGCTTGGCTAGATATTTATTCTCTATCTAACAACATGAAATTTAAAGCATGAGAGGTCAAGTTTAAGCTATCTGACCCTCATGGATTGTGGCATTTAGGACAAGCTACACACAAGCTTATTTGCAAAAGTAAACTAATAGTAGTGGCATTTAAACTTGCAACACTTTCATAATCTATTTTTGATGGGGTTCATATTTAATATTCTTTTGATCTTTGTTTATTTTTTTCCTTTGATTGTTCTTTTAGGACATACCCTCTTTTCATTTTTAATTTGGGAATACATTTGCAGAAAGCAAAGGTATGTACAATATTTCAATATTTTAACAGATTCAAATCAAAATTATGAATCCTATATTTATAGGACCCTAACAGTACCCTCATTCTCAAACACCATGCTCATTTTCTTTAGGTTGATAATACCTCCATGTCTATTGCCCAATCCAATCCTAGGAGCGCAGGATAGGGGTCTGCTTCTTCCACAATCTGAATGACCTCAAAGTCGGCGTGGACCTTAACTCCTGCAATATCTACCGTATTTTTTTACAGTCTTCCCAATGGTATGATCTTCTTCTGGTTGGCCATGCACAGCTCGATAGTGGACCATTCCAACTTAGGTTCTCCCGTTCACTACCAAGTTTTTTTGGGCAGTACATTTGCATCTGATCCTGGGTCCAAAATAACTTGATCCATTTCATAGTCGCCAATTTGCGCTGTTAGTTGCATTTCCCGACTAGTGCGTTTCTTATGCTTGTAAAGTTTGTGCACATCTTTAAATTCCAGGAGTGGGTTAGTTCTCTCTGCGTAGCTATCTATTAGTGCTTGCATATTTTCTACTGCCTTCTGGTTACGTAGCAGCTTCATACATGCCTGTAGAAATGGTTTAACTTCATCGTCTATTCTCAAGTTTTCTGGAGCTTTTGAAGTAGGTGCCTCATCCTTAGTAAAGTCCTTGCGAGCTACGACGAAGGTTTCCTTTTCCTTCTGTAGGTCCAAGCTTTCTTGTTTTACCACTGCTTTCCAGATAAGAGGTTCAGATTCAGCTGTCTCCTCAGCTCCCCCAGTAGCCATGCCGCTACGCGTTATGACATTAATACTTGGTCCTTCATCACGCGGTTTCACCTTAACCCTTTGTACATTTTTCATAGGTGTCTGTTGTTTTTCCTGCACTTTTTCTATCAGAATTGGACAGTCTTCAATCACATGGTCCGGTTGTCTACAATAACGACAATATTGTCACCCAAGGTTCAGAAAATCCCTCGCAAAGTGCCCTATCTCCCCACAGATGTAACAAATCAATTGTCCTCTTCCTCGTCCTACGCCTCTACCCCTCCCCCCTCCTTTTCCCCTGGCTGGGGAGCCTCCTCTGCTTGAGGGAGATAGTGGTGAAGAAGGGTCAGCCTATACCCTGTATAAAATTCCTTGATCTATCATCAAGTCATAGGTCCAGCAATTATGTTCGTCATGCCCCACAGAGGAGCAAAATTGACAGCATTTCCGCTTCAATTCTAGAACGTAAGCACCCAGACGGGGATAGTGGTTAGTATCATGTAGCCCGACGACACGAAAATCAGCGCACCATAACGTTGGACCACTTGGTCCCGCAGCCTCCTTAGGACACAATGAGCTAGGTCCCCTAGCCTGCATGTAATCTGCTAGCAGAGGACACTGATCCTTGGTATGGCCGGACACCCTACATCTTATGCACCATATGTCTGGACTAGCCTCTTTCCCCCATTCTTTTCACAGGTTTTTTATTTCAAGGTTCATTGCCTCCAACTACCCCTGGATCTGCTATACCCCAAACTGAGCATCATCCCTCAGTGCAGCCTCTATTTTCATAGCAATCTCCAAGGCCTTCTCTTGTGTTGCAATTAATTACCGACCCATAGGTCCGCGTAGGTGAGGCAGCAACATAGCGATAAACCATTCCTTGTGTTGCCTATCATCATACTAAAATTCACCATCTCTGATAACCTTTTTTAGCCGTTGATCAGCTTCCCATACTGATTCAGTGGGTCCCTGTCTAAAGTCTTTCAATTCGACCACTATTTGAGAGTAGGACTTAGGCTTCCAAAACTATTGTTTTAACGTTGTCTTAATCTCTGGGATAGATGGATCCACGTGTTGTCCTACGTATTCCATATACCAATCCAAGGCCCTTCCTTCAAAGGCGAGCGATAGTTGTGCTCTCTTTACAGCATCGGTAGCCACATTCTGCGCAGCCTATATTGATTATGTGACAAAAAAAAAATCGATCCATATCTTCATCCCCTACACCCTTGAAGGTAGGTAGCTTCATGTGCATGGCCATATCGTCTTCTAGTGGTGGTGGAGGTATGGGTGAGTTCTTACTCTTATGCTGACTTGAAGGTGGTGTAGCTGGAGGGCTATGCGCAATTGATTCCCTTAATGGGATGTAGACAGATCTATCTCCTTATTTATTAGTTCAGTAGTACTTACTACTTTGTGTTGTGCTCTCGCTTAGATCAGAGGTCATTCACTCGGTGTGGTTGCACAGAACGCCCTTTTTGCACAATAATATTTTGATTAACAAAGGCAATTTTTCAAGAACTTACCCCAGAAACCCTTGAAGAACCTCCGCTCTGCCTTAGAGTAGGATATGAACTAATCGACTACAAATTCTGTCATGAATCCACCCAGCACGCTATCTACCCAGTGATCTACATTATGGGTGATCGTATTATCAGTAATTTCCAGTTGTTTAATCAATTCTAGTGTCCACTGCGTTACTTGATCATCCTTCCAGCACGTCTGGAATTCTACGAGCCTTTCCAACCACTCCTGAAGCTCATGCGCAAAGGTTACAAAGAAAATTTCATAGACTTTAGTGAATATGTACTTGTTCTTCCACTTCTCAGCTTTCAACTTCGCGTTGCGATTCTCCTTTACAACAAACTCCTAAATCTGTCTCTTAAACCAAACGTCAATTTCCACCCTCTCAGGCCTCCAAGGACCTCGTGGCATTACTCGATTTCTCTCTCAAAATGCTCTTGGTCCCAGCAACGAAACCATTTATTGTCTTGGGGAGTCCTGACCCAAGTTCGGAGGTTAAGGTTTGCCAACAAACCCCTATACTACTGGCCCTTTCGGCAATGACCTACTTGCGCAGGCCAAGGTCTCACTCGAAGTAGTATGGGAGGGTGCTGGAACCAGGTTTCCGCACCCTAGGAGAGAGTAGGTAATGTGAGGCGGATCTATATTATAACTTGCTATTTTTACCCAGAATGAGTCTATTCACAACCCTTTTAACAATATTCTCACATATAACCATAACACAACTATCAGATCTAATCAGTACATTTGCATCCATGTGTGCATTACCAGATACCATCACAGAGCATTTATAATCACAGCTAATAACAGATCATAGATATACTTATGCAAAAACACAGATACATTCGTAGCTAAATAATCATCACAGATACACTTTAGCAGTAAACATCACCGATCCAGATAGCACACAGATACTTTAACACTACTTCACATTCATTAACATTCAGATCCATTTACAACCAAAACTAGCCCGCGCACACAGTCTAGCGGGGTCCGCACACAGCAGGACTGAGGATCTCCGCGTACACAACCAGTAGGATTCCTTACCCAAAACTACCCAAAACAGATCTAACAGTTCGCACGTTGCATCAGTCTTAGTTCATGCCTACCTCTAGACTCAAACTATTCATCTATTTATATCGATGTAGCCTATGCTATCCTATGGTCTACAAACTGTGGTTTTTGGACTCTAGGTCTACCCTTTGACCCATTACAATGCGTTCAGGGCTTTGACCTGCCCCAAAACCCCTACGCTAGACTAATTAATACAAAAAATATACAAAATTCTCCAAAAATATATAAAATTTGCAGCTTAGGTAGCCTCGTTCCAACAACAAGATAGGAAACAAAGAACTTTTCAGTAGCTTGGAGGAGAAAGACCTCGAGATGCATATCGAAATGGGTGACGACAGAAGGTATAACGCTACCGAGATTAGTACAGTTACTTTCCAGAGACAATCAGGTGAACCATTTTTATTAAAATATGTAATGCATGTACCAGGATTAAAGAAAAATTTAGTTTCAGTCGCAATGTTGGAGGATAGAGGCTATGATTTTGTTTTCAGTGAAGGAAAAGGTTTCCTTCGACACAAAGAAACAGGACAAGCCAAGAATATTGGGATTCGTGTGAAGAATCTCTATAAACTTGATTTAGATGGTTGCGCAACATTGATGGGTAAAGCAGACAAAGTGGTGAGCCAGGATGAGGGTGAGTTATGGCACAAGAGATTGAGCCATATACACCACGGAGGTTTGAAGATCATGAAAAAAAATTCTACGGGGCTTCCAAAGAGTACTCTTGCGCAAATGGACACATGCAAGGGATGTAACATGGGGAAGTGTGAGAAATCCATGCAGTTGTCCCTTGAGAGGGAGCTTCATTTGCATGCAGATGAGGAACTCTTGGTTCTTAAGAATGAACCTCAAGATGTGGAGCAGCCACATGTGGAGGATCATGGAGTGGCAGAAACCACTCAAGCAGAGAAATTTCGAGCCAGATGGAAAGAGGGAGGACATGCAGCTATACCTCCAAGTGTGAGGTGGGGTGGTGTGAAAAATTAATCCCAAGAAGAAATTGGGCAGGATTCATTGAGATGGTGTGTCTCATGGATCGAACCTAGCTACGAGGAGCCCACAGTACAGCAGTAGCAAGATCAGTTAAATTGATGCAGTCAAAAGTCAGGAGGACAAAAATCAGAGTGACAGGTGTCAGATACTGGAGAGAAGATTAGAGTTGGCAGCAGTGCAGAGTGTATGGATGCGGATTTCAACAACGCAGAGAGTCCAGTAGACATGTGCAGTAGGTATCAACAGTCAGAAGACTCTGATGACATATTCATTATACTGATTCAATTTTTTGGAGGCTATTCAGTTTCAGAAGTGTTGCATGAAAAATTTTCATGTGCGAGGAACACTAGCGAAGTGTTGCATGAAAGAGTTGCATGTGCGAGAAACACTAGAGAAGTGTCGCATGTCACATGCAAGAGGTGCATGTGTGCATGCAAGGACATTTCTTTCTTGTTGAGAGGGAGTGTTGAAGTTTACAACAAGAAACAATGAAATTGGCATCCAGAAGCAATATGACAGCACCTACACTATTGTGGGACCACAAGTCATGTAGTGATGGGTCCTAGTGATACATTAGTGTGAAATTCAATTTATTTAATAAATTGGATATGTGTCAAATTTAACTATCCCTTAATTAAATTGGACAATAAATTGTAATCTTATCTCATAAACACTTGTAATAGTTAATTGAGTGTGATAAACTCAGTTAGCTCATGAATTTCGAGCTGAGGGTGGTTGGTGAGGCATGCAGAGTGATTCTATTAGTTATGGAGTTCGAATTGCAACTGGTGCACTAGTTTAATGTATGAGAAATAAATTAACTCAGTTAAGTGAGTTAAAGTCAGTTGAACTAGTTGTAACTAATTGTTGCACTAGTGAGAGATCAAGTGAATTAAATATTATTTAATTCACAATCAGTGATCTGCCATGCAACCGATGATTTACTATTGATAATTGCATGCATGGAAAATCCAGTGGAGACCCAGTTGAGACAAAGGTTAAATGGAAGTTAACTATTAGTTGTGATATTAGCAAACTGTCCAAATGCAGTTAAAACACCACAGGATTCCCATGATACTCACTGCAGTTGAGGAAGGATGAAATTCCTAAATAATAGGGATTGCATTGCGTGAGCAAGGTAGGCTAAAGACAGGCTGAGAATTGGCTAAGTGTTAGCCCAATTTTGTCTGGATCAGTGTGAGACGATAGGCAGAGTACAGGAGATTCTTGTGAGAAGAGTGCATTGTAATTGTTTCATGATTCCTTGTGGAATATATAATATTTGATAGAGGGATTTTGAGCAGCAACCTTTCCCTAGGAAAATTATCTGTGTTGTGGTTTGATTTGATTCTTTCTTTACTTGTTGTGATTGGCGATCGTGTTTATTTTCCACAATTGATTTGTAGAAGGATTCAGTATCTAGCTGTTTGTATAATTTCTACAGACCATGACCTAAATGATGACATATTAATTGCTCAATGATGCAAGACAACTGAATGATGGCATGACCATGATGAGTGTTGATAACCATGAGTAGGTGGAGGGAGTAGCATGACCTAGACAAAAACCAATGGTCAAATTTTATTTGAAACTATAAAATTTGACCTAGGACCCTATCAACTAACCTTGAAAGAGTAAATTTGATCACTGGTGACTGACAGACACTAACATTGGCTCCAGTTGGGCATGGAATCTCCTTTAGGAGGTGTAAATAACACCATAGATTAGGTAGCCTCATCCATTGGGCGATGGAATCAAAAATAAAAAACAAGACTCGACACTAAAATGACTGACTGGAAAACTTAAGAAAAACTAAAACCGACTTGACTTATATATGACAGTGTCACTCCTTGCTCTCCTTTGAGAAAGGTGAAAATGTCAGTGTTGTACTAGACTATAGTGGGATCTTGTTGGCCTCTGAGCCGAACCTAGGTCTTGCCCAGAGTCAGTCTTTTGCCAACACCATTATAAATATTTATTGATATTCTTGATATCCAATGAAGATATGAACATGACATTTTGTGGTGGAGTTTTTCCTCAGGCTTTCTCTAGAGTAATTCTATGCGTTATATCATGTGTGATTGTATTAAACTTGCACTAATTATTTTATGTTTTGAATACAAAAACATTATAGATTTATAATACAAATAAACATATAAGAACATTTTTTTCTTAAAAACGTAATTTAAGGTTTGATAATTTGGTGAATCAAGTTCATCTAAGGATGGTTGACTATAAATCCTATTTTTTTAGAGCCAACATTAGAGAAAACTTGGTGAACAACATATATTTTGAAAACACACAGTGTATATTAGAAGAGTTGAGAGCCATCATTATAAGGTCCATAAAGATGTAGACAACCAAAAATGATGGGAGATTTTAATGAAGAATAATTCAAGTAAGGCCCCAAAGTCAAGAATATTCAACTCGTGTAGAGACTTGCTATGATCACTAACATGGTAATGAAGGGAAAAAACAAATTTTGGCAAGGTCTACACATGAATGATAAATTGGTGACCAATCCAAGGATGAAATTTTTTAATTTTGTTTCCGATCACTTTGTTCAAGGTTGAGGTTAATCTTGAAATACCATCATATAATGGACAAGTTGACGTTGAAAGGCTCAATAGTTCAAACATTCAAAGGTATATTTCATCTTGTATAAGATAAAGGAAACACATAATATTTCATTTTCCTATTTAAAAATGTGTAGCCATACTTTGAAATGGTTAAAGAGCTACACAAATGCATTATGGTTGGACAAGAAGCCCATGATGATAAAATTGGAGCACTTAAAGTGATTGTTGAAGTCATAGTTCTAGCATATTTTCTACAAGGAGTAACAACTCATGAAATGGAAATACTAGTAGCAAGAATAAGTGCAAGGAATTTAAGAACACACAATCAAGTAACTTATTAGACTTGGGGTAGTAGAGAAGTACCTTGGAGTTCTATATAGTCATATTAGAGGACAATTGTATCTTTTAAATGTGAAAGCATGGATGAGGAAATCAAGAAATATCTCAACATTAAGTTGGAAATCAAAACGGGAAAACAAAATGTTCAAGAAGAAACCATTAAGAACAAAGGAAAAGACTCACAATGTGTACGTTTCCACGTGCAAAAGGGAAAAGATCCAAAAAAGCACTACAAACATTGTGATGTGGATGAACACACATATGAGAAGTGTTGGAAGCTTTATCTAGAACCATGTTTGGAATGGTACAAGTCCAAGAGGGTAGTAATAACAACCACTATGAAAAAACATGTAAAGATAGGGAGTATCTCTAATGTGGAGGAGAAACTAGTCTACATTGTGCTACAACAATGAAGAACAAGTTACAAAAGAAGTACAATTTTCTAAATCAATATTTAGGTGAAAACGGTGAAAAACAACAAGGTAAATTATTTTCTTGATGATGAACTAAAAGAAATTCATTAATAGGCTTAACAGATTAGTGAATGATAGTGTCACATGGACTAGTATAACCATGTTCTATATGGTGGATACAAGGAAATCTTCAATAAGGATCAATAATAAGAGATGTAAGATCAAATTTTATAAATGTTAATTTTGTTGATGAGGTAGAATGTGATGTAACATGGTTTAATGTTTGAAAGTATGATATTTGGAAGACTCCATTTTTGATAAAGATAAAATGTTACTACAACGGAGAGAACAAGAATTGTTGAATCAAAATTTTATTTCATGAAAGCACATAAAGGAAAAGATATAACACTTCTCACAACCTCACATAAGGGAAAAAGGTATAACACTCCCTCTAACCTCAAAGCCAACAAAACACCAATTGAGAGCAATATAAAAACAAGCAACCTTCAAGCCAATAAAGCACCAATGGAGAGCGATATAAAAGCAAGAAACCTTCAAAATAACATGGAGAAATGGACTTGTAGAGAAAAAAGGTGGTTATGTGCTTCTATCTTCTTTATCACTAAGCTTTTAGAGAGCTCTCCAAAAGCATCCTGGGGAGATTTTCTCGAAAAGATGAACAATAAATTAAAATGGCTTATAAACTAATAACTTGGGACTATAAGAAAGCCTATATGCCAAATCCAATGAAAACACAAATACAATGTGAATGGATACTTAAAACTTACAATTGGATTCAAGCTTATAAGTTTTCACAGTAAAGTTTATGTGTAGTGTAGGAGAAGTTTATGTGTAGTGTAGGAGCGAAGGGATGAAGAGCCTTAACCTAGGCTCTTCCACACCCTTCTCTAGGGAGGGTTGAGATAGTTGGAAGAATTAAAATAATGCAAGGTTAACATTCTTCCTTCCACCTCCCACCCCAAAGAAAATCCCCGGGCCTTCTAGAGTGTGGAGTTTGGTAAGCACAAGGAATGACGGGCCGCACATTGCTATGTAGACTGTTGAGCTTTGCAACATGAGAGCCGTGTTAGCTCTGCGCTACTCCCAATGAAATAAATGTCTCTTTAGGAAGCGTAAACTAAAACTAAAAAACAAAAATATCATTTATTATACTTTAAACTAGGAAGTGGGTTCCACCGTACACGTGAAGGTGACGTGGAGACTTCAGGTGCACGATTGGATCTTGGCGATTGATCGAATGTTCACACTCCAGCCAGGCTTCAAGCTCTGAGGGACCCTGTGGTCTATATTTCAACGCACTGCCAATGAACTAGCGATAGGTGGAATAGTGGAGTGGAACCCGACGGAAGGAAAACTCACAATGCATACGCTTCCACGTGCACTAAATGACGGAACTTTGGTGGGGAATAATTGCATCAAAGGAAAACTATGGAGTAATGGACTTTGGTAAGGAAGGAATGTTTCCATGGATATAGGGAGTACGTGTGGCTTCTCGGCCCTCGTCATGGAATACTTCATGAATTGAAGAGGTTACGTTGGTTGGACAACTTGGTGGTGGGGTTTGAAATTCAAGAAACACTAAGTTTGGAAGATGAGGAAATGCAAAAATAGCAGAGGGGAAGTAGAACAATGTTTAACTAGTCTTAGAGTCTAGACCACAATGATTTTAACCTATATGAGGACCTATTTTAAATATATAATAATATTCTATGATCCAAAGATCCAATAAAGAGCCAAATAAACCACTTTGAGCTAAATTTTCTCATAAAATTTCTAAGATGTTTTATTGTGTATGATTTTAATATTTTTTTATCATTAATTATTTTGAAATAATTCATTATCATTCAAGTTAGAAATAAATAAATAAATAAATCATCTATAAACTAATTCATTATTTATAAAAGAAAGTGTATTTAAACAATGCTCCTCTACCTTTACTAACCACATATAATGGATAATTTTTTGAATTAAAGCCCCTCCATTCTTATGAAGACCAAACAAACAACGAGTGTCAAGTTAAATTCTTATATATCTTATAATTAGCCACGGTACAACCATTACAATTCCTCATTTATAAAATCAATCTTTTGTTAGTAAAGAGAGCTTCTTTCTTCATCTTGGATCTTCGTGATCTTAGTCTTCATATGGTTAAAAGTGTTTAAGCTCTCCACTTATAGGATAGTGTTTCTATGAAAATTTTTCACAAATATTAATAAGATTGCCTTCCCCTTAAGTGTAAGTGAAAATGAAGACATTGTATAAAAGGAAATCTTCTCATTTCTTACGACCACTTTTCAAATAATTAGTAAATATTTTTTAATGTTTAATAGATCTCAATAAGTGTTACTTCAACTACCAAGTTTCCTATCTAACCAAATATATGAATATTGGCAAATTTAATTCAATTTTTTAATTGCAAATCATGTACATGAAGTTGAGTTATTTATAATAGATGTATTGCTTTTTTATTCTTTTGTTATTCTTGCAAATAATTTTTTATTACATTATATTTTACCACAAATCTAATTATCAAATTTCCATCCTAAACAAAAGTTAAAAGCATACTATTATTAAAATAACCAAATTTAGAATAAATCTTAAACTCCTGATTCAAGATCAACAACTTAAAACTTTAATCCTCATACGCTTCACAATTGTATTCATCTTTATATGCTTCATATTGGAAGTAGCTAGAGTGACCAGCAAAATTGCATTCATATACCTATTTTTGGAGCATTCCTACATGTTCTCTAAGGCATGTCATTATTCTGGGAAAACAACACAAGGGTTGATCATCTCTCAAAGTGTGGCTTGGAGGCTCCATTTGGCTGCATCATGATCCACCATTATAAAGGGCTCCAATAGATTGATGAAAAAATTGTAGTGATCCATTGATGGAGGGGAACTTGGCTCTGTCTGTTTTTGAACATTTCCCTCATGGGAAGATGGTTTTTGTTTAAGTTCTCATTAACAGTTTATGTTGGAGGTTGGCTTACCTTCTAAGCCATGTTTCTCCTTTCTCTTTCCATATGAGGTTTCTTCTTTTAAGCATTATGAAGCATATGATAGGTATCAAATTTCCTCTTGTTTCATTTAGACCAGGCTGTCATCGGTTTACATTTTCAAACTTGCTAAGTAATGGTTGTTGCTAGAGAAGGAAGATGTATGCGACAAATTTTTGAACTATCTTCAGATCATGAACCTGCGTTAAAATTTTCATATATGGTGTTTTTTCCTCTCTGAAAAAAAAAATGGCATTATTCTATGCATGAACATGTGGTGGAAATTATTTATAAAGTTAACCGACGTCTTATTATATTTTCACCATAAGTTTCCTAAGTATAAAACTGTGATTTTAACATTAATACACCTACTACAATGTTCTTAAGTTACTATGTACTTTACATTTTCAAAAAAACAAAATTTAGGTAAAATATGACTAGATTCATCTTAACTTCAAATTTATCAAATACTAAGAAGCATCAAATCTTTTAAGGTGCATGCCTCTTTTTTTAATGCAAAACAAAGAAAAATTTACACCTTAGGAAATTTGATCTCTCTCAACACTTACGAGATTTAGAATTAAAACAGATCTATGCTAGTTTAATTATTAATAATTAATAATAATAGTAATTACTATTTAAATTTTATTTTATTTTATTTTTTTATATATAAAATCAAAAAATTTAAATAATATAACATAAGAAAATAAGACATAACATTATTATGTAACATCTCTTTTATACTAAACTAGAAAGCACCTTTCATTTAATTCAAATCTCTGCCATCAGATCTGCGTCATGGAGATCGACGGTGCAGATTATGCGATGGAGTTGTTGGTCAAAAGGCGTGGGACCCGGGAAACTTAATGTGGCGGGGGTTGATATATATAGTGAGTCTGGCATATTCAACATGTGTGGAATTAATATTATAGGTTATAATTAAAATTTGTGTTGGGAATTAATATATAACGTGAATTAATATTAATACGAGCTAAAGGGTAAATAGGGAGTTAATACATTATATTAGTGTTAATATGAAATGAATGAGAAGGAATGAAAAAATGGACTAGGTATAGTGTAAAATATGACTTTTAGATAGAATTTCTTCATTGTAAGTTCAAATATCATCACTTTAACATTTATATTTAGGCTAAAAGCATTTATGTGGATTTTTTGAGTGTTTTTGTATAATAAGGGAATTAGTCAAAGGGGTTTTACTTTATCTAGGTAAATTGTGTTTAGGAAAAGGGGTTTTATTAGGGTAAAATGGATGATGAAGGGGAAAAAGAGCTTCTTATGAAGGGGATTCCAACATTTTAGTACCAATCAGTCATTAAGTTGTGGGTCTGGTCCCACCAAAAGTCAGAGAAATGCTCTGAGCCTTTATAACTAAAGGGTTTAGTACTGTAATGCTTTGTAGGAAGGGAAATTAGTAATCTGCCAGATGATGTTTATCCATGTTTGTAAAACTGCTTTCTTCCTACCAATCATTTATTCTACCATTTTTTCCTTTATTTGCATGGGTGCATTTGAGCTTGCAAACCCTTATTCATTTTTATTTTAAAACAGGAAACTATCTAATTTTAACCTTATTTCATCTAAGGGCTTAGATTAAACTGTTGAGCTCCTTATTATTCTCTATTTTAACTATTGATCTGCCAAGTTTATACTGTTTGGCTAGATCTTTATTCTCTATCTAACAACATGAAATTTAAAGCATGAGAGGTCAAGTTTAAGTTGTTTGAGCCTCATGGATTGTGGCATTTAGGACAAGATGCATGCAATCTTATTTGAAAAAGTAAACTAATAGTAGTGGCATTTAAACTTGCAACACTTTCAGGATCTATTTTTGATGGGGTTCATATTTAATATTCTTTTGATCTTTGTTTCTTTTTTTCCTTTAATTTTTCTTTTAGTACATACCCTCTTTTAATTTTTAATTTGGGAATACATTTGCAGAAAGCAAAGGTATGTACAATATTTCAAGATTTTAACAAAGTCAAATCAAAATTATGAATCCCATATTTATAGGACCCTAACAGCAGCTTCACATGGGGATGGCATCTCCTTGTGAGATGTCAAGAACATCGTCGACTAGTAGCTTGATCCTTTGAGCCAATCACAAACATGGATATGTTGTGATTGAAAAATTTTGAACTAAATTTACGCCTTTTTCTGCAAAATAAAATCTGATCTGAGACTAAAAGGTGTTGCAACCTTCAAATCAAACTACTAAATCATCAAGACCTTAGGGACTTTTCCTTGGCTTCAAATATTAATGAATTATTTCAAAACTAGTTAAAAATTGAAATAAGCTGAAATCCTACCTACTTACTCTAATCAGTTGTCCAACTGTTGGTTAGGTAAAATGAAATAGCCAATGCAAAAATTCAAGCATTATATACATTGAGGTATTTTGTTGCATGTGCTTGTTGATTGTCAAAATTGTAATTCTGCAACCTATTAGAAACTTGTCAACAAATAAGATGATAAGGAAATACTTGATTTCCTTTGTTGACTCTAGAAACTTTTCAAAAGGATCTTCCAAGATATATACACTAATGTATAACTGATCTAAACAATTGTACATCTATTCTAGATGGCCTCCATGCCATGAAACTAAAATGTTATTTTCATCTTTATCTCCCTACAAACTTTCAGATAAAATTTGTGATGATATTCCTACTTATTGTAATGTTTGACTGTTGAAACCTTTATCATCTTGATTCTGAAACTCATAGTTAGTTAATGGAGAAAGGCTTTGAATGCATTCATTATCCAACATATCTGCTATTGGATCATGAAAAACTTGTGAGGATGGTTGCAATCTATTGGATATGGAATTCCATGGGACTTCATAAACTTCAACAAGTTATTCATCCTTTTGTTTAATGATGATATACCACCTTTACTTTAAAAGCTGAAATGATTCAAAACATGGTGGTATTGAATTTTCTTGTGTCATTTGATCTAGTATTTCAATGAATTTGATAACTGTAATTGTGAAACTGAATAATCATGATCAAGAAATTCATTTTTTTCTTTGTTGTCCATAACAAACTCTAAAGATTGATGATTATTGATTACATTAGAGTTGTCTCTAATAAAATGAAATGAAGCAAAACAAAGAGGTAAAGAACCTTCACTTATTTCCAAATTTTGTGCACTTTCTTCTTCACTCTCATCGCTGATTTGTATTGGTTGATCACTGTATTCTGGATTATCACTGTATTTTGGTTGTTGAAACTGAGTTTCCTCATCCCACAAACTAGCTTCTGATTTCTCTGTAAAGTTAGCTTGATTTTGGAGAACATAACTATCATCGTAATGATCATACTTAGGAAAATCATCAAAAGAAGGAATGTCATCAAACATACACATTAAATCGGTAGATTCCTCTTCCACGTATTGATCTGTAAATCCATTTTCTGATCTATGATAATTGGAATTAGCAGGAATTTTTTCATGGCTATCAACCTCTTCTATTTCTTCATGGTGATTTTGAACAAAAAATTCATCTTTCATAGTGATATTCTATATGATTTCATCTAGTTTTCTTACCAAAAGGTTGAGTTTTACCTCTGCAATGTTTTTCTTCTCTATTTCTTCTTTCAACTTTTCCTTTCTGATTTGCATAATAACTTCTACATCAACTGCAATGTTCTGCATCTGTACAAGTGTTTCTGAATCTCTTTCTCTTAAGTGAAATTCTATTTCTGGATCAAAGGCACTTGGATAATGCAAGAGAGCTGAATCATGAGGAGGTCTAACATTTTCTGGTATTGAATAATAAACTTGATTAAATCTGTCAGAAAATGGTTGTGTTGTTTCATTTGGATGTCTTTTTAACTTATTATATTCTTCTATGATCACAAAAAGATTAAATTTGATTATCCATCTGTTAAGAAAATTTTTGACAAACTGTTGGAAATTAGAGATGCTTGCATTAGGCAGATTCTTGAACCAACTCTTTGTTCTATTTTGCAAAGAAAGAGAAAAAATTCTGATTCTAACATCATCTTCATCAATCTCAAATAAATCCATATAATTTTAAAAACCTTGAATATGTTTTTGGGCAGTGATGTTATTATTTTCTCCATCAAATCTACGAAGATGTTTGTAGTAGTTATCAGGAAAATCATGGAGTATAGGAGGTAAAATAAGAGGTTTATATCTATCTGGACCTTTATATGGTACAGGGATTGTAAGATCAACCTTGATTATTTGGGGCTTCTTAATTGAAAAATGATCATCATTAGATTTAGAAGAAAGTTGCTCGAAGGGATTAGGAGAATTATTATTTACAATCTTTAAAGGAAAATAATTAAAAACTAATCTAAGATCTTCTCTAAAAAACGATATACATTGAAAAAATTTCTTAATGAGAAAGAACACGATGTCTTGGATTGTAATCCAAGTTAAAATCCTGATCTTTCCATATTTTTCTTTCATGTTCATTCCTCCAATGGAGTCTTGATTGTGAAATTGATTTGGAGTCGCCAGGTGGATGACTTTAACCGTTGTGTGTCTGATCACTGTCCACCATCATAGATCAGATCTGAACTTGTAAAATATTTTTGAAGAAAATGCTAGTTTACCTAGTGGAGTCACCAATATGTTATCACTCAGTAATTTCTCAAGGTTAAAGAAATAAATATTATGAGGTAACCACAAACCTACTTTTAAACTCTAGGATCTAGCCTTCCTAGGGTTCAGAGAGGGCTCTCTCTACAATATTTAACTTTGTTTTTAAATATGATTTTAGGCTAGTTATAAAGGACAATTTGGTTTTGAGATTTGGTTTGGTTGGTGGGAAAAATCACTTACTGAGATGGATAGTAATAGGTCTGGTTTCCATTTGGCATATGGAGTCAATGTGTCAAGCAAACAGCTCAAGATCAAGGTCAAAAGACAAATATTTTCAGGGAAATTTAGACAAGTCACTAAAGATCTTTGAAGGCTGATTGGTGAAGTGGTTTAATCGGGATAAAGAGCAGTTAAGAATTCTTTGATCCGGATAAAGAAGGAGAAGACAGAGGTCATTCGAAAGAGGGAGCAATTAAGGGTTCCCTACTCTGGAAATCAGCAGAAAACATATAAATGATAAATAGTTAAAGATAGAATGATTTTAACAAATTCTATAATAATATTCCTGATTTATCATTCAAATTTAGAACACATATATGGATGCATGTAAAACATAAGAAGATAAACAACGAAAGTAGAGAGTACTTCGCTTCAACTGCTCATCACATGAATCTTGAAATATGATGCTCTATGGTTTTGATTGAGTCTGCTACTTGAACTTGCTACAAGAAACCCTTCAGGTAAAGCAAAAATGACTATAGAAAATTTCAGCAATTTATTCCACAATAATACTTCAAAGGATGAAGTATTTATACAAATTCTAAACTAGAATATCTTGAAAAAATATCAAGATTGGTTTACAAATATCTCAAACTGTTTTACATAAAATAAAACTTAATAAAAGGACACTCAAAAATAATGAATATATTTGGCACTATTTTTATGGATTAATGGTGACAAAATAAGAGAAATTCAAATTTTATATCAACTCTTAGTTGATGATGAGGCTTCCAAGTCACTGTCTGTCTCCTTCCTTTGTGCATTTTTCTCCAGAAATTCTGCAAAATTGGGGTCCAATTATACCTTTTTATATATCAATATGAGATATATATCAAAACTGTGAAAGAGTTTATTGTATATTAATATGTTTTTGAGATAAAACTCTCTCATTTTCTTAAAATTCCGCTTCCATTGTTCACAATAAGCTCTGCAAAAAGATGTGTAAAACAGAATTTTTCATAATCTGAAACTTAGGCTGTGAAGATGTGCATGTATCTCTCATTATGTAATACTTGTGTAAAAAGTGAGATAGGTTTATGTATATTGGCCTCTTAGGAACATAAACCTCCTCCAGTTTTTCAAAATTCATATTGGATTGGTCACAATATTTTCTGCAAAACTATGACTTAAACAAGAAATTTCTGGAAAATGAACCTTCCTGCTTTGTTTTCATCTTTTAACCTTTTTGTTCCTTTAAATTTTTTTTCTTTTACTTTGGATAAAATTATTTTTTGTTGGTGAAAGTGTTTTCATCTCTATTTACCATTTACTTCCTCCATGTTTACTTTTACTTTTTTACATTGACTGCTCTATTTTTACTGATTTGACTTTCACTCTGACTTTTACTGATACACTTTAACTGTCTCTGTTTTCACTGCAAACTGTTACTGCTCTGTTTACTGTTTTACCTTTACAGTAAATCAGTCAACTTTTCCCAGTCTTCTACATTTAGTAATTTGATTGCACTTAAAATATTGTGGAAATATTAATTACAGTGTGCATAAGGGCTTTGATATGAAAATAGGGGTTTTTCTTTTGGTCTACAATGATTCAATTGGTCAAATTATACTTTTATGATTAAAAAACAGACTTGGACCTTAGGAATATTTTAAAAATAGATCCATGGTTTGCGAATAAAAGGATTTAAGAAGCTTTAGGGATTTCTTTTAGGTCTGCAAAGGATCCTAAATGGGTTCAATGATTGAATTACTTTCTTGCTGTAAGTATTGGCCTGAGCATTGAAGAATACCTAGAGTGCAGAAGGGTTTTTGGGTTTATAAAAGCTTTCATAAGCTTCTCTGGTCTTTATATCACTTCGGGGTTCTTCTACGCAGTTTGTAACTAAAATTTAGTGAACTTCTTTTGGATTTAGGCTTAAAACTGGAGTCGACAATGATTTTTCCGGCTAAAATTCTCTTTATGTGTGCAAACTGTAACCGAAGAGCTAAAACAGTGAAAATGGGCGGCTTTTATTTGCTTTTATTTAACATTGAATGAATTCAATTTGCGGTCAAATCAAATGGTTTAATGGTTTGGGTGCGGGGGAGGAGAAAAACCGTCAATGGTTTTCGCATGGATAGAAGGTGGTAAGTGGGATTTGTTTGGGCGATGCAATCAAATGGGAATATGACACGTTGAGGGGAGAGAAAGCGTGAAAAAAATGCTTTTTGCAAGGTTTAGGTTCAGGGAAAATTTTAAGAACCCCCCTAAATTTATATATATAATAAATAGGCGAATCCCCATGATACATAGGAAAAATGGAAGGCGATTTTATTAATAATATAATATGTATATATAATTTTTTGGTGAATCTCTCACGAGATTATATTATCTTGTAAAATCATGGCGAATCACCAGTACAAATGGCGAATCACTACTACAAAATGGTGAATCATTGTCTAGTGGAGTTCGGGGTGTTGGTTCCAATGAAGATATGGTAGTTGAACCAGGAGTAGAAGGAAGAGAACCACTGAGACCAAGCATGGCACATGGTGACTCGTGAGAGAAGTAGTTCTCGTGCAGTTTGGAAAACGCGTTCTTCTAGTTCTGCCAAGCGTAGTGTTGTTGCTCATGCTACTACTAGCACTGATATTGAGGTTGGAGAGAAGTTTCAACATATTGGGATCTTTGCAGATCATTTTGTTTCAACAATCCTCGAACACAAAGGCCCATGCCTCTGCCGATTTCTTCAATGAGCAGAACAAGTCGAACAAAAATTAAAACGCCAATAACTAATGAACAGAGTCAATACGACAATCCCAACACACCTCCAAACCAACAGTTGTTTCTCACTGTCTGCTACGCACATCCAAACCAACTCAGCTCATGGCAGAATTTACAAATACCTGCAAATTCCATACATGGCACCGAAGTGGAAAGGGAGTCTAATTTTGATTGTTGTAAAGGATGGTATAAATATAAACATAAAACAGTTTCAAAGCACCAGCCATTATCATGCACTGTTGTTTGAGTCATTTTCATGCAGTATTGCTTGAGGCAATATGCCTAACAAGAAATGAAATGATTTTCCAATTTAGGTAAGTGATAAATTTAGATTTACTTACGAAAGAATCTAGTAACCCAAAAAAAAAAAAAATACTTACCCTAATTTCATCCACCAATATAGAATTTTTTATAATTCTATAACCATTTCTTTTTCATGCCATATTATTCTTCACTAATGAATTTCCATTACAATTTTCATAGCTCTCACTGCTTTGAAGATCCTAGCTTGAGATGGATAAAAAAATGGTAAAATATTATTCACTAATGAATTGTTATTATAATGGATCTTTGTTACTATTTTTATAGTCATTCATAAATACATGTTTGTAATCCATGTATAAACCTCTCACTGGTTATCAGATCCTAGCATGAGATGGATTTCTCTTTCATTGTTCTTTATTTTACCGTTCTTTCTTTTAAGAAGACTTAACAGAACTTAGCTTAAGATGGATTTATCTGGTTTCTTTAAACGTTCTCTCTTAAGAGAATGACATTCAAATTTATTTGCATTCTTCTCTCAGTGCAACCAAATAAAATATTTCAACAAGCACTATAAAAAAAATGAAATCGGTAAACCAGTCAATTGCTTGAGAGCTAACATGCCATTCCAAAAGGGAAAATACATCTTCATTTCACAGGAAATTAAGTCTTGCATGTATCTGGTCAGACTAAGTCACATAAAGAAAAAGAGACCTTCAATCCATTGTAATTCATGGTCTGCAGATGTGCAAAAAGACAGAATTTGTTACTTTTTTTGTCGTGGCGTGAGATTTGCAGGATAAAGAATTCCCTTCTTGTGGTCTTTGTTGAAGTGGGCACATAGCATCAATTCTGTTATGATGTTAACAACCGTAGAGTAGTGCCACAAAAACTCAGCGGTTACCATGAATTCTTACAGTAATGCCACTGCATAGCAATTTGCAGTATATCTGTTTTTCATGCCATATAAGTAGCGCTAAGGCGACCTTACAAGTGGCAAAGAGGGATACATGAATCTGAACATTGAGTATATCAAAGACTAGGTACATGAACTTGCAGAAGGACCTCCCCTGGTCTGTCGTGTGTTATAAGAATTGCAACTTTGACACTTGTGGGCAACAATGTGAAAATTTACTTCAGAAGTTACTCCACAGTCATTGCATAAGATCCAAACCTGCTCAAAAGACCAATGAGAAAGTGGTCAGGTATTCTCTCACGCTACTAATGGGCTCTAAAATATGCCTCCAAACCATACCACATGAACATCAGACATCTTACCATTTTGTTCCGATAAGCTTCAGGCATTGGAGTCAAAGAAATTTACATGATAAAAGAAAGTTATCAAAATCCACTCAAGGAACTTAAAAATGCAATTTCCATTTGACCAAAGCAAGTTTCAAATATGAGAAATCAAAATTAGCAAAAATACATATAATAAGCCACTCTTTATAGAACCCATTACAAGGTGATTTCAAGATGTTCATCATGTCATATATCGTAATGATATAACAACAAAATAGCTACCTCTTGGTCAAGTTTCTCCCATACTTCAGACATATCACAGACAGATTTGGAGCACACTGGACAAGCAAATCTGCAAAAGACAAACAAACATTTAGAATGGCAAGACGCTTAAAATAAAATTAAAGTTGCGCCAAGCTGTGACCACAAATGGCTAGAGAAGGTACCATCAATGGGTATATCAATGCAAGTATAGCTAGAGTTCTGTGATACTATATATAGATAGACTAGAAACAAGTATAATCTGAAATTATAGACAAATGGAAAATCTCAAGAGGTTGTGAGCCAGAGCACAAAACAGGCCACATATGAAACTTACTGAAGATGCTCATGCATCTCTTTTAAGCAATGCATGTGAATAGTATGACCACAAGGCAATACGCTGATAACCTTTGTAGAGTCGAATAAATATTGCAGAGTCAACAAACGAGGGTTCAGATATCCAAATAACTTCAGTCTAAAATTTAGATTATGTTTTAAAAAGAAAACTACAATTACTACAAGTCAACTAGCTAAAGTTAACTGCAAGAAATACATCTAAATACATTTCACAATAGCATGAAAGATTAATTTACTACAGAGAAAGATACATTAGATGCATAAAGAGAAAAGCATACCTGCAAATACCACATTTATAACAGTGGAAGAAATTATCCTTGCCACCAGTTCTGAAAACCAGCACAACTAGCTAAAGTCAACTCCAAGAAATACATCTAAATGCATTTCACAATAGCATGAAAGATTACTTTCCTACAGAGAAAGAGACATCATATGCATAAAGAGAAAAGCATACCTGCAAATTCCACATCCGTCACAATGGTATTGCTGTTTTGAGTCCTGGAAAACCAAAGTGGAAAAGCACAATTAGAACCAAAAGCGTATACATCCAAACCATATTTTTATAATTTTCTGAGAGTAAAGCTCTTTGTTTTCATGAACCAGAGCTATTAAACCTAAAAATCCATTAAGAACGTACCTCGTCATCAAAGAAATTTCATTTTTCACAAAAGTACTTTCCCATACAAACACCCCAAGTAACGCAGGTTTGTTGAACCTGCAAAATGGCAGTGCATAATCTTTTTAAAATAACTCAAGAAACATTATAGTGTTTACCTCTAAATTTTATGCACATAACCAAAATTAAAAAGGCTCAGCTCTTACATCTTGTTCAGTTCTACAAAGTGAACAGATAACCTGCAAACATACAAGAATATAAACAAAAGCAATATAGTAATTCAGCAAGTTAGATAAGATTTGCTAGATAATTGATCATTTATCTTTTGAAAAAATAAAAATTAAACCTTTACATCTTTCAAATGTACCTTCAGAAAATATTATGATGTTACACCCTAAAAAACCTTCGCTAATTACAAGGAATACATATGCATGCATGTGCATGTTTGAAAGTGCATACATCTTATCCATCCTCAGGTGACATGTCTGAGATTTAAATGATCTCAATGTGGCATCATTAACTATTCTACACTTAAAAAATGATACAGATGAGTATGAGTCAATTGGTGGCCATGTCCTAGTCTGAAATTGAAATTGGTTACTTATAACTGTTTTCCCAACAATCATTTTCATTCCATAAACCTTCCCTGGTAATTTAGTATTCAAGTTTATCATGGTTTTGTATGGTAGTTTTACTTTCATTTCATCACTGGTTTTATATTGTTTTTCAACTTATTTAGTGTTTAGTTTATTCATTTTTTCTCTTTAATTTGTATAATGGAAAATGAGACTGCTAATATCATGTGAAATTTTTTATTTTACAAATCTTTTTGGAGAATGAGACTGTTAATACCTGGTCAGCCTTACACTATTATCCACAAACAAAATCTAACTGGCATATGCATACCCTAATGTCCCTCCTCTTCAAAATTGAGGATATAACCTTGAAAAAAAACACAGATTCTTTACCATTGAACCCATTCATATTGTACTAAGTAATGACCTATTCAAACATAACAATGATAACGACCATTGTCTCTTTTTCTGTCATGGAGTATCATGACTATGCCATTAAATCCTAATTACAGGATTTCAAACCTTGAAATCATGTTTTTGGATGTAACACAATGATAAGAAATCTATTTACTACATTCAAATGGTATAACAAATTATATGAAAGATCTTATAATCAAATGCAATAACATTGAAAAGGTCAAGTAGCCAAATTTGAGGCCTTCATTGCAGAAAATACAACAATGACAAAATCAAAGATAATTAGAGTTGCAAATACCTTCTGGGGAATCATTTTCCTGCTTCTTGATGTGGGATGCAAATGCATGGGTTCTACCAAGTTGCCAGCCTATTCAATGCCAAACTATATCAACCAAAGAAAAATCCAAGTACTTGTGCACCATCCATGACCAAGTGCCTAAATTTGAAAATTTATATTACATTCCATCAAGCTGCCAGTCTATTCAATGCAAAACTATATCAGCCAAAGAAAAATCTAAGTACTTGTGCACCATCCATGACCAAGTGCCTAAATTTGGAAATTTATATTACATTCTACCTAGCTGCCAGTCTATTCAATGCCAAACTATATCAACCAAAGAAAAATCCAAGTACTTGTGGACCATCCATGACTCAGTGCCTAAATTTGAAAATTGATATTACATTTTCCAATGCTAATATATTTATAGTTCTTGTAAGATAAATGCTTCACACATAAAGATCTCCCAACCAAAGGGCATGCATACAATAGAGACAGAGAAACATACCATATTTTGAGGTGTTAATCTATGGAAAACTCTGAAGAGATACCATAGTCAATTGAAAAAGCAAACGCCATACATACCAAGCCCTTCTTTACAGCATATGAAAACCTCTGCTGTATAAAATAAAATCCAAATTCCATGGACAAAGAAACCAGACAGATTAATGGCATCTAACAATTTTCAGTCAATGACTAATCCCTAACATCCACACTAGTAGTGCAAGCTAACAGACGGTGGAAGATGGTAGCCATGTCAGCATAATAACTGTCCACAATTTTGTCTCTGATCTTTATTATAACTGAAGCGTTTTTCTTAGTCTTAATCTTCTTCTTTGGGACAACCATGCCGGACATTTTCTCCTTAACTTTACCAAAACACTTCTTGGTTTTCTGAGGCACAGTTTCTTTTCTGGAGAAGGTGTAACTTCTGAGAAACATCTGTCTGCTGGTATAACCATCGAATTCCTTGTGTTCCCATGGGCCCTCTCTCTGAAGCTCATAATCCTCACAAACTCTGAGCATTAACACAAACATTATAATGAATAACATCCAACTGGAAAACAAGATAGAACCTTACCTTCGAAATTCATGGCGAGGTACATCATGTCTGTCAAGTGGATCAACATCCATTGAATTCTATTCAGATATGAGTTCAGTCCATACTATACCCTCACAAATGAAATTGGAAGAGACACAATTTTCTAGTTCTATTTTGACAAGGATATAAACCAAAGGCAACCGTTGAACTTGAAATAGCTACAAATGCAGTAAAGAAAAAGAAGCATACTTTGGCCTCATTATGACAATGCCTACAGTCAAAGACTTCATTACAACACGTAGCCCTTATTTGGCATCTCCGACGGTAGTGTGAACATCTACCATCAATTATCAGTATCAAGAAAACACACATCAGTAAAATCATCCCTGTATGGCACATTTTTCACCATTTTGTAAGATGCATGGAGATACCAATAAGAATATATCAAAATTATATATAATTAAATAAAAGGTATAAATGTTGCATTAAAGAAAAATGTATTGAATATCTCCATTCTATTTCAAGGAAGAAATACCAAATACAATATGGGTATGCATGTCAAACAATGTAGGCACTCACTGCCTTAAATAAGCCACTCTTTATAGAAATGGTTTTTTTTAGATTGCAAACTTAAGAATGTTTCTTCTAGAGCTTATATTTCTATAGGAATATGTTCTATAGGAATAGTTGCAAACTTAATAATGTTTCTTGAGTTTTTGCCTTTTGGAAATCAACCAAAAGCCAATATAAAAAGAAATCAACCTAATTTTTCAATTTCCACTCACAATGATAATTCCATCCCAAAAATATGTCATGTAGAATGTATTTATTGGTTGTTTTTAGTGTTGATTACTATTTGAATAACATTCTACATTTCCTTGATGACAATATTGAAATGGCAAATCATTTCTTTGCATTGCATTCCAACATGATTGGATTGCATTCCATCATGATGGGATTGCATTCCAAGAGCACATTTCATCCAATGACATGTCTGGGATCGCATTTCAACTTTACATATCATCACTGTAAAGTAATATTCCTATTATGATGTAACTACATTCTAGAAGTGCATTCACCAATGAAATTTCCAAGTAGACATATCCTAAGACTGGATGACTGCAATAACAGATCCCTGCGATGGAAATCTATTGTAACAATAGAATATACCAAGGGGGTTGGAATAGCAACTCACAATCTATTGGAACAATAGATTCTACCAAGAGGGTTGGAACAACAACTCACAAAGGGGCCCATCGATCTCCAACAACTGACATCAAACAACAACATTTACACTTTTAAACACTTGCCAATTGTCCATTAAACAATTTTCCCATAATATTAAATAATTGTCAAACACAAGTTGCCAATAATATTAAATAATTGTCAAACACAAGTTTCCAATCTTGTCCAACAGCCACAATATTATACAATTATAAAAAACAGCCACAATCATTCATCAAATAATATCTTCTTGACTAACAAGTTAGGACAACAGAAGTTGCCAATCATCGGTCAACATGACAACATGCTATATAGACACCATCAATCATCGGATATATTCTTGACCTAACAGTTTAAATATATTTCCTTCGTGTTAAATTATTCAAGGAAATACAGCCCGAGCACCCTCTAACCTGAGGAATTGCATATGATTCTTTTACAAGATTTCCTCGACATTTTCCAAATGTATTGGCAATATGAATAGTATGATTTCCAGAAAAAATTGTAGAACTAGCACCTAGCACAATTTGATTGCACCAAATGCAAAGAATCTTAGGCTTGAAAATGGCATGAATTGAAATTATTGACCAGTTATCCCAGCCGATTCCTTGTACTGCTTCTGTATCGCCTTTTTAAATTCTACACATTGTTATATGCAGTTATCAGAGCATTATACTTAAAACTTCCTAATGGCATGTCAAAATCCAAAACAAATTAATTCACAATCATTAATTAACACTACCTTCTTGATTGTTCCATATTGCTGCCGCATGGCTATTAAGAGGAGATTCGTTATTTGGTTCTACACAAAACAATTGGATTAGTTTGAAAAGCATAACAGGGGCATCAAAAAATTACGAGTTTGATCGAGCTAAATTATCTATTTACCTCCCAAAAGACTCTGAATAGATAGCAGAACAATTCAAACCTCATATGCAGATGACCATTTATCCTGCAAGCAATTTTACAAAAGGTAACATCATATCACCAAGGATAAGATTTCTAACAAGTACAGGTGTCAAAACTCAAAACTAGTCACCAAGACAAGAGACCTACCTGAAGAATGTCTAAGCAGATGTTTCCATACTGGTCAACATTAGGATGGAAGCAAGCTGTCTCAAATTTCACTTGAGGAGGCTTGAAAGGATAATCCACTGGAAAACGCAAAGAAATCTTATATGATAGACCCTCATAAACAATGTCTTTTCCACCATTTATCGTGCCAACCCAAGAGAACATGTTATCTGACTCTGGGAAAGCTGAAATTCCAGGATCACCACTCATCTGATGATTGAACAAGGATTAGACAAAAAATGTCTTCTGGGTAATAAAATAATAGCATCAAAACATAGCAGGGTAACATGGCAATTAAAATGCATGCTTAATTTATATTAAAATTATAAGACAACGTTAAACAGGGTACTAGTGGTTCATATTTTCATTGATGAATGTATTCAGGACTATTGAGGACAAAGGAGCTAAGTATGATCATGATTGATTATGATCATCCTAGATTGATTATGCTCCAGAAGTTGCATTGAGGCTCCAAATTTTGTTTACCTCTTTCTAAAAAGGCACTAGTCTCTATTAAAGCCTAAGAGCGGGCAGGAAAGGATGTGCTGCACAATAAGATTGAACTCTACACCAAATTTTGCTTGGCAACTGTATCTGAAAGGGAGCTGATCTCTGCTACCAGAAGCCCAGGGGCAGCAACAGTGTCACACTGTTTCCCCTTCACCGTATCTGAAAGGGAGCTGATCTCTGCTACCAGAAGCTCAGGGGTAGCAACAGTGTCACACTGTTTCCCCTTCTATTTCTATTTCCAGTTCACATTCTATTTCAGCAGACAGTCATCAAAAAAGAGGGAACATACTCCATGGGGATTTCCTTTGAGGTCTGCTCAACTAGGACTCTGCTTCTCAATAAAAGTGACTTGGGGGGCCACCACCTATTTTAGCATTGAAAACTGTTCCCATTTTATTCCCGCAACACAGAGATTTAAGGAACCCACACGCGCTACACTTTTTACAAATCATAAACCCTTGAAAGAGGGTAATTAAGCCATAGGAACAGAAGTGGAACCACAACACTTGCTCCAGCCAAACTGCTTCCATTTTATTTCACCATGCAGGAATAAGAAAAGGAAGCCCCTGTCATCAAGCCTACAATCAACTAAGAATGTAATAATGTGTTGCATCTAAACTAAGTTCCAAGACTCTCTTGGCATGCTAACATAGCAAAAATACAACCATCCATCCAAACCGGTGTAACCCAAAGACAGAGAGATCATCAAATGAAAAATCCAAGAATAAGAGTCCCCACATTTGCTCAGAGTGCAGCAATTACTTGAAGTCTCAGACTCTGATGTTTAGTACTCCATAGGGAAACCAGAACCCTGTTATAGATATTGCTACAAACATGGATAGTGACCAAATAGCAGCACTTCTGGAGAGTGGGCATCCTGTATAAACTGTATATTCTTCACTAGGGAGGATCATGCTGAGCACCAAGACAAAGATGAGGCTATAGCTAAAGCAGCAAAAAAATGAATTCCAGTCCATGGTGAAGAAGACTTGACACAGAAGAGCTTTACAGTGTTCATTGTAAAGGATCTCTTCATGAAATAAAATCTTTTGAGCAAAAATGCTTTACATCAAGACATGTTTGGCAAGGTTAAGACAACAGTTATTTTTGCTATTAAAAGGCAGAAAAAGAAATGAATTTAGGGCCATGGTGAAGAGGACTCAACACAGACAGCTTTCCGGTGTTCTTTGTAAAAGGTCTCTTGATGTAAAATAACACCTTTTGAGAAAAAATGCTTTACCTCAAGACATGTTTGACAATGGATTCTAAAATCTGTGGAGATAGGAATTGGTTGGTAGATTTTGCTGCCACTTGGGAGTTTACATAGTTCTAGATTAGCATGTTCAGAATTTGGTGGTGGTATTTTGCCCATGTTGTACATATTTCCTCCCTTATTCAAATTCTCACCATCTTTTCTTTTAAATCCATTTTCTAATGTTTTTGAGATCAAAACCCCAATATCTCCATTTAATTTTATTGTCTCCGCCCGAAGATTTGCTCTATAATGTCTAAAACACCCATATTTTATATATCGGGCCGAAGCCCCTTAGACCTTAGCCCCTCCCGCCTTGATTTTCATGTGACCCGAGTTCCAGGACCACCGGCCAAAAGGGAAAGGGGCTTATTGTTTATTACCTAGGGCGTCGTTGCAACCGTCCGATTCAATTAAATCAACGACGCGGTGATCGTCAAAGAGTGAGGACCCCGCATATGGCCCCAACACGCAACAAAACCGGCAGTTTTCCCCCCGCACCACTCTTGTAGGCTGGCGGTTTCGGACCGAACACCAGCGATTCCACACGGGATGTGCCACGTGTTCTTGGTACGAGCGGGAAACCGCCCATCCCCCGCACGCTAAACTTCAACCGATGGCTGGGCAGCGGGATTCACAAAGACCGTCGGATCTCCAGATCTGTCCACCCAGCGGAGGCCTACCGCCGTCTGCCTTGTGTCTCCTTCACCCCGCCACGTCCCACGGCCTTGCCGTGTCCTTTGTTACCCTTTCAGCCATTAATTCACCCGCCACGTCGCCTCCCATTTGCCCCTTGTTTCTCCCCGTGTTTCTACAAGAACATACATCCCTCACGCCGTATATATATATATATATATATATATATATATATATATATATATATATATATATATATATATATATTTATGTGTTTTATTCACATTTGCCGCTAGTTTTTCCTCCCGACCCCTCTGCGTGACTTTTCGTTCTTTTTGCGAAAAACCTCCATTGTTCGCTCCCAACACCCTGTATGTCACCGTTTTTAGTCTGTGCCCCCATCATCTCCTTCATTCACACTCCCGTCACCTCTGCCTTCGTCTGAGTCAGTTTTTCTAACAGTTTCAGGGTTTTGCAGGTTCTAAATGGTAGAGGGGGCGTCTAAACCCACCGCCTCCATTCCAGAGAATCAAGAATATATCAGAAGGTGATTTTCTGTAGGCGAAATTTAATGAAGAAGCTGGAGCCGGTACATGAAATGACTACAATTAAAGAAAACACAGACAGAGATTCTCAGAACCCTCCAGAGAAGTTCACCTCGCATTTAAGGTCCGGGACTCTAATTCAAAATCAAAGGCCAGGCGTACAGTACTGAATGGGAGATTTTCTCAGAACTCTCATGGTAGCAGATTTGCCTTCAGCCAGATGCACCCCGATGTATATATTTTATTATTCCTGTCTTGTACATAAGGAGATTTTTATCTCCCAGCATTAATTTCTGTATACAGGGGGTTAGGTATTTATTTATAACTTGTCATTCATAAAAAGGCGCTAGTGTTTTCCCCCATTGGATTGAAGTGGAGTCATTAATTGCTCCTTTTCCCTCCCCCCCTCCTCTAGAAGTTTCAGTCTTCTCTATAAATACCAAAAAGAAGACATTGTTATGGTTCCAGATTTCTGTAAGCAAGCTGTGCAGCGAGAAGACAACTGTATTCATCTTGTAATATTTCTGTATGAAGTTTCAGAGCCCGTAGGGTTTCAGTGAGGAGGGCTTTATGACTGTAGTGAGGATTCTGGTCTTTGGTATCTCACAGTATGTAACTTTTCTTATGTGTTAATATATCATCCTTTTTTCATGCAAACTTTCTTCTTGTATCATGTTCTAGAATGCGAGTGGCTCACTAGTTTGCAGTAAGGATTCATCTTAAGTGGTGCCCTTTCTGGAATTAGTCAAGCACTTTAAATAGGCCTAGAAGTGGTATACTGTTCCATGTTCACTCTTTCTCATAATTTCTGCTATATTAGTGGCTTAAGGATTCGTAAATTGATGCGCCCTTCTGTCAGTAATATCTTCTTATGTTTCCTCACTGCTTGCATATCTTAAATACTTGATCTCTGTGATATATTATTGAATCGGCCCTCTTTATAGTAAAGCGGTCTTTTAACTGTCTGATACTTTCGTGCTGAAGTCTTACTTGATGTCTTTACATTACTCCTATCCTTGTATCAGCCTCTGAGAGAGAATTTGGACCAATTCAATCTAATTCAATTTCCTTGTTTAGAACAAGAGATAGTAGGTGAGTCCCTTGGACTGACAACCCAAACTATAAAGGACTCCTTGCTATATTAAGATGTCCTAGGCACTGGTCTATGGCAACTCTAGGCTATCCCTAGGAGGGTGACAAAATCATCCACAACATCTTTCTAGCGCCGTTGCCGGGGAGCGAATTCAAGAATATCAGTTTCCCTGGGTTTTCGACAAATTATTTCACTCTCTAATCAGGTGAGCACGGAGAGGTGAAGAGTTGCAGATTTCTCACCTTGGCGACTCCATTGGTCTTTATTGGATAAATCTTATCGGTAGTCCTGGCTCCTCGTAGGCCGCATTTGAGGTCAGATACAGCTCAACTGAAAACACCCTACGTGTCTGACCCAGAGAAAATTATTCATAAAAGAGTCTGGAAGGAGAGGAAGTCAGCCCGTGCTGAAAATTCCGAGTGTTCTGTTGAAGATTATCCGCCCTCTTCTTCTCAAGAGGTTAGAACAGAAAATCTCGAGTTTTATTTAGAAACCCCACGTAGGGGAAGTGCCTCAATTGGAGAAGGATCTTATCCTGTTTTCGAGGCTGAAGAAATTAAAGAGGTCACTGAGGTAGCTCCTGTTAACCGAGAACTATTCCCATCCACACCTCAGACCTCAGTGCAATATATTCCCATTGTTATTCACACTCCGCTTCCCCCTACCCCTCTCCCTTCATTTGTTTCTCAGACTGTTGTGCAACCCCCACCACCTCCAATGGCCAATGTTCCTGCGTTTCTCCTGAACAAATATGCTCCTCTGGATTTACCCCAGGTGTTGAATGATATGCCGCAGGATTATCTCAAGATTCTGCCAAAGTTCAATGGTGAAAATGATATTGATGCTCAGAAACATCTCGAGACCTTCTGCTCTTTTGCAGAGAATTTGAATGTTGAACACCTGGATGTGGTTTTGAGATTATTTGTGCAGTCTTTGGAAGGAGAAGCCAGAAAATGGTTTAAGACACTGGGAAATCACTCAATAACCACCTGGGATCAAATGGAGAATGCTTTTCTCAGAAAATGGGGAGAAAAGAAAGATCACGGTCAGTGTCTCACTGAATTTTATACTATGAAGAAGAAACAGAATGAAGGAGTATCAGAATTTATCAAAAGGTTCAACAAGTTATATCTAAGTTTGCCTCCGGAAATGAAGCCAAATGAAGCTACTGCCAAGATAATCTTCATAGCAGCCTTCGACTTTGACTTCGGATTCTCCTTGAGAGAAAGGAAACCTGCCACACTAGATGATGCACAATCAGATGCTCTGGAACTAGAAGCGAACTTTGCCTCCACAGGAAAGTTAAAAGGGAGAATTGAGCCAGATGCCAGGAAGAAAGGTAAAGAAGAGGTTTCTACCTCTAACCAGGATAAAGATTCAGATAAAATGGATGAAATAGGTAAAATGATAAAAAAGATGGTCAAGATGGAACTAGAAGCCAAAAACGCAGCTCCCAAGAACTATTACAATGCTCCAAACAGAGGGTACAATCCCCAGTATAAGAGGCCACCTCTCCAAATATTGCCGAGAGAGACAAGGGAGAAACAAGATCAGGTACCTCATCCCTTGTACCTGGAAGGACCAGCAGACGACTCCACTAGAGAGGCAGCCTATGGATTAGGAGATTCCAATCTGGATTTTTCAAACAATGATGATATGGACTGTCCCCTGCAAGAAGAAGATGAAGAAGCAGGCATTGACCATTATTGCAGGCAATTTGCTGATTTCATGGAAGCCCAATTCAATGTCAAATATGATCTCAGATCCTCGAGGAAGAGGACCCGAACTCAAGAGCAAGAAGAAGATCCTCCTCATAAAGAAGCGTCTGCTCAAAAGGAATCAGCAACAAAGAAATGCATGGAAAAAGGTAAGAATCTCCTGAATATCCCCTCGCAGTCAACTGATCGGTTTCCCTCTTCCTCTAAAATAGTCAGTCCTTCTAATGCTGAGCCAGTGTCAAAAGAAGTCAAGTCCTCAGTTGAGAATAAGGAGTCAAAAGAAGTAATGATAGAAAAGTCCACATCTGCTTTTAATTTGCAAAGAGAGCTTGAAAAGATTAAGATTCCTGTTCCTCTGACTGAATTGTTAAAACAACCTGTATATCAGTCTCAGCTTACCTCTTTCATACCTCTTCCTGAACTACCAATTGCACCTGATAGTCTAAATCTTCAAGAAGAAAGACCCATGGTAGTCTTTGGCCCACACGTCGAGGAGATAGACCCTTCTACTCCTCCCTTTTATGTGTCCCTAGTCATTCATGACCTGCTACTTCACAATTGTATGCTAGATTCTGGGGCTTCCCATAATCTTATGCCTCTGACTGTCATGGAGCAACTAGGACTGCAAATTACAAGACCGTACAAAGATCTATATTCATTTGATTCTAAAAGGGTTAAATGCTTGGGAATGATAAAAGATTTAGTAGTCAATTTAGCTCAAATCCCAGTAAAAAGTGTGGTCATGGACATTGTGGTCGCTGATATCCCAGCCCGCTTTGGCATGCTGTTGTCAAGGTCCTGGGGTACTAAGATTGGGGGATCAATTAAATTGGATTTAACATATGCTACTGTCCCAGTCTTTGGCGGTCAGGAAAGGAGGCTATATAGGGAAACAAGGTTTGTTAAAATGGTGACCACTGCTGATTGCTCAGACAATTCTCCAGTTTATAACAAAGAGGGAGACTTCTCATGTTTTGTGTTAGAAGAGAATCAAAATTGTGCACACGAGCCTCTCTTTGGTCAAATTCAAGCCGAGCAGTCCAAGGAAGATCGGGAATCAGAAATATGGACTCTGCATTTTGATGGAGCAAATTCCAGGGAAGGTAATGGGGCTGGGGTATTGTTAATCTCCCCCACAGGAAAATGGGTACCGCTGTCTTTCAAATTGGAGTATGAAGCTACAAACAATGTAGCTGAGTATGAAGCATTGTTATTGGGCCTACAGACAGCTAGAAACATGGGCATCCAATGTCTGAAAGTGTTTGGGGACTCTGAGCTAATAGTGAGGCAGATTAAGAATGAATGTCAAGCTAAACATCCTCGGCTCAAAGCATATAGAAACGAAGTATGGGACATGATAGAAAATTTCTTCTTAGCATTTAATATACAGTTTATGCCCCGGGAACATAACAGGATAGCAGACTCTCTTGCTGTGGCTGCCAGTACGTTCCGGCCTCCTCAGAACCCATTGTTAAGATATGAAGTGGAGGTACGTTACAGACCATCTATCCCAGACAATATAAAGCATTGGCAGGTCTTTGAAGATGACGAACAGATGAAGAGGTTCATGGAGACAGTGGGAGAATTCACAGGTATGGAAATTGATGATGATGAGGAGGAAGAAGCTGAAAACATTGCTGAAGGTAAATGGGAAGAGAGTATAGCAGGAAATAAAGTGCTGCAGTTGAAAGGAAATGTCATCCCTAGAGGTCTAGTGCCTCTAGAAAGATTATTCAATAAGAATGATGTTCCCATGCAGCCAAACAAAGCAGTAGAAGAAGACCAAATGAGAGATTTGAATCTGGGTACTGCTATTGATCCCAAAATTGTTAAATTATCTAAAATAATCTCAGAGGAATATAAGGAAAAGTATTTGAAATTATTTCAGTCTTATAAAGATGTTTTTGCCTGGTCCTATGAGGACCTAAAAACTTTTGATGTAAATGTTATACAACACAAGATTCCACTCAGGGAAGATGCAAAGCCATATAAACAGAAGCTCAGGCAGATTAACCCCCTGCTTCTTCCCTCAATTGAGAAAGAAATTAGAAAATTGTTGAAGGCCAAAATAATTGTGCCCTTGAGGTACTCAGAATGGATAGCGAATCTTGTTCCTGTCAGAAAGAAGAATGGAGAAATCAGGCTGTGTGTGGACTTTAGAAATTTGAATAGAGCATCTCTCAAGGACAACTATCCAATGCCTAAAATGGATCACATCCTGCAGAAAGTGGTGGGAGCATCCAGAATGTCAATGATGGATGGATTTTCAGGCTACAATCAGGTAGCTGTTTTCCCAGAAGATCAGAAGAAGACTGCGTTCACCACGCCATGGGGAACCTTTATGTATGCAAGGATGCCATTTGGACTGATTAATGCAGGTGCCACTTTTCAAAGGGCAATGGACATAGCCTTTATTGGAGAACAGGACAAGTTCTTGGTGGTATATCTTGATGATATCACGGTATTCTCAAAAATTGATGATGAGCATATTGTACATTTGAGAAGAACTTTCGAAAAATGCAGAAGGTACGGCCTTTCTCTGAATCCCCAAAAATCTTTGTTTGCATTAGACGAAGGAAAACTCTTAGGAAATATCGTGACTAAGGATGGTGTAAAAATTGATCCTAAGAGAGTTGAAGTAATAAATAGCATTTCTCTGCCAAGAAATAAGAAAGAAGTACAGGTGTTTTTGGGCCGAATAAAATTTTTAAGGAGATTCATTCCTAACTATGCAGAGATAGTTAGGCACATAACCAATATGTTGAAAAAGGACAGTGAAGTTAAGTGGTCCCAGGAGTCTAGGGATGCATTTACAAGAATTAAACAAGCATTTGCTGAAGCTCCCATGCTAGCAGGACCAGATTACAGTAAGCCATTTATGGTATTTTCATTTTCTTCACCTCACACAATCGCTGGAGTATTACTGCAGAAAAATGAAGAAGGATATGAACAGCCCATAGCGTTCTTCAGTCAGGTATTGTATGATGCTGAACTGAAATATAATATACTGGAGAAGCATGCATATGCCCTGGTAAAGTCCCTTAAAGCTTTTAGAGTTTATATTTTGCAATCCCATATTACTGCTTATGTTCCTACAGCAGCTGTAAAAGATATTCTAGTTCAGGGAGACAGTGAGGGCAGAAGGGGAAGATGGATTGCAAAAATTTAGGAGTATGATTTAGACATAAAGCCTACTAAATTGATCAAGGGACAGGGACTTGCCAAGATGTTATCTGAATCTAATCATCAGGCTCTGGGCATTAATTTATCCATGATGGCAAATGAAGAATCAGAAAAAGAAGAGGAGCAACATGGACTAGAAATGGCCACACAAAAGGTACATGTGAAATATCTGACTAGTCCTTGGTATAAGCAAATAGTTGAATATCTGTTGACACTTAGCTGTCCTCTGGGATGTGACAAGGTAAAGTACAGAGATGTAAGGATGAGGTCTCAGAAGTATGTCATTGCCAATGGACAGCTCTATTGGAGAGACCCTTTGGGTATATTGCTGTTATGCCTCACAGAAAATGAAGTGCAGAATATAATGACAGAATTCCATGATGGAATATGTGGAGGACACTACAGCTGGAGGGATACAACCAATAAAATCTTGAAGGTTGGTTTTTACTGGCCAAAATTGTATTCAGATACCTTTGCTTGGGTCAGAGCATGTGACAAGTGCCAAAGGTTTGCAGAAAGACAGAAGTTAGCATCTTTGCCCTTGATTCCCATTCATGTAAATGAACCCTTCCAGAAATGGGGATTAGACTTTATAGGAGAAATAGACCCCCCATCAAGTGGCCAACATAAATGGATACTGACAGCCACAGACTATTTCACGAAATGGGTGGAAGCCATACCTACAAGAAGAGCTACAGATGTTGTAATCATGAATTTTTTAGAAGACAATATCATATCTAGGTTTGGCTGTCCTGCAAGGATTGTAACTGATAATGCTCAAGCTTTTAAGTCTGCCAGATTTGTAGGTTTCTGCCAAAGGTATAATATTGTATTAACTCATTCCACGGCATATTACCCCCAGGGGAACGGTTTAGCAGAATCATCTAATAAAACCCTGGTGAGGGCCCTGAAGAAAACGATAGCTGAAAATCAGAAAAATTGGGACTCTCAATTGAAGTTTGCTCTGTGGGCAAATAGGATAACCAGCAAAAGAGCAACAGGCAAGTCTCCATATGAGCTGGTGTATGGGCGGGCTGCAGTGTTTCCTGTGCAATTGGCATTGCCAGTGGCACGTTTTATGCAGGAAAACCAGGAAGAACCAGATGAGATGATTAGGAGAATTAATCAGCTGGTAGAATTGGAGGAAATAAGGAACCAGATAGACCAGAGACTAATAAAATACCAGGAAAAAATGAAGAAGGTCTTTGATCAGCATGCAAAGGATAGGAATTTTCAAGTTGGAGACCTGGTTCTTAGATGGGATGTTCGCAGAGCAGAAAAGGGCAAGCACGCTAAGTTTGATCCATTATGGTTTGGTCCATTCAGAATCGTGAGTCAGGGGGGGAATAATACTTTTATGTTGGAGAATCTACAGGGTGATTTGTTGGATGCGCCCGTGAATGGCCAATTCCTCAAGCCATATTTTCAATTTTGATACAAGTGAAGAATACCAGACTGTATATACTGTATATAAATTGCTTTCATTCTAGTTTTTGCAAAGGAAAAGGAATACTGATAGTTACCGGAAGGAGAAGCGCAGAAGAAATTGAGCGACAAAATGGAAATTTTGAATGGTCTGCGTGTTCTCGACATGCCCGAAGTCAAACATGCCGTCCCCAGAAGGAGCCGATGTTGTACTTTTTTCCCTCCATTCAGATTTAGCCGTCGATCCCTTTCAAACCTGTTTCCATTATATTTTATGGCTAAAAAACCCCCCATGCCGCTCTAAAAAATACTCTGTTCGAATGTTCAAAATTCATATTTTATATATCGGACCGAAGCCCCTAAGATCTTAGCCCCTCCCACCTTAACTTTCATGTGACCCGAGCTCCAGGACCACCGGCCGAAAGGGAAAGGGGCTTATTGTTTAATACCCAGGGCGCCATTGCAACCGTCCGATTCAATTAAATCAACGGCGCGGTGATCATCAAAGAGTGAGGACCCCGCATATAGCCCCGGCACGCAACAAAACCGGCAGTTTTCCCCCCGCACCACTCTTGTAGGCTGGCGGTTTCGGACCGAACACCAGCGATTCCACACGGGATGCGCCACGTGTTATTGGTACGAGCGGGAAACCGCCCATCCCCCGCGCGTTAAACTTCAACCGATGGCTGGGCAGCGGGATTCACAAAGACCGTCGGATCCCATTGATACGTACCCGCCACGTCCCACAGCCTGCCACCGTGTCACTATTACACGCCTCCGCCCATTAATTCACCCGCCACGTCGCCTCCCATTTGCCCCCTGTTCGCCTATGTGTCTTCCCCTGTACATCCCTCCGTGCCAATATATATATATATATTTTTAGGGGTTTTATTCACATTCGCCGCCAGTTTTTCTTCCCGACCTCTCTGCGTGACTTTTCGTTCTTTTTGCGAAAAACCTCCATTGTTCGCTCCCAACACCCTGTATGTCACCGTTTTTAGTCTGCGTCCCCATCATCTCCTCCATTCACACTTCCGTCACCTCTGCCTTCGTCTGAGTCAGTTTTTCTAACAGTTTCGGGGTTTTGCAGGTTCTAAATGGTAGAAGAGGCGTCTAAATCCACCGCCTCCATTCCAGAGAATCAAGAAAATATCAGAAGGTGATTTCCTGCAGGCGAAATTTAATGGAAGAGACTGAGAGCAGACGCATGAAATGACTGCCATTAAAGAAAATACAGATGTAAATTCTCGGAATCCTTCAGAGAAGTTCACCTCGCATTTAAGGTCCGGGACTTTAATTCAAAATCAAAGGCCAGCCGTACAGTACTGAATAGAAGATTTTCTCAGAACTCTCATGGTAGCAGATTTGCCCTCAGCCAGAAGCACCCCGATGTATATATTTTATTATTTCTGTCTTGTACATAAGGAGATTTTTACCTCCCAGCATTAATTTCTGTATACAGGTAGTTAGGTATTTATTTATAACTTGTCATTCATAAAAAGGCGCGAGTGTTTTCCGCCATTGGATTGAAATGGAGTCATTAATTGCTCCTTTTCCCTCCCCCCTCCTCTAGAAGTTTCAGTCCTCTCTATAAATACCCAAAAAGAAGACATTGTTAGGGTTCCAGATTTCTGTAAGCAAGCTGTGCAGCGAGAAGATAACTGTAGTCATCTTGTAATATTTCTGTGTGAAGTTTCAGAGCCCGTAGGGTTTCAGTGAGGAGGGGTTATGACTGTATTGAGGATTCTGGTCTTTGGTATCTCACAGTATGTAACTTTTCTTATGTGTTAATATATCATCCTTTTTCATGCAAACTTTCTTCTTGTATCATGTTCTAGAATGCGAGTGGCTCACTAGTTTGCAGTAAGGATTCATCTTAAGTGGTGCCCTTTCTGGAATTAGTCAAGCACTTTAAATAGGCCTAGAAGTGGTATACTGTTTCATGTTCACTCTTTTTCATAATTTCTGCTATATTAGTGGCTCAAGGATTCGTAAATTGATGCGCCCTTCTGTCAGTAATATCTTCTTATGTTTCCTCACTGCTTGCACATCTTAATACTTGATCTCTGTGATATATTATTGAATCGGCCCTCTTTACAGTAAAGCGGTCTCTTAACTGTCTGATACTTTCGTGCTGAAGTCTTACTTGATGTCTTTACATTACTCCTATCCTTGTATCAGCTTCTGAGAGAGAATTTGGACCAATTCAATCTAATTCGATTTCCTTGTTTAGAACAAGAGATAGTAGGTGAGTCCCTTGGACTGACAACCCAAACTATAAAGGACTCCTTGCTATATTAAGATGTCCTAGGCACTGGTCTATGGCAACTCTAGGCTGTCCCTAGGAGGGTGACGAAATCATCCACAACAGCCCACAACTTATTCAAACAAGATGTAATGCCATTTACAAGTCCGGTACATAGAATTAAAAAGTGTCTAAAAGCTGCTTATTTTTTCACTTGGGACCCAGCTCTTTCAGAACCCAGTATATTAAAATCAGGTCTTCCCTGTACTCTATTCAAATTTTAGAGGTGGGTTTATTTTTCCCATAACTGATTCAAAACAGAGATAGTTAAGTCAATGCAAAGGTGTCTATAAAGTTTAAACCAGTTTAGAAAATCATGCCCATTATCAGATAGATCCAATAACTTGGAGTATTGTAGAAAGTTTGGTATCTATTTTTAGCAAAGTAGAAAGCTCAATAAGAGAGGCCGAGGCTATTGTTGTTGTTAAAAGCAGAAAAAAAACGAATTTATGGCCATGGTGAAGAGGGCTCAACACAGACAGCTGCCCGGTGTTCTTTGTAAAAGATCTCTTGATGTATAATAACACCTTCTGAGAAAAAATGCTTTACCTCAAGACATGTTTAGCAATAGATTCTAAAAGCTGTGGAGATAGGAACTGGTTGTTAGATTTTTCTACTACTTATGAGTTTACATAGTTCTAGATTAGCACGTTCAGAATTTGGCGGTGGGATTATTTTGCCCACAACTTATTCAAACAAGACTTGGAATAGTAATGCCATTACAAATCCGGTACATAGAATTAAAAAGTGTCTAGACTCTAAGAGCTACTCCTTTTTTCACTTGGGGACCCAACTCTTTCAGAACCCAGTATATTAAAATCAGGCCTTCCCTATACTCTGTTCAGATTTTAGAAGTGGGTTTATTTTGCCCATAACTGATTCAAAACAGAGACAGTTAAGTCAATGCAATGGTGCCTATAAACCTGTTTAGAAAATAATGCCCATTATCAGGTAGTTACAATGACTTGGTGTCTTTTCATCAGATAGCTGCTGCTTCTTAGAACCAAATCAAATCCCTAAAATCTGATTTTAATAAATGTGTTAAATCTGATTATATCCACACACAAAAGCAATTGCAAATATCATTTGCTAAAGCAGAGACTGATACCCTCTCTATCATTCTCCACCATTTCAAACAAACTGGGAATGAATGAATTTAATAGATGATATCAGAATACAGAATGGGAAATAATCACAAACAAAAAAAAGCATGATAAGAGTTGGAAAAGTACCATCAATGCCATCAGCTCGGACTGCAACCTGTACAAGTACAAAACATGAGAGACATTAAAATCCCTACAACGCCATTATTTTCGGCAATCCAAGCTTCAGAGTAGAAATCTTAAAATAAATATTCCTATAATATATTGACCCAACGCACGAAAAAACGTTGTCCCCCTGAAACTAACCACCGTGCATCCTCTGATAAGAAGAAAAACCCTATCCTCCGTTATGAAAATTCGTTTTACTTACCACTGGCTATCATTTATGACCTTTCACCAAAAACCAAATCACACTGCAACAAACGAGACTAAGCCTATAGACTCCCACTGAAACAAAACCCACAGACTCTAAATAATAAAGAGTACCTGCAGTCCCTTACGATGCTACCTGTTATGACCAATCCCATAAAAACCCTATCTAACATTTTCTGAAACCTATGCTACCATTTTGCGTGCAGCTTCAATGCGTCCAGATCTTGTAAGCGTCCACCTCCATCGATCTCCACCTTCTTCAATCTGGTAGGTTGCACATCCAACATTCAACTTCCACGCCCCAACCACCTCTCCCACCCAGTGAATTTCGGTGAACCAGTGAAAAAATGGGGTGAATCACTTCAACCCCTCTCTCCGACCCTGTAAATCCAGGCGAATGCCACTGAAATTTGATCCAAGAAAAAAAAATCGAGAGCGAATACCATTTTTTCAGTTTTATCGGCATTTATTTTGGTGGGCTAATATTTAATTATTAATTATTTTTAAAATAATTATTGGGCTAACTTTATAAAACTATAGAAAATAGGTTTTATATAAAACATTCGCCTTATTAAAATTTAAAATCCCTTAAAATTCGCCTTTGGGCTAAAATTCGCCCCTAAAATTTTCCTTGTTTAGGTTCGGTTAATTATCGTGCCTTTGGATATGTGATAGGCCATCTTCGCTGTCAGATCTGGGTCATGGAGATCAACGGTGCAAGTCATGCAATGGAGCTATTGGTCAAAGGGCGTGGGGCCTGGGAAACTTAATGTGGCGGGGGTTGATATATATAGTGAGCCTGGCATATTCGACATGTGTGGAATTAATACTATAGGTTATAATTAAAATTTGGGTGGGGAATTAATATATAACGTGAATTAATATTAATATGGGCTAAAGGGTAAATAGGGATTTAATACATTATATTAGTGTTAATATGAAATGAATGATTAGGAATGAAAAAATGGACTAGGTATAGTGTAAAATATGACTTTTAGATTGAATTTCTTCATTGTAAGTCCAAATATCATCATTTTAACATTTATACTTAGGCTAAAAGAATTTCTATGGGTTTTTTTAGTGTTTTTGTATAAAAAGGGAATTAGTCAAAGGGGTTTTACTTTTCCTAGGTAAATTGTGTTTAGGAAAAGGGGTTTTATTAGGGTAAAAAGGATGATGAAGGGGAAAAAGGGATTCTTATGAAGGGGATTCCAATATTTTAGTACCAATCATTCATTAAGTCATGGGTCTGGTCACAAATGTGGAAGATATGTAAGACTGTAATTGAAGATTTCATCTTAGAGATATATATGTAGGAAATTAGTGTCATTTCTTAGTGTTTATCCATGCTTGCAAAATATTCATTACCCATATCAATATTACAATTTTTTCCTTTTACTAATTTTATGGGTGCATTTGGGCTTACAATCCTTCTTCAATTTCTTAAAACCAAGAAACTATCTAATTACAACACCAAATCTATTAAAAGATATACAAAGCTAGTGAGCTGTATTATTCTCTATTTTAATTATTGATATACCAATTTTAGTATTTGGCTAGATATTTATTCTCTATCTAACAACATGAAATTCTAAAAACACGAGAGGTCAAGTTTAGGCTAACGACCACCTCTCATGGATGATAAACTGACTAGGACAAACTACACACACAATCTTATTTGCAAAAGTAAACTAATAGTAGTGGCATTTAAACTTGCAACACTTTCATGATCTATTTTTGATGGGGTTCATATTTAATATTCTTTTGATCTTTGTTTTTTTTTTTCCTTTGATTGTTCTTTTAGGACATACCCTCTTTTCATTTTTAATTTGGGAATACATTTGCAGAAAGCAAAGGTATGTACAATATTTCAATATTTTAATAGATTCAAATCAAAATTATGAATCCTATATTTATAGGACCCTAACAGTACCCTCATTCTCAAACACCATGCTCATTTTCTTTAGGTTGATAATAACTCCCATGTCTACTACCCAATCCAATCCTAGGAGCGCAGGATAGGGGTCTGCATCTTCCACAATCTGAATGACCTCAAAGTCGGCGTGGACCTTAACTCCTGCGATATCTACTGTATTTTTTTATAGTCTTCCCAACGGTATGATCTTCTGTTGGTTGGCCATGCACAGCTGGATAGTGGACCATTCCAACTTAGGTTCTCCCGTTCACTACCAAGTTTTTTTGGGCAGTACATTTGCATCTGATCCTGGGTCCAAAATAACTTGATCCATATCATAGTCGCCAATCTACGCTGTTAGTCGCATTTCCCGACTAGTGCGTTTCTTATGCTTGTAAAGTTTGTGCACATCTTTAAATTCGGGGAGTGGGTTAGTTCTCTCTACGTAGATGTCTATTAGTGCTTGCATATTTTCTACTGCCTTCTGGTTACGTAGCAGCTTCATACATGCCTGTATAAATGGTTTAACTTCATCGTCTATTCTCAAGTTTTCTGGAGATTTGAAGTAGGCGCCTCATCCTTAGTAAAGTCCTTGCGAGCTACGGCGAAGGTTTCCTTTTCCTTATGTAGGTCCAAGCTTTCTTGTTTGACCACTGCTTTCCAGATAAGAGGTTCAGATTCGGCTTTCTCCTCAGCTCCCCCAGTAGCCATGCCGCTACGCGTTATGACATTAATACTTGGTCCTTCATCACGCGGTTTCACCTTAACCCTTTGTACATTTTGCATAGGTGTCTGTTGTTTTTCCTGCACTTTTGCTATCAGAATTGGACAGTCTTCAATCACATGGTCCAGTTTTCTACAATAACGACAATATTGTCGCCCAAGGTTCGGACAATCCCTCGCAAAGTGCCCTATCTCCCCAGAGTTGTAACAGATCAATTTTCCTCTTCCCCGTCCTACGCCTCTACCCCTCCCCCCTCCTTTTCTGCCTCCTCTGCTTGAGGGAGATAGTGGTGAAGAAGGGTCAGCCTATACCCTGTATAAAATTCCTTGATCTATCATCAAGTCATAGGTCCAGCAATTATGTTCGTCATGCCCCACAGAGGAGCAAAATCAACAGCATTTTCGCTTCAATTCTAGAACGTAAGCACCCAGACGGGGATAGTGGTTAGTATCATGTAGCCCGACAACACGACATTCAGCGCACCATAATGTTGGACCACTTGGTCCCGCAGCCTCCTTAGGACGCAATGAGCTAGGTCCCCTAGCCTACATGTAATCTGCTAGCAGAGGACACTGATCCTTGGTATGGCCGGACACCCTGCATCTTATGCACCATATGTCTGGACTAGCCTCTTTCCCCCATTCTTTTCACAGGTTTTGTATTTCAAGGTTCATTGCCTCCAACTACCCCTGGATCTGCTATACCCCAAACTGAGCATCATCCCTCAGTGCAGCCTCTATTTTCATAGCAATCTCCAAGGCCTTCTCTTGTGTTGCAATTGATTACCGACCCATAGGTCCGCGTAGGTGAGGCAGCAACATAGCGATAAACCATTCCTTGTGTTGCCTATCATCATACTAAAATTCACCATCTCTGATAACCTTTTTTAGCCGCTGATCAGCTTCCCATACTGATTTAGTGGGTCCCTGTCTAAAGTCTTTCAAGTCGACCACTATTTGAGAGTAGGACTTAGGCTTCCAAAACTATTGTTTTAACGTTGTCTTAATCTCTGGGATAGATAGATCTACGTGTTTTCCTATGTATTCCATATACCAATCCAAGGCCCTTCCTTCAAAGGCGAGTGATAGTTGCGCTCTCTTTACAGCATCGGTAGCCACATTCTGCATAGCCTATATTGATTCTGCGACAAACAAAAATCGATCCATATCTTCATCCCCTACACCCTTGAAGGTAGGTAGCTTCATGTGCATGGCCATATCGCCTTCTAGTGGTGGTGGAGGTATGGGTGAGTTCTTACCCTTATGCTGACTTGAAGGTGGTGTAGCTGGAGGGCTATGCGCAATCGATTCCCTTAATGGGCTGTAGACAGATCTATCTCCTTCTTTATTAGTTTAGTAGTACTTACAACTTTGTGTTGTGCTCTCTCTTAGATCAGAGGTCATTCACTCAGTGTGGTTGCACAAAATGCCCTTTTTGCACAATAATATTTTGATTAACAAAGGCAATGTTTTCAAGAACTTACCCCAGAAACCCTTGAAGAACCTCCGCTCTGCCTCAGAGTAGGATATGAACTAATCGACTGCGAATTCTGTCACGAATCCACCCAGCACGCTATCTACCTCGTGATCTACATTATGGGTGATTGTATTATCAGCCCTTCCCAGTTATTTAATCAATTCTGGTGTCCACTACGTTACTTGATCATCCTTCCAGCACGTCTGGAATTCTACGAGCCTTTCCAACCACTCTTGAAGCTCATGCGCAAAGGTTACAAAGAAAATTTCATAGACTTTAGTGAAGATGTACTTGTTCTTCCACTTCTCAGCTTTCAACTTCGTGCTGTGATTCTCCTTTACAACAAACTCCTGAATCTGTCTCTCAAACCAAACGTCAATTTCCACCCTCTCAGGCCTCCAAGGACCTTGTGGCATTACTCGATTTCTCTCTCAAAATGCTCTTGGTCCCAGCAACGAAACCATTTGTTGTCTTGGGGAGTCCTGACCCAAGTTCGGAGGTTAAGGTTTGCCAACAAACCCCTATACTACTGGCCCTTTTGGCAATGACCTACTTGCGCAGGCCAAGGTCTCACCCGAAGTAGTATGGGAGGGTGCTGGAACCAGGTTTCCGCACCCTAGGAGAGAGTAGGTAATGTGAGGCGGATCTATATTATAACTTGTTATTTTTACCCAGAATGAGTCTATTCACAACCCTTTTAACAATATTCTCAGCATATAACCATAACACAACTATCAAATCTAATCAATACATTTGCATCCACATGCGCATTACCAGATACCATCACAGAGCATTTATAATCACAGCTAATAACAGATCATAGATATACTTATGCAAAAACACAGATACATTCGTAGCTAAATAATCATCACAGATACACTTCAGCAGTAAAAATCACTGATCCAGATAGCACACAGATACTTTAACACTACTTCACATTCATTAACATTCAGATCCATTTACAACCAAAACTAGCCCGCGCACATAGCCTAGCGGGGTCTGCACACAGTAGGACTGAGGATCTCCGCGTACACAACCAGTAGGAGTCCTTACCCAAAACTAATCTAACAGTTCGCACGTTGCATCAGTCTTAGTTCATTCCTACCTCTAGACTCAAACTATTCATCTATTTATATCGATGTAGCCTATGCTATCCTGTGGTCTACAAACTGTGGTTTTTGGACTCTAGGTCTACCCTTTGACCCATTACAATGCGTTCAGGGCTTTGACCTGCCCCAAAACCCCTACGCTAGACTAATTAATACAAAAAATATACAAAATTCTCCAAAAATATATAAAATTTGCAGCTTAGGTAGCCTCGTTCCAACAACAAGATAGGAAACAAAGAACTTTTCAGTAGCTTGGACAAGAAGGACCTCGAGATGCATATCGAAATGGTTGACGACGGAAGGTATAGCGCTACCGAGATTAGTATAGTTACTTTCCAGAGACAATCAGGTAAACCATTTTTATTAAAATATGTAATGCATGTACCAGGATTAAAGAAAAAATTAGTTTCAGTCGCAAAGTTGGAGGATAGAGGCTATGATTTTGTTTTCAGTGAAGGAAAAGGTTTCCTTCGACACAAAGAAATAGGACAAGCCAAGAATATTGGGATTCATGTGAAGAATCTCTATAAACTTGATTTAGATGGTTGCGCAGCATTGATGGGTAAAGCAGACAAAGTGGTGAGCCGGGATGAGGGTGAGTTATGGCACAAGAGATTGAGCCGTATACACCACGGAGCTTTGAAGATCATGAAAAAAAATTCTACGAGGCTTCCAAAGAGTACTCTTGCGCAAATAGACACATGCAAGGGATGTAACATGGGGAAGTGTGAGAAATCCATGCAATTGTCCCTTGAGAGGGAGCTTCATTTGCATGCAAATGAGGAACTCTTGGTTCCTAAGAATGAACCTCAAGATGTGGAGGATCATGGAGTGGTAGAAACCAACCACTCAAGCAGAGAAATTTCGAGCCAGATGGAAAGAGGGAGGACATGCAGCTATACCTCCAAGTGTGAGGTGGGGTGATGTGGAAAATTAATCCCAAGAAGAAATTGGGCAGGATTCATTGAGATGGTGTGTCTCATGGATCGAACCTAGCTACGAGGAGCCCACAGTACAGCAGTAGCAAGATCAGTTAAATTGATGCAGTCAGAAGTCAGGAGGACAAAAATCAGAGTGACAGGTGTCGGATACTGGAGAGCAAATTAGAGTTGGCAGCAGTGCAGAGTGTATGGATGCGGATGTCAACAACGCAGAGAGTCCAGTAGACATGTGCAGTAGGTATCAACAGTCAGAAGACTCTGATGACATATTCATTATACTGATTCAATTTTTTGGAGGCTATTCAGTTTCAGAAGTGTTGCATGAAAAATTTTCATGTGCGAGAAACACTAGCGAAGTGTTGCATGAAAGATTTGCATGTGCGAGAAACACTAGAGAAGTGTCGCATGAAAGAGTTGCATGTCGCATGCAAGAGGTGCATGTGTGCATGCAAGGACATTCCTTTCTTGTTGAGAGGGAGTGTTGAAGTTTACAACAAGAAACAATGAAATTGGCATCCAGAAGCAACATGATAGCACCTACACTATTATGGGACCACAAGTCATGTAGTGATGGGTCCTAGCGATACATTAGTGTGAAATTCAATCTATTTAATAAATTGGATATGTGTCAAATTTAACTATCCCTTAATTAAATTGGACAATAAATTGTAATATTATCTCATAAACAATTGTAATAGTTAATTGAGTGTGATAAACTCAGTTAGCTCATGAATTTCGAGTTGAGGGTGGTTGGTGAGGCATGCAGAGTGATTCTATTAGTTATGGAGTTCAAACTGCAACTGGTGCACTAGTTTAATGCATGAGAAATAAATTAACTCAGTTAAGTGAGTTAAAGTCAGTTGAACTAGTTGTAACTAATTGTTGCATTGGTGAGAGATCAAGTGAATTAAATATTATTTAATTCACAATCAGTGATCTGCCATGCAACTGATGATTTACTATTAATAATTGCATGCATGGCAAATCCAGTGGAGACCCAGTTGAGACAAAGGTTAAATGGAAGTTAACTATTAGTTGTGATATTAGCAAACTACCCAAATGCAGTTAAAACACCACATGATTCCCATGATACTCAGCGCAGTTGAGGAAGGATGAAATTCCTAAAGAATAGGGATTGCATTGCGTGAGCAAGGTAGGCTAAAGACAGGCTTAGAATTGGCTAAGTGTTAGCCCAATTTTGTCTGGATCAGTGTGAGACGATAGGCAGAGTACAGGAGATTCTTGTGAGAAGAGTGCATTGTAATTGTTTCATGATTCCTTGTGGAATATATAATATTTGATAGAGGGATTTTGAGCAGCAACCTTTCCCTAGGAAAATTATCTGTGTTGTGGTTTGATTTGATTCTTTCTTTACTTGTTGTGATTGGCGATCACGTTTATTTTCCACAATTGATTTGTAGTAGGATTTAGTATCTAGCTTTAGTACATTTCTTGATCGGATTGAATCCATTGATATACATATGTTTGTATAATTTCTACAGACCATGACCTAAATGATGACATATTAACTGCTCAATGATGCAAGACAACTAAATGATGGCATGACCATGATGAGTGTTGATAACCATGAGCAGGTGGAGGGAGTAGCATGACCTAGACAAAAACCAATGGTCAAATTTTATTTGAAACTATAAAATTTGACCTAGGACCCTATCAACTAAACTTGAAAGAGTACATTTGATCACTGGTGACTGACAGACACTAACATTGGCTCCAGTTGGGCATGGAATCTCCTTTAGGAGGTGTAAATAACACCATAGATTAGGTAGCCTCATCCATTGGGCGATGGAATCAAAAATAAAAAACAAGACTCGACACTAAAATGACTGACTGGAAAACTTAAGAAAAACTAAAACCGACTTGACTTATATATGACAGTGTCACTCCTTGTTCTCCTTTGAGCAAGGTGAAAATGTTAGTGTTGTACTAGACTATAGTGGGATCTTGTTGGCCTCTGAGCCGAACCTAGGTCTTGCCCAGAAGTTAGTCTTTTGCCAACACCATTATAAATATTTATTGATATTCTTGATATCCAATGAAGATATGAACATGACATTTTGTGGTGGAGTTTTTCCTCAGGCTTTCTCTAGAATAATTCTATGTGTTATATCATGTGTGATTGTATTAAACTTGCACTAATTATTTTATGTTTTGAATACAAAAACATTATAGATTTATAATACAAATAAACATATAAGAACATTTTTTTCTTAAAAACATAATTTAAGGTTTGATAATTTGGTGAATCAAGTTCATCTAAGGATGGTTGACTATAAATCCTATTTTTTTAGAGCCAACATTAGAGAGAACTTGGTGAACAACATATATTTTGAAAACACACAATGTATATTAGAAGAGTTGAGAGCCATCATTATAAGGTCCATAAAGATGTAGACAACCAAAAATGATGGGAGATTTTAATGAAGAATAATTCAAGTAAGGCCCCAAAGTCAAGAATATTCAACTCGTGTAGAGACTTGTTATGATCACTAACATGGTAATGAAGGGAAAAAACAAATTTTGGCAAGGTCTACACATGAATGATAAATTGGTGACCAATCCAAGGATGAAATTTTTTAATTTTGTTTCCTATCACTTTGTTCAAGGTTGAGGTTAATCTTGAAATACCATCATATAATGGACAAGTTGATGTTGAAAGGCTCAATAGTTCAAACATTCAAAGGTATATTTAATCTTGTATAAGATAAAGGAAACACATAATATTTCATTTTCCTATTTAAAAATGTGTAGACATACTTTGAAATGGTTAAAGAGCTACACAAATGCATTATGGTTGGACAAGAAGCCCATGATGATAAACTTGGAGCACTTAAAGTGATTGTTGAAGTCATAGTTCTATCATATTTTCTACAAGGAGTAACAACTCATGAAATGGAAATACTAGTAGCAAGAATAAGTGCAAGGAATTTAAGAACACACAATCAAGTAACTTATTAGACTTGGGGTAGTAGAGAAGTACCTTGGAGTTCTATATAGTCATATTAGAGGGCAATTGTATCTCTTAAATGTGAAAGCATGGATGAGGAAATCAAGAAATATCTCAACATTAAGTTGGAAATCAAAACGGGAAAACAAAATGTTCAAGAAGAAACCATTAAGAACAAAGGAAAAGACTCACAATGTGTATGTTTCCACGTGCAAAAGGGAAAAGATCCAAAAAAGCACTACAAACATTGTGATGTGGATGAACACACATATGAGAAGTGTTGGAAGCTTTATCTAGAACCATGTTTGAAATGGTACAAGTCCAAGAGGGTAGTAATAACAACCACTATGAAAAAACATATAAAGATAGGGAGTATCTCTAATGTGGAGGAGAAACTAGTCTACATTGTGCTACAACAATGAAGAACAAGTTACAAAAGAAGTACAATTTTCTAAATCAATATTTAGGTGAAAAACAAGAAGGTAAATTATTTTCTTGATGATGGTTCTCAAAGAAATTCATTAATGAAGCCTTAGTTAGTGAGCTTGGTCTAGAGACACATGGACTAGTATAACCATGTTCTATATGGTGGATACAAGGAAATCTTCAATAAGGATCAATAAGAGATGTAAGATCAAATTTTCCACAAATGTTGATTTTGTTGATGAGGTAGAATGTGATGTAACATCGTTTAATGTTTGAGAAGTGATATTTGGAAGACTCCATTTTTTAGATAAAGATGCAATATTTCACAACAGAGAGAACAAAAATTGTTGAATCAAAATTTTATTTCATCAAAGCACATAAAGGAAAAGATATAACACTTCTCACAACCTCACATAAAGGAAAAGGTATAACACTCCCCACAACCTCAAAGCCAACAAAACACCAATTGAGAGCAATATAAAAACAAGCAACCTTCAAGCCAATAAAGCACCAATGGAGAGCGATATAAAAGCAAGAAACCTTCAAAATAACATGGAGAAATGGACTTGTAGAGAGAAAAGGTGGTTATGTGCTTCTATCTTCTTTATCACTAAGCTTTTAGAGAGCTCTCCAAAAGCATCCTGGGGAGATTATCTCGAAAAGATGAACAATAAATTAAAATGGCTTAAAAACTAATAACTTGGGACTATAAGAAAGCCTATATGCCAAATCCAATGAAAACACAAATACAATGTGAATGGATACTTAAAACTTACAATTGGATTCAAGCTTATAAGTTTTCACAGTAAAGTTTGTGTGTAGTGTAGGAGCGAAGGGATGAAGAGCCTTAACCTTCCACACCCTTCTCTAGGGAGGGTTGAGATAGTCGGAAGAATTAAAATAATGCAAGGTTAACATTCTTACTTCCACCTCCCACCCCAAAGAAAATCCCCGGGCCTTCTAGAGTGTGGAGTTTGGAAGCACAAGGAATGACGGGCCGCACATTGCTATGTAGACTGTTGAGCTTTGCAACATGAGAGCCGTGTTAGCTCTGCGCTACTCCCAATGAAATAAATGTCTCTTTAGGAAGCGTAAACTAAAACTAAAAAACAAAAATATCATTTATTATACATTAAACTACGAAGTGGGTTCCACCATACACGTGAAGGTGACGTGGAGACTTCAGGTGCACGATTGGATCTTGGCGATTGATCGAATGTTCACACTGCAGCAAGGCTTCAAGCTCTGAGGGACCTCGTGGTCTATATTTCAACGCACTGCCAATGAACTAGCGATAGGTGGAATAGTGGAGTGGAACCCGACAGAAGGAAAACTCACAATGCATACGCTTCCACGTGCACTAAATGATGGAACTTTGGTGGGGAATAATTGCATCAAAGGAAAACTATGGAGTAATGGAGTTTGGTAAGGAATGGTTCCATGGATATAGGGAGTACGTGTGGCTTCTCGGCCCTCATCATGGAATACTTCATCATACACCTCATGAATTTGGACCATTATGAACCCCAAAAACAACCACCTAGAAACTATGGTATGAAGCTCCGTCGAACTTGGACACTTTCTCAATTCCTTATAATTAACTTTTTTTTTTCTCAATCTTTCCAACAAGATTTTAACTTTGAGACTCAAACAAAGGAATACAAGTATCCATGTTCATGAATTGAAGAGGTTACGTTGGTTGGACAACTTGGTGGTGGGGTTAAGTGAGGGGTTTGAAATTCAAGAAACACTAAGATTGGAAGATGAGGAAATGCAAAAATAGCAGAGGGGAAGTAGAACAATGTTTAACTAGTCTTAGAGTCTAGACCACAATGATTTTAACCTGTATGAGGACCTATTTTAAATATATAATAATATTCTAAGATCCAATAAAGAGCCAAACAAACCACTTTGAGCTAAATTTTCTCATAAAATTTCTAAGATAATTTTCATTGTTTTATTATGTATGATTTTAATATTTTTTTAGCATTAATTATTTTGAAATAATTCATTGTCATTCAAGTTAGAAATAAATAAATCATCTATAAACTAATTTATTTAAACAATGCTACTCTACCTTTACTAACCACATATAATGGATAAATTTTTGAATTAAAGTCTCTCCATTCTTAAAGCCTTTATGAAGACCAAACAAACAACAAGTGTCAAGTTAAATTCTTATATATCTTATAATTAGCCACGGTACAACCATTACAATTCCTCATTTATAAAATCAATCTTTTGTTAGTAAAGAGAGCTTCTTTCTTCATCTTAGATCTTCGTGATCTTAGTCTTCATATGGTTAAAAGTGTTTAAGCTCTCCACTTATAGGATAGTGTTCTTTTGAAAAAATTTCACAAATATTAATAAGATTGCCTTCCCCTTAAGTGTAAGTGAAAATGAAGACATTGTATAAAAGGAAATTTTCTCATTTCCTACGATCAATTTTCAAATAATTAGTAAATATTTTTTTAATGTTTAATAGATCTCAATAAGTGTTACTTCAACTACCAAGTTTCCTATCTAACCAAATATATGAATATTGGCAAATTTAACTCAATTTTTTAATTGCAAATCATGTACATGAAGTTGAGTTATTTATGATAGATGTATTGCTTTTTTATTCTTGTGTTATTCTTGCAAATAATTTTTTATTACATTATATTTTACCACAAATCTAATTATCAAATTTCCATCCCAAACAAAAGTTAAAAGCATACTATTATTAAAATAACCAAATTTAGGATAAATCTTAAACTCTTGATTCAAGATTAACAACTTAAAACTTTAATCCTCATACGCTTCACAATTGTATTCATCTTTATATGCTTCATATTGGAAGTAGCTAGAGTGACCAGCAAAATTGCATTCATATACCTATTTTTGGAGGATTCCTACATGTTCTCTAAGGCATGTCATTATTCTGGGAAAACAACACAAGGGTTGATCATCTCTCAAAGTGTGGCTTGGAGGCTCCATTTGGCTGCATCACGATCCACCATTATAAAGGGCTCCAACAGATTGATGAAAAAATTGTAGTGATCCATTGATGGAGGGGAACTTGGCTCTGTCTGTTTTTGAACATTTCCCTCATGGGAAGATGGTTTTTGTTTAAGTTCTCATTAACAGTTTATGTTGGAGGTTGGCTTACCTTCTAAGCCATGTTTCTCCTTTTTCTTTCCATATGAGGTTTCTTCTTTTAAGCATTATGAAGCATATGATAGGTATCAAATTTCCTCTTGTTTCATTTAGACCAGGTTGTCAACAGTTTACATTTTCAAACTTGCTAAGTAATGGTTGTTGCTAGAGAAGGAAGATGTATGCGACAAATTTTTGAACTATCTTCAGATCATGAACCTGCGTTAAAATTTTAATATATGGTGTTTTTTCCTCTCTGAAAAAAAAAATGGCATTATTCTATGCATGAACATGTGGTGAAAATTATTTATAAAGTTAACCGACATCTTATTATATTTTCACCATAAGTTTCCTAAGTATAAAACTGTGATTTTAACATTAATACACCTACTACAATGTTCTTAAGTTACTATGTACTTTACATTTTCAAAAAAACAAAATTTAGGTAAAACCTGACTAGATTCATCTTAACTTCAAATTTATCAAATACTAAGAAGCATCAAATCTTTTAAGGTGCATGCCTCTTTTTTTAATGCAAAACTTAAAGAAAAATTTACACCTTAGGAAATTTGATCTCTCAACACTTAAGAGATTTAGAATTAAAATAAATCTATACTAGTTTAATTATTAATAATTAATAATAATAGTAATTATTATTTAAATTTTATTTTATTTTATTTTTTTATATATAAAATCAAAAAATTTAAATAATATAACCAGATATAACATTATTATGTAACATCTCTTTTATACTAAACTAGAAAGCACCTTTCATTTACCTATTCTTTCTAAGAAAAATCCAAAAACAAAATATCGTTTCCACAGACTTTTTTTGGGTGATGGTATAATATGGCCTAGAAAACAACAAACTGGTAAATCAACTAATACTAAAATAACGTGAATTATTCAATGACATTGAGAACGCACTAGTAAACAATCCTTGCACAAATTTACAAGAGAACAACATTAAGGCCAACTTTGCATATAAATAAAGTTTGTATATTTCATAATAAACCCTTAAAGCATTGTGCTCATATAGAGATACGAGGAATGCCATAGAAAAAATATAGTTTGGCATAGAATAAATATATTTTAAATGTGTATTTCTGTCAATGTGTGCATACATGGGGTAAGTGGTTAACATAGAATAAGTATAGTTTAATGTATGTAGATTTTTGTCCATGTGTGTACATATATGTGGTGATGGTAAGCAGTTAAAATGTTTAATATGAAATTTTTTGTTAATTAAATAAAGTTAATATTTATAATATATTAAAATGAAAAGTATTTTATTTAATATATATATTTATATGTAAAATAAAATATTTTTCTATATATGAGATATATTTTGTGATGGATAGTGGTATTATATATTAAAATTGGGAAACAGATGAGGTCTCATATATATAGGAAATTCAGTCTCATAAGCATACACAATTTTTTCGCTGAAATTTAATGCTATCATATTTATTTCTATATCCTAGTAATATATTATTTATACTAAAAACTTCCTAAAAGACCCCACAGAGTTTTATAGTCTGTCATAACATAAAAAAGAGTAACATACTACCCGTTACTATCTTTTTCCTCGGCATGTTGAGTCGTATTAGAAAGAAGGCTCAGGCTCAGGTTATTCTCAATAGATGGTGCCAGGTTGAAAATTTTAGCACCTTCAACAACCTCCGCCAATGGCACGGGAGCATCGCGAACCCCAAGGAATTTCTTTACCCACCAATAGTGTCCATTTCCACCTTAACTTCCATATTATCAACACTAAAATTCAAGTTTATCATCCCTATGTTCAGAGTTTCCATGGACTTCTGCAACAATTCTATATCCTTCACTAAGCCTGCAAAATGAGTTAACACGACATTCATCTGGTCTTGAATCTCTTTCACGATTTTCTTGGATGATTTATCAATCATCTCCTCTATACTTCTGCTGCTCCCAGGTTCCTCGACACCATTCCCGTTGTCAGATTTTGTCGCTGCCATCTTCCTCTCTATTCTCGCTTGCACCGGAATAATTATGTTCTGCAACTGCAAGACCCATCTCCTATGTATAATTGTGTGGTTGATAGGAAAATATACCCCCATCATATCGTTCTTAATTGTGTTCCCTACCTACATCTCCTTCCAAGCACGCTCCTCCATCCGCATCACCACCAAAATATTTTCATAGTGATTTCTTAGTGTACTAAACCAGATCTCACCTGCTTCCCCCATTAATAATCGACTGGGAGGGATCCATTTGTCCTTCAACATGACCTTGCAACCCAACCGCGACCATCTGTTAATTAATACCCAACTACCTTCACCACCTTCCGATTGTCCTTTCACCATCTCCAAGATTATCATTAATATGCTTAGTACAATGTTAATCTCAATGGTTCTTATGTTCTCCGTTAAATTAAAATATATGCAATTCATCATGGTACTTGGAATTGAATGATATCCCCATCTATATGCAATACACCTTGCACTAATAACGCTCTCACATTAGCTTGGCAATCATCCTTTTGATTATTATTCCTTTTGAAGTGAAATAATTTAACATCGTCATTTTTTTTAGCAGAATCACAATCCTAATTATCAATGAGGAGGTTTTTGACTCAAGAATATGATCGCTTTTGAGGAGCGACATACATTGTTGGATCACCAACATTGAATCGCCTGTTATAATCATTTTTTTTATACCTTTGGAGATGCATATTGTCAATCCTTGCCAAAGAAAGAGAGAGCTTCAACTTGGTTATTTGAAGCTTTCCTAAGTCCCCAAATAAAATTTATTTCATATTTTTCTTCGAGGTTAAAAATCACCCCTCACTCCTACCTCCCCATGTTACAATTATTATTTATATAGATACAATGTTTTAAAATTTAATTTTATAAATAAGTTATCTCATAAAAATTATGCAATTGAATTTTCAAATAAATGAACAAATCAATAATGCTGATGATATTCCCTTATAATAATAAGTATGAGTGAAAAATCATACAAAAAAGATAGTAAAAGCCACATCACTTAGCATTATATTCAATATTAACTATATTCATTAGAAAAAAAAAAGCTAATTTGAGTTTTTATTTATATGTGAATGGATATATGGTATTAGTTAGTTTTGAAATTTTAATATTATAATATTTTTTTCATAGATGTAATATTTTATATTATATATAATTATATATATAATATCAATATCTATTATATATAATTAATACTATCAATATTTATTAAAATAATTGAATTTGAGTGGGAGGATTCTTTTCTTTCTTCTCAACTACTTTCCAATTATTTGAGGTAACTCTAATTGACAAGATCAACATTATAATATATTATAATAACAAAAATAATTTGTGGTATGTATGTAAACATTTTATTAAAAATATCATTTTTATGAGTAAAATGTTTTAAAATTTCAATTCTATGGACAAGTTTGATCCACAAAAACTATATAATTAAATTTTTAAATAAATGAGAAATCATTCATTTATGATACTTATATAAAAATTAACATGTAACATAAATCATATCATAAATATAGCTCTGAGGGTTAGTTTAATTGGACGAGTTCCCATCGTTATTTAAGTACCTCACTATTGAGACATCATAGGGTCAATTGTCCTCGATGCTCCAAGTTAGGCTCCATTAATAAAGTAGTGGAAGTAATCCCTTCAAGTGGATTTTCTTGGAACAATGTTTCTATGAACGTAGCGGTCACTAATCTCTATAGCGCGTGAATCAAATTAAAAATAAAATAAATAAATAAATCATCCCATAGAAATATAAAAATCACAAAACTTCATATTGTAATGAACTTCAACTATTATCATCTAGAAAAAACTAGCAATATATATCCAACACAATTCTTTGTTTTGTTTCATTAGAATGGATAATAAGGAAAATAATATAATTTTTTTTTTTTGTTTTTTAAATATTTAATTCAATAAACTATTTAATTATTGGTAAAATATTTTTGAAAGAAATAAGTTTATTTTAATGGCAAAAATTTTTCTTCCTAAATGTAATCATAATCAATCAATAGAAACTTGAAATATAATGAAAGTTTTATTATGATTTAATAATGTAAACAGAATTCATGCCCATACACCAAAAAAAAAAAACAAAACAAAACAAAAACAAGAACATGCCAAAAAATAAAAAGGGGCAAGACTGAAAAATAAAAGGATGGTAGCCTTTTGATTCCAATTTCTCAGAAGAAGAAAATGAATAAATCTCACATAACCCTACAAATCAAGCAAAAGGGGATTCTCTAGCTCAAAAAAACAATGGAATCTAAGAGATCAAAGCAATTAAACAATAGAATAAGGAGGCACATAATTTTTGGTAAAAGATTTTAGAAAGGAATAAGTTTATTTTTATGGTAAAAATATTTCTTCCCAAATGTAATCTTAATCAATAAAAATTTGAAATATAATGAAAATTTCATTATGATCTAATAATATAAACAAAATTCATGTCCATAGGCAAAAAATATGCAAAAAAGAAAATAGAGCAAGGTTGAAAAACAAAAGGATGGTAGCCTTTTGATCCCTGCCTCAGAAGAGGAAGATGAAAAAACTAGGACGAACCCTACAAATCAAGCAAAAGGGGATGCTTTGACTCAAAACAACAATGTATTAATTAAATCAGAAGAGATCAAAACAGCAGAATAAGGAGGCACATAATGAAAACTGGACGGGGGCACAAATAGAGCTGGTGTCTCTAAGAGCTTAGACTCAGACAAATAAATCCCTTTGAAGGCAACATAAAACAATTTGGCTATAGTTCCAGTTGACCCCAATTTAGGGTGATGGTAAAAAGTGCATAAAACGAAAGACAATAAAGAGAAGTTAAGTGATTATTATCACACTTAACTTTGGTGTTTCATAAGTATCTTTTCTACTTTTCTTTTTGCTCATAAACCTAGAGACATATATTTCAAAATTCTTTTTAGCATATGTAGAATGTAATTTAGTACCATTATTTCACAATGAATAAAATTATGGGTGTTTTTTCTGGGAAAATTGATCTAATAATGTAATATTTTGTATATTTTTATAATTTTAAATTGACCTATATTTTTTTAAAATAACCAAAGTTTAAAAAAATCAAAATTCTAGCTTCTTATATTATAAAACAAAAATAATCACTCTAAAATTTAGAAGTATGTTAGTTTAAAATAGAGATTTTGTATGTTAATAAGTCAAACCATTTAAATATTTTATAAGCCAAATTCTTGGCTAAAATAGTAGGTTTGGTTTTTTTCATTATAGTTTTATCTAATTAATTAGTATTTTAACTACGAAACTTTTCTTTTAAAGTTTAATACATTTTAAAATATAAAAAAAATTGTTTTTAAATAAACAATTTTTAAGTTAATAAATAGAAAAATTCAACTTTATATAATAGAAATTTTGCTAACAGTAATTAGGAATTTTGCATAAAATTATAGTTCTATCTAATTAATCAAAATATCTCACCATAAAACTTTATACTTATATATTTTAACATATTTTAAAAAAACTTTGAATATATATATATATCACAACATTATTATTTTAAAATAATTTAAATTATTATAAATTAAAAAAAAAAAAAATTACTTTGAATAGAAAATGTTTAAGTGAGTAAATAAAAAAATTCTTTTTTTAATTATGGTAGAAAGTCTTCTCATAGCAAATAGGAATTTTGCATAAAATTATAATTCCACCTAATAAATCAAAACAAACTTTATACTTACATATTTTAAAATTTTGGTTATTAAATTTTTTAAAAATATATATTAAATAAAATATTTTTTTTCACACAACATTATTAATGTGGTGTTATTAATATGAAGACAAAATTTATCATAGAGCAGTCTTAATCAACAATAAGGTCATTCATCACTTCTTATGATCAAATGTGAGTTGGCTCATCACAAGTATTCAAAGTAAATCATTTCACTAAAAACTTTATCTCGTTATATCTGAAGAAAACAAATTCTTATAAATTTTAGGTTTTATTCTAAAACCAAAAATAATAGCATTAAAAAAAAATCAATATCCCTATATTATCTTCAAAATTACTTATAATAAAATTATATAATTTTGAATACTAATTAATTTAATCAACTATTTCTCAATTATATATCATTCTTGAACAAAAATTACACCATACATAAAACCAAATACTATCCTTAATTTATAAAATACCATAAAACCAAATACTATCTTTAATTTATACAATACCCTATTAAAGTAACTTTTTAAATTTTTTAAAAATATATAAAATTTCAATATAACTAGTTAAAAAAAAATAACAAATTGTGATAAGCATTCATGGTTCGCTGGATCACAATGGAACACGACTACAAAAGACTGTACAAATCATTTCACCGACTCAGGAAGACTTTAAGCACATGATCCGCATGCTCTTATTATCGACTTAATCCAACCACGGTTAGAAGCATCAGAAACATTTGACTATGAGATGGTTTGTTTGGTATAGTCCATTTCTATCTAACCCACTAGGTCACATTGTGATAGACACCATTTTGTCTTCTTTTTTTCAACTGGAGTGGGTAGGTAAGTGTCATTAGCGTGCATGAATCGGTGACTTACACCTAACCCAATATTAAATCATTTTTTAAAAATCAATATGAAATAGTAAACGGCATAAAAAGTTCAATTTTATCCATAATTATGTTAAATGAATTATGATAGTTAAACGCCATTCATATGGTACATGATCTTAATGTGGAATTATATGAACACTAAAATAACATAAGTAAATAACTGCTATAATTTAAGATGTATATAAAAAATATGATATCATAATTATTTATAAAACGGAGTAGTGATGTTAGCAATTCAGTTTTAAAAAAATATCATATATACGTCTCATCATATTACTTTAAAAACTTATATTTAAAGTAAAGAATAAAATTATCATTAAATTTATTTAAAGTTAAGAACATAATTATCACGTGTAATGTTTTTTTTATAATTTTATAAAATAATAATATTGGACAATTATTGCATACTTAGGCTTATTCAAAACATAATATTTATATAAAAAATTAATTTATATACATAAATTGTTTTAAATGTTTTAGCATGGGAACAAAACACTAGGTCCATATAAATTCAAGACTAAGTCTATATAAAAAAGTCCATTATTAAAAAACTAGTAAAATTTTACATGATTAAATGAGATATATAAAGTAAAACCTTTTCTATTAAATGAGATATATAAGGTAAAACTTTTCTATCAAATATTAAAAGGGGGAAGTTATTTAATAATGTGTTAACATGGAAACCAACACTAAGTCCATATAAATTCAAAAATAAAAACTAGTAATGCTATATAACTACATTAAAAAAGTAAAGTAAAAAATAACTACATGCAAATATAAATTCAAACATAAAAACAGTAATGTTATATAATCACATTAAAAAAAAAAATTAAAAAAAATAACTACATACAATTTATGATTAAATGAGATATATGAAGTAAAACCTTTTCCATAAAGTATTAAAATGGAAAATTATCGTGGCTGGATAGACAATTTTTTTTTAAATTTTTAGCCAAGCTTTAAGAAGAATTATAAGGTGAAATCTTGTGGGTTGTGTGACTAAAGATATAAAAAAGCTAACAAAATATATACACAAATATTCATATAGATAAATAAGTCCAAATATATACACAAATATTCATATAGATAAATAAGTCCATTATAGAGACGTTTAGTCTCATTATGCCCAGACTTATTATAGAAAATGAGCATTATTGAACATAAACAACATGTTAAGACCAAATTATGAAAAATATTGAACTTCTCTAATGATTTTGAACAAGGTGGGCAACCCTAGTGGTAAACTTACGCACAAAATACTAAAACATATGTGCATAAAGCTAGAACTTGTCATATAAATTTGAGAGATAAACACATATAGTGTTCTTTGTCTCAAATATTATAGAGCTTTTAAAATGTTTCCTTGAACAATATAAAAACATTAGCCCAAACCTTGCCCACCCTTGGTGGTGAGAGCTTATCAAGAGCATCATCACTTATACTTCAACAAACTTTGAACATCTTGATGTTTAGGCATAAAAGTTGGCAATGATGATATGTGTGTCATCATCTAAGTCTATTCACTTCAATATGGATAAGGGTTTTGTTTGGATTGATGCAAAGAGGGTTTTGAACTCCAAAAGGTTTGGTATAACTAATATAGATGTTGATTTAATAAAAAATAAGAAAAATAAATATGTAATTTTTTTTTGGGTTTTGGAAATTAAGATATGTACTTTTTGTGTTTTGGAAATTAAGATAAATCGATTTGTTTTATTATATATTTTATAATTTTAATTTTGATAATTAAAATTTCTACGGCTTTAAAATAGTATTTTACAAACTTATTGATCGTATTTTAAAAATTATTGATTAATGTTTAGATTGAGTTTTGTTGCATTGGGTCATTCAAGATACTAAAATTACTGACAACTGACAAAGAACTAGGTTTATCAAGATACACATACCTATTATTGCGATACATAACTATTAAAATAAATTATTCCATGGAAAATAAAAGGCATAAGCCATTGAGAGGTTTAATGAAATAAAAAGTGTCCAATGAAGTGATTGGGGATGGATCTTAGGCATTTGTACCTATTGGGTCTAGAGGATTTAGGCCACACTAGAGTTGAATTTCTATGTAGTCCAAAGGAGCATCCATACTAAAGAAAAATGAGTGAAAATGGTATTTAACTCGCTTAATTTCATTAAAAAATGAGATAATATTGTTTTGGTTCTCATGCTTCTCCTTGAGGACCCTACCTAGGAGTGTCTTCATTTTCCACTGAAGGGTAATGAAATTAAGAAATTGACTCCATTGTTCCTTGGTATGTCTAGGGTGAGGAACCCAACGAGCTACATCGACTTGAATTTTGGAATCAAAGTATTATTGGTGGTCATTAGTATTGAAGGGATTAAGTTGGCGAATTTTCTCTTAGATTTTTGAAGGGGTGGAAGAATGGAATATGACCACAACATTCTAAGCCTGGAATTGAGCCCATGGCTAGCCTTGAGGGCCTCTATCACTGAAGCCTCGACGACAATGCATCTGCTGGTAGGGCATGGTAATTTGAGATACAAAATTCAAAATAAAAAATGACCCCTAGTAGAGAGAGTAAGTGATAAACCATGGTGACAAGGTTCTTAACAAAATGGACAAAGCTTTAACCCTTAGCTACCACGCAAGTCTAGAGAATAATCTAGCTAGATGTAACAGAGGATAAATAGAGAGAGAAAATCTTCGGGTAGTCTTAGGCCCCTATAATACTAGTGTATTCCCCTTATTATTATTGTTAGTTTAGCCCCCTATCATTATTGTTGTGCCCATGTATCCCCCATGTTGTTATTGCTGTGCCCCGTAGAAGCCCACTATTGTAATTTTTGTGCCCTTACATTATTATTGTTATGTAGGCTCTAATTATATTATGACCCCTTAGATTTATACATATACCAAGGAGGTCTTATCATTTGTATCATCCAAGAATTGTTCTTTTATGTAATATAAAGGAGGTTTGCCCCTCGAAGATGAAAATTTTTAATTCATTGATTTATCTTTTCTTATGTTCTTTGAGTTGGTTGCATAAAAGGTACGATCCAACAACCATAGGAATCTAGTGACATTAATAACAGTACATGCTGTTAGGACACGTTGTAAACTATGATATAGAGTCTACCATGCAAAAACTGGAAAATTGACAGAGCTGAAAGAATTGTATAAATTAGACATATAAATTACCACACAATGGTTGGCCCACTATGCTTGGAATTCCTTTAGGTAGAGGATGATTCTTTACTAGTCGCCTCCCTCCCTTGTTCCATCCTCTATTCTCACCACTACCAACATCCTAGATTTCACCTCTTCAGTCATTGTTTCCTTGCTCCTTATGCGAATGTTCAATGCCAGGTGCATGCATAAAAGGTTAACTTCCCAAGAGCCCAAAATATCATGCAATAGAATTCTCTTAAAACCAACACTATGGGATAAAGCTGCCCCTTGTATCAAAGATGAACCACAAGGAATACCACAAAGCACATGACCGTGATGGACAAGAATGGGCTCCACAAAGCTAGCACCGATGGGAAAATATCCCACTTGCGGTGGGGGAATGTGGCAAGGGTTGCAGAAAAATGTGGAGCTGGGGTTACCCAGCTAAGAGCTTGTAGACATAAGAAAAGTTTCCATCTTAATTTGCGGGGGATGAATATTGTTTAACATGTGTGGTTGCATGGGGTGTGATAGCTATACCAACCCCCCCTCTTAAATGTGTTGAGAGACCACTGGGTGGCGAATTCCTACTCCTCCATTAACAAACATTCTAACACCTCGATCAGGGAATAATTTTTTGAATTATTATAATTATTTTTAATAAAATTTACTTATTTTGTTAAATTTAAATATGAAATGATTATTTAAATTAAATTAAATTATAAATACATTTTATACTTTTATCTCAATAAAAAAGCTCACACACACAAATACATAAATCTTAATTTTATTTTATGATAGATTTTATTTTTTGTTGATATAATTCAGAGATTTGAACTTTGAATCTCATGCTTTGCAAAAAATTCATTACAAGAAACCACTAATTGAGCTACACCCCATGAACTTATTTTATGACAGAATTAATAATAAAAGATAAATATATTATTTTTGTGTCTTCTTTTTAAAAAATTGGTAATATTATATTTTATGGGATAACAATGTTTCATTATTTAAATTATATTTTAAATATAAAAATAAATTCAATACTTAAATTTTTTTAAGATATTTTTATAAAATATATATAAATATTATTTTTATTTTATGATATAATTAATAATAAAAAATAATTAATATAATATAAAGGTATAGTTTAATGAAGTGATTTTTTTGTCTTTTGAAATTTGGTAATATTATTTTTGATGAAATAACAACGTTTAATTATTTAAATTATATTTTAAAGGTAAAAATAAATTCAGTATTTTAAAAAATTGATAAAATATTTTGATTATGCAAGCTAAACAACTTAACTTAATTTTCCCAATTTCTAACTTAATTCCAAATAAAATTGACTAAAATATAGAGAAATAAAAAAACACACAATGACTCATTCAAAACTAAGTCTTACTATTTTTAACCTAATTCCAAATAAAATCTAACCTAATTCCAAATAAATTTTACCAAAATAAAGGAAAAAAAAGGACTCATTCAAGCACGTTGATATATATATATATATATATATATATATATATATATATATATATATATATATATATATTTTGATGATGTCCATGACTTAACTTAATTTTCCCAATTTACGCTTAATTCCAAATAAAATTGACTAAAATATAGAGAAATAAAAAAAAAAAAAAACACACAATAAGTAATTCAAAAACTAAGTCTTATTTTTAACCTAATTCCAAATAAAATCTAACCTAATTCCAAATAAATTTTACCAAAATAAAAGAGAAAACAATGTCTCATTGAAAACGGAGTTGAAATATATATATATATATATATATATATATATATATATATATATATATATATATATATATATATATATATATATATATATATATATATATATATATATATATATATATATATATATATATATCGAGCGTGCCCCGAATAGTGCTATATATATAATTTATTTGATGATGATGATAATGATGATGATGATGATGATGATGAACAACATCCTCTAAGACCAATGTGGTTTATCGAACCTCAAGAAAAGAAAAAGAATCTAATTGAGATTCTTCAAAATCTTGTTTCTATGATAAAAAAGAAGGGAAGAAGCGCTCCAAAATCGCTATAGTTGGGCTGACTTAATAAATCAAGAAGATTGGAAGTGTGGCAGATGTTAGGGAATTGAGAGCTGATGTGAGTAATAGTGGGGCAATCTAAAAGGAAGTGTTTTTCATTATCCACCCTCTTAGTATCATAACGCAAATCTGACAGATTCTATCCTCTTAGAGAGTCTTGGGAGTAGACCACCTCCTGGTTTCACTTCGAAGCTCATGAGAATTAGTTCTTATCCTAGTGATGTTCATTAGTGTTGGTCAACACAAAGAGATAATTTTGGCTAGCTAGGGTAGGGTAGATCACCTCCTTATAGTATATTAGCTTCCTTTTACCCTCTAGCTCCTTATCATCCCACAACTTGTCTTTAAAATTGGAGGTAATAATATATTTAACATCATCCTTGCTTCCCATGATGATCTCCTCCTTAATTCCCCAATGGTTGAGCCAAGACCAGGCATCTTTATGCCACCCACACTTGAGGCAAAGGTGGGGGTTTTGACTAAAGTTAGCAACAATCTTTGGGAGCTTCTTGGCTTCCATGTTGTAAAGCTTCTTCTTATACATAAGACATCTAAACATAGTCATACTTTCAATGGGAGGAAAGGACAACTGCGATCTAGAGGATAGGATAGGGAGTATTTATCTTGATCTCGAGGTTGTATGTTATGAATCGATTTTGAATCATCTCAATATTTCTCCACGACTCTCTAGATATACTGCAACCCCAAATTTCACATCCGCATAAGACAACAAGGGTGACGAGAGTCTCAAAGAGGAACCTTTTTTTACTTCAAATGCAAAGATCTACTGACTTACAATTGTTCTCAAGCTCTTAATAAGCTTTGAAATTGTTCTCAAGCTCTTAATAAGCTTTGCAGCCTCCAATAATCCTTTTCTCTATGATGTAATTCTAGTTGAGCTGATGAGGAAAATCAATACCCAAATATTTATAAGAAGAAACCTGCTCTAAGCAATGGTTATCATAAACTAAACTACCATGGGTGACCTTTTTGGATTTAATGAGCATGGCTTTGGTTTTGCTGGTACTAATTGTCATACCCATCTTGGTGCAGAAGGCATGGAGAGTCTTAAGCTACTTGTCTAGGGCATTATGGAATTTTTCAAGAAGAATGATATCATCAGCATAAAGGAGAAGAGTAATGATTATACCAACAAATTTGGTGCCCTTGCAACTTGTAGTTTCCAGACACTCCTCTAGCTTATCGATGTAAATGCCAAAAAAGGTAGGGGATAGGAGACACCCTTGCTTAACCCTCATATTGCATTTAATATCTTTAGACCACCCTTCATTATTCTTAAGCTTGGCTAGTTTAGAAAAGTGATTTTTTTTTTTTTTTCCTTTTAAAATTTGGTAATAGTATTTTTAATGAAATAACAATGTTTAATTATTTACATTATATTTTAAATGTAAAAATAAATTCAATACTTAAAAATCCTTGAAATATTTTCATCATACAAATTGAACAACTTAACTTGAAATTTTCCCAATTTGTAATCTAATTTCAAATAAAATTTATTAAAATAGAGAGAAATAAAAAACACACAAGAACTCGTTCAAAACTAAGCCTTACCATTTTTAGCCTAATTCCAAATAAAATCTAACCTAACTCCTAATAAAATTTACCAAAATAAATGAAAAAAAAACAACCACTCATTCAAGCAAGTTGATATATAAAATATATATAAATATCAATTTTATTTTAGGATAGAATTAATAATAAATAATAAGTAATATAAAATATATATAAATATCAATTTTCTAGCTTAATTCCAAATAAAATTTACTTACAAAAACACACACAATAACTCATTGAAGACTATAAAATTTACTAAAATAAAAAGAAAAACAAACACAATGACTCGTTCAAGACTACGCCTTACCATTTCTAACACAATGACTCGTTCAAGACTACGCCTTACCATTTCTAACACAATAACTCATTCAAGACTATAAAATTTAATAAAATAAAAAGAGAAACAGACAGAAGGACTCGTTCAAGACTACGCCTTACCATTTCTCATCTAATTCCAAATAAAATTTAACAAAATAAAAGAACCCATAAAAAACAGTGACTCATTCAAAACCACGCCTACGAAGTGACCTCATTCAAAGCTAAGCCTACCTCAAATAGATGAGACCCTTAGTTTTATCATGTAATGAGAGGGGTTGTAGAGGGGAACATTGGTTGGGGAGACGTTCAATGACCACTGCGTAAAGCGCAGTCGTCGTTAGGAGATATTGCGACTTTTGGTGGGTTCCATTGAAAGAATCTGTGGATCGATTATCTTAAAATCAAAGGTTGGTGTGGAAATTTCAAACCAGGCAGGTAGAGTTGGGACACTTAGGCGTGTCTGCTTTACCTAAGTGTCATACCTCGAGTGAACTTCTTACCTGCCCGGGGCCTGAGTCGGCGTTCACACCATAGGTAATGAGAATGTAGAAGGCTTCAGATTCGATCAGCGGTGGCGATGTGCAGACGCAACCCAGAATTGACGGGCAGGTGTAGTGATTTTCAAGGAAAGAAGTGGGTTGGTAGGCTTCATTCCAGCTATATATACTTGGAAGCGAATTCATGTAATGTATTATCTTTCCGAAATTCGTGTTATGTCTTATTTTCCATTTGCTGCAAGCTGGTGAACTCGGGAGTTTGGTAAAGATGGGGAGTGAAGTATTGGCTCAAGGATTTGGATCTGCTGTGTTGGAGAAATCCTTGGTTGCTCTGTTAGTTGTTGTGGTGGGTGCCGTGCTGGTGAACAAGCTGAGAGGCAGGAAGTTGAAGCTCCCGCCCGGTCCATTCGCATTGCCCATATTCGGGAACTGGTTGCAGGTCGGCGATGATTTGAATCACAGAAACCTCAGCGATTTGGCCAAGAAATATGGCAAAATCTTTCTGCTCAAGATGGGCCAGAGGAATCTTGTGGTCGTTTCGTCTCCCGATCTGGCCAAGGAGGTCCTGCACACCCAGGGTGTCGAGTTCGGGTCTCGAACCCGGAACGTGGTGTTCGATATCTTCACGGGGAAGGGGCAGGACATGGTGTTCACCGTCTATGGAGATCACTGGAGAAAGATGCGTCGCATCATGACGGTGCCTTTCTTTACGAATAAAGTTGTCCAGCACTACAGATTCGCGTGGGAAGACGAGATCAGCCGCGTGGTCGCGGATGTGAAGTCCCGCGCCGAGTCTTCCACCTCGGGCATTGTTATCCGCAGGCGCCTCCAGCTCATGATGTATAATGTAATGTACAGGATGATGTTCGACAGGAGATTCGAATCCGAGGACGACCCTCTTTTCCTCAAGCTCAAGGCCCTCAACGGAGAGCGAAGCCGTTTGGCCCAGAGCTTTGAGTACAATTATGGGGATTTCATTCCCATTCTCAGGCCCTTCCTCAGAGGATATCTCAGAATCTGTAACGAGATTAAAGAGAAACGGCTCTCTCTTTTCAAGGACTACTTTGTCGAAGAGCGCAAGTGAGTAGAAAATCAATTACATTTAACTTGATTGTAGGTTTCGGAAATATAGAAGAAATTCTTTGATATCACTTTTATGTGACATTTATTTGACAAACTGAAATATTTCTAAAATCTAAAATTTGCAATCTACAAATTCTGAAATATTTTTCTACCAAAATATTTTAAAAATCTGCAATCTAAAAAAATATAAATATACATGGAAATAAAAATATCCATCTGAATTTTCTATTTAATGTCCAATTTGTATTGCAGGAAACTAGCCAGTACCAAAACTACTACCAACTCCGGGGAGCTCAAGTGTGCAATGGACCATATTTTAGATGCTCAGAGCAAGGGAGAGATCAATGAGGATAATGTTTTGTACATCGTTGAGAACATAAACGTTGCAGGTAAATTTAGAAATACCCTAGTTGAATTTTTTTAATTCAGACTTTTGTTAGTCATTGGGAAAGAAAGAATGAATTTTTAATATTTATGACGTTAAAAATAGTTTATTGGACAGATTGTTTTTTCATTTGGCTCTTGTATTTGGTCTTTTCCTTATGGAGTTTTACAATAAATCCTTCCAATTTCTCGACAAATTTTTTGCTCAATAGATTATCCCAAGAGCTAGCCGCTAGAATACCTGCACAATTTTCCCTGAAGGCCTAGCATTCTAAAATGAAATGTTTTTCTGTTTCCACTTTTCTGGAAGAACAAAAAATAGGCTCTCTTTCTTCTTACATTTCTTTTGGCCTTTTCCAACACCCTGTGAGAAGTTAATGAGAATTAACAATAAAAATTGGATAATAAGAATTGGGCATCCCTAAATATATATAGATTGTAGATTTTGCAGTAGAGAAGTTGAAATCAAACAATTGACCTCTTTTCTCACCATTAGATTCTAGGAAATTTTCAGAATCGGCAATTTATTCCTGACCATTAGATTCTTGGATATTATTGAAATCTCCAATTTACATAAAGATGTTTTTGGGCATTGGTATTTGGATTCCAGATTTCTAAAATAGCTTGGAATCTGGAAAGCAGCCAGGTAAATTGTTGCACTTTGCTGTTGAAAGAGGTAAATTGTTTGACTTTCCAGTTGTCCATTCTAGATGTTCCCAGAATATGCAATTCAAAATGTAAATTATTTTGACTTTGCTGCCCTCCTTCCAGCAGAATGTGCAATCCAAAACTAAATTGTTTGACATGGTTGCTGTCCATCCTGGCTGTTAGCAGGATCTGCAATCCAAAACATAAATGGTTTGACTTTGTTACTGTCAATCCTAAATTGTCCCAGAATTTGCAATTCAAAAGGTTTGGATGCTGTCTCATGATGCCAAAATTTTGCCTGACTTCAAATTGCTGGTTATAACTAAAATGGATTCACACTATAAGAACAAGTTAACACCCAAAATCTTAAAGCTTAACCGCAAATTTTCAAAAATTTCCACCCAATTTTCTCAGTCTGCCAGAATTTCTATTATTTTCTAAGCGAAAACCCGTTTTCGCACTGCAGCATGTTTACACTAGGCTTATTGGATACCATCTACTACTAAGGAACTGAGACTTTCCGAAGAAATTCTGCTGAAATTTTAATTTGATCAAAATTGTGATACATCTTTGTTTGTTTGTTGGACTTGCTGCAGCAATTGAAACAACGCTGTGGTCGATGGAATGGGGAATAGCGGAGCTGGTGAACCACCAGGAAATTCAGAGCAAGGTGCGCGCAGAGCTGGACGCTGTTCTTGGACCAGGCGTGCAGATAACAGAACCAGACACGACACGGTTGCCCTACCTTCAGGCGGTTGTGAAGGAAACCCTTCGGCTCCGCATGGCTATACCGTTGCTCGTCCCCCACATGAATCTCCACGACGCCAAGCTCGGGGGCTACGATATTCCGGCGGAGAGCAAGATCCTGGTGAACGCCTGGTGGTTGGCCAACGACCCCGCCAACTGGAAGAACCCCGAGGAGTTCCGCCCCGAGCGCTTCTTCGAGGAGGAGAAGCACACCGAAGCCAATGGCAATGACTTCAAATTCCTGCCCTTCGGTGTGGGGAGGAGGAGCTGCCCGGGAATCATCCTGGCGCTGCCACTCCTCGCACTCTCTATCGGAAGACTTGTTCAGAACTTCCACCTTCTGCCGCCGCCCGGGCAGAGCAAAGTGGATGTCGCTGAGAAAGGTGGGCAGTTCAGCCTCCACATTCTCAACCATTCTCTCATCGTCGCGAAGCCCATAGCTTCTGCTTAATCCGAACTTGTCAGTGACTGGTATATATATATATATATATATGCGCGCACCTGAGCAAAAAATACTCCATCTATCGAATAGAATAATGGAGGCATGACTTTGTGTGCGTGTACACTGTCGAGTCTCCTAAGAGCTCATAGCACTTCACAAGGTTGCCTAGGATTTAGGATTTCAATAACAGATACCGTAAATTATGTCATGTTTCAATAAAAGTTTGCATAAATTAAATGATATTTCAATAAAATATCTCGACTCTCCACCATTGGTGGAATTTTACTGCATCACACGAACAACATGGTCTTGTGACTTCTAACTTCATATGATGTAGATGTTTCAACAATTGTTTGAACCAGTCAAACAAACATATGTTTCAACGAACCGAGAAACAGTCCAACAAACACAATTTTTAGCAAACCAAGTTCCACCATGATAACCTTACGTAATAATGTCAACACGATAACCTTTACCTTTCCCTAATAATTCCACCCGTGGTAACCTTACCTAACAATGACAACATGATGACTTTACCTAACAATTTTAGCCAACCAAGTTCCACCATGATAACCTTACGTAATAATGTCAGCACGATAACCTTTACCTTTACCTAACAATTCCACCCGTGGTAACCTTACCTAACAATGACAACATGATAACTTTACCTAACCATGACAACATGTGAGGTAGGAATCTAACTTTCTACTCTTGAAGTAGTTTAATTTTTTCAAATTTTTTGGGAATACTTTTTAATTAAATTTGTTAAAATAGTAAATTTATAATTTATTTTTATATTTTAAAATATATTTATTTTTATATTTTAAAATATATTTTAAGTAATAAAACATTATAATTTAATTTAAAATTGTATTTTCAAATTCCAGCTACAAAATCAAAATATAAAATACATTTTAAATAATTAAAAATTTATAATCTAACCTAAAATTATATCCACAAATTCCAACTACAAAATTAAAATATAAAATATAGAAAAATTAGACATCACTCTTTTAAAAAAAATAATATAATATTATTTAAAACATTTTACTCTTAAAATACAAAGAGTAAAGCATTTTACTTTTAAAATACAAAGAGTAAAGGGTCTTTTCTTGAATGATTCATGAGGCACAATACTTGCTAAGGTTTTGCAAATGGGGTAGCAAGCTAAATGAGTTTGATTGTGGGGAAAACTCTTCAGTTAAGCGCCCTTGAGCCAAAGAAGTTCTGGGATGGATGACCTCCGGAGAAGTCCTGGTTAAAAAATCATGAGAAATTAGTCACTTACAACTACCTTTCATGAAAATGGTCATAGATGAATCACTTACTTAACACAGTTGAATCCCCAAAATAATATATATTATAATATAATCTAAAATTGCAACAACAAATTCCAACCACAAAATTAAAATATAAAAAAGTTAATATAATATTAATTTAAAATATGAAATAATTTAATGAATATCTTTTTCAAATATTTTTTATTTTTATTTTTTTAATAATAAAAATATTTCAAAAGTAATATTATAAATAATTTTATGTTAAAAATAAAATATAAAATTTCAATTAAATTAAGTTAAATTATATATATATATATATATATATATATATATATATATATATATATATATATATATATATCCTTTGTTAAAGCACAACGTACCTGCAAACTTATACTTCTAACTTTATCTTTCTCAGATCGTAATCACACTCTATACATAAAATTTCAATTAAATTAAATTATATATATAGAGTAATATATATATATATATATATAGAGTGTGATTACGATTTGACAAAGGTAAAGTTAGAAGTATAGGTCTCCAGGTATGTTGTGCTTTAACAAAAGTAATATATATATATATAATCTTGTACAAAGGTAAAGTTAGAAGTATAGGTCTCCAGGTATGTTGTGCTTTAACAAAAGTATATATATTACTTTATACAAAGGTAAAGTTCGAACTTTACCTTTGTATAAAGTAATATATATACTTTTGTTAAAGCACAACATACCTGGAGACCTATACTTCTAACTTTACCTTTGTACAAGATTATATATATATATATTACTTTTGTTAAAGCACAACATACCTGGAGACCTATACTTCTAACTTTACCTTTGTCAGATCGTAATCACACTCTATATACATAACAACAGATCGCTTCTTTCCACCTATTTAAGCCATCTGACTTTCAAAATGATGACAAGTTAAAGTGACTGTCAGATCGTAATCACACTCTACATATATATTCCAACTAACAACATATCGCTTCAAAATGATGACAAGTTAAAGTGTTAAAGTGACTGTCGAATGTAACCTACCTTAGAAGTTCATTGTTATTTTTGTACATGATTGGTTCTTCAATTTCTTCTCTTAATTTTCTTCCGTCTCCGCAACTCCGTAACTTAACTTGTCCTTTGTCCAATTGTTTGTTCGTCTAACTTTCACCATCCTTTCTTTTAATGTCATTATAGATACTTTTTGTCATGTTATTCAAAGTTGTTTAAACCGTGTGATACTCTACCATCTTCACCATTGCTAATTTTTCATTTATTTATGTTATTAAATTTCATTGTATCAAAATCAATTTTTGTGAGAAAAGGTTTCTAGTCCTTAAGTAAAGGTTTTGTTACATCATTTTCATATTTTATTTTATTTTTTAGAAAAGAAAAAACCAACCAGTTTTATATTATGTTATATATATATTTATATATATTCATATTTTATTTTATTTGTTAGAAAAAAAAAACCAACCAGTTTTTATATTAATATTATGTTATATATATATATTAAATATTTCTAAAAGTTATTTTTTTTGAAGTATAATGTTATTATGTCTGTAACCATCGGTTTAGTGGAAGAATGGTTAGACTATTTTGTTTAAATGAATTAAGACTGATGTTTATTTCAGTTAGAATATTGGAACAAAATTTAAAATTTATATTGATAAAATTTACTGTGAATTAGTTTCATGAGTAACAATGATGGTAAAAAAAAACAAAAGTAAAAATAAATCAAGATCTGGTGTTAGTTGGAAAAACAGTTCCCACAGTTACCCACAGAACTCTGGAATAAATAGAAAATCCAGAGGAGAGTTTGGGGTTGGATCTGTGGAGGAAGGAAGAGAAACTCTGTTAAGCTGAAAAAGGTGTTTCAGAGCAGAGGGTGCACTGGGTTGGAGATTGGACCGGTTGTCCCGTGATCTCCCCAGAACTTCCTGTTTTTCCCTGGACTGGAAGGACTGGATTGTCCTAAGATTCTGTCCAGCGCTCTGAGTATTACAGAGACCCAGACTTGTTGCATGGGGGGAGCTGCGTGACTGTTCATCAGCTCATGGAAGGGAGGCACATTACTACCATTAGTTGAATACGGAATTCCAGATGAGTAAAGAATAAGAAGTAAAATGTTTTGTTGGTTTCCTTCTGATTTTGTTTCGAAAAATATGTTGTGGCTAGGAACTTAAATTTTGTACCATGAAAGGATAAATCTTGTTTCTGTTATCATTACAGTAGGGTTTGAAGAGTAGGGATATTATATGTTTCTAGACAGTAAAGAAATAAGATTTTACAGTAGACAGAAAAGAAACAAGATTTCACAGTAGACAGTAAAGAAATAAGATTTCACAGTAGACAGTAAAGAAATAAGATTTCACAGTAGACAGTAAAGAAATAAGATTTTACAGTAGACAGTAAAGAAATAAGGGTTACAGTAGATAGTAGAGTAAATAGTTACTGAGTATTTTTCTTGGTTTTCCTTTCCACTATTATCTCATGTACAGAGACAGGTTAAATTCCGTGGAAGAAATAGTTGGTAACAACACCTGAAAATTATTTACAGTCATATCTTCTTGGCTAATTGTAACAGACCTGTAGAGTATATTTAGTGGAAAACAAACACAGATAGAGTTTCGGAAGAACCGTTAACCTTTCAGTCCAGAGTTCTGGGCTAAAGGGTTGGTCGCCCTCCGCTTGGAAGAAAACACGGACATGTACGGCGGTCCGGACGCCGGAACTAACTATGTAAAAAGAAGGGTAAACAGAATAAGGAAATATCAATAGCAGTCAAACAAAACACGTTTGCTCTGGAGGCAGCAACATGGAAATATTAACCTTACACCCGAGAATAAACTCATAACAGTAGCAAAGGAGGTAAAATGCTGTAGTTGAAATGAAGAACTAGAACCAAGCAGTGAACAATGAACCGAAATACCAGAATCGCATAATTATCCAAGACCTAGTGCAGAGCCATCACAGTCACCATGATAAACAATTATTGGAAAAGTAATAGCCTTCACGGTAGTCAAACACTTGGTGTATAAATACAAACGAAGTATAACTGAGAATGTCGAACAATCTCTGCACTGTATAAAATTATAATCAGGAGTACAATTACATTGCGCCAAAAGTTTAGTTCAAATAGAGGAAACCGAGACAGCCAGATAACTGTAACCAAAATCCACAGGACATTTCAGAATAGCTCCATTAGGAGTAGACATAAATTACACAACGGTGGGCTCGAGGCCGCAAATGGCTAAAAGGAGACCTGAGCCAGAAAACTATCCTGCACGGCGTAAATTAACATATCAGGCAACCTTGGGACGGACCCCGACTGAACTACCATATATATATATAAATTCCGCCAAGGGAAGTCTAAGGGTTTTGACCCTGTTTGGAAGTTGGAGTACCTGTGAGACGCATGCAGAGATTACCCTCCATTCTGTGCGCAAGCTTGGAAAAAAAAACGACAAGGAGCCCGAGCCGGGCAGGGCGTATAACAATACCTGCCATAAGAAAGATAGCATTAGTTACACGGAGGATAATTTCTAAACCAAAACTAAAGAAATTCGTTAACTCTGTTGCAAAATAGGTTAGTCCTGGAGCAGAGGCAAGGTTGTTCCGTTATGAGGGAATACCTGTGCAACCAGCATGAGAGCATTCCTTTGAAACACCAGACCTCCACTGCTCGAAAACCCCAAGCAAACTGATTAAAGTAAAACAAGGAACCCTGAGAGCGACGGATGGAGAGTAATGCGTAAGCTCCAGGGTAGAAATTACAACCAGTTATTCCATTAGACTCACACAGAAACCTCAAGCGCCACAAGAAGTCACAGAAGAAAGCTAGGATCTATTCGGAGATGATTACCTGAGACCGAAGCGAGCTCTTGGCCGCCGAGACGCCATTATCGCCAGAGAAAACTAGAAACCTCGTCAAGAAACCCTGGCAGAGCACCGCCTCCAGAACTCTCATCGCGGAAAAGAAACAATGAGGGCGGAATCGGTTAGAGCGCCGAGGGTCATTACAAACCCTAGGCCTCAGAGCCGTGCGATTAGGTCAGAATCAACGGAGATCGGCAGGCCATGTGGCGGGCAGATAGGCCCACATATATCGAACCCATATTTCCAAAGTGGCAATTTGATAAATATGAATGCGGAGTGGATAATCAATCATTCCAGTACTTAATAGTCGGTAAAAACATTTAATCATATGTGCTACGGTGGATAATGGAAATCAAATAACGATCTGTGTTACATAACCCATAGTACAGCAGATCACATGATGTAGTACCGAAAAACCATAAAACAAGAACGATGCACACATTCAAGTCCGGACATTGTAGGTTATAATTAAATGCTGATTGAATTCTTGATAATGTTAAATTTTTTTTTTACAAGGGTAAGTTTATGGTAAGCTGAGTGTTACAAGTGGTATCAAAGCAGGTTACAACTCTGGAGCCCTATTGGGCCAACTAACGTTAAATTTTTTTTATGTTACTCCTGCACAGTCAGATAATTAGTTGGAAGTACAGATGAGATAGACACCTACACAATCATAATCGCTACAGCGGAACATCGGAGAGATGCAGCCTCCACCAGAGGGAAACCCCGAAATGTGGGTCCAGCTGGGAATAGAACAGCATCAGAGGTCTAACAGATTGATGGAAGAACAACAACATCAGACTCGCATCCTATTACATACAGTACAACAGTTGCAGGAAGAGATGGAGAGGGTACGGCAGGAAAATGCTAGAATGATGCAGGAGCAAGAAAGGATTTTGAAAAGCCTTTCTGACAAACAAAATCAGAGAAATGAGAATCCTAGTGCTGGCAGAGAATTCCAGGAAAGGGACGATCAGCAAACAGGTGAACAAGATATGAACCACAGAGAAAGAAGTATATCGCAGCGAAGTAATCCTCACAGAAATTTTAACGAGGCTGAATCTGAAAATGAAAATGAACGGAAAGCCAGTAAAAGGAAGAAGGTGGAGTTACACGGAGAATTCAGAAAGATAAAGCCACCTACGTTCGATGGAGAGAAGGAGGAGGTGGCGGAAGCCTGGCTGATTAACATGAATAAATATTTCCAGGTGTATGATTACGACAGTGGACTTAAAGCACGGCTGGCCATTTATCAGTTGAAAGACAAAGCCACCTTATGGTGGGAAGAAATGAAGAATGTACGGGGATTTGAGGATCAAGATGTGACATGGGAAAAATTTCAACAGTACTTTAAGGATAAGTACCTAACTGAGCGTTTCTATGATGAAAAAGCCCAAGAATTTCATGACTTAAGGCTGGGACAGCTGACCATGGACGAGTTCATCACCAAGTTTACTGCATTACTGCGCTACGTACCATACTTAAGAGAAGAGAAGGCCAAGGTTCAAAGATTTCTGAGCAGTCTACCTGTCCATATGAAGGAGCGTATCGAATTTGAGAATCCCAAGACAATGGATGACGCTATCAGGAAAGCAAGGCTGTGCTATCAGCAAGCGAAGAACAAGATGGATTCCGGAAAAAGGATGGCAAACAAGGAAGGATAACAGAAACAATGCTGGTTCCAAAAGGGGGAAAACCAGTAATTTCTGAAATACCGCCAGAAATTCAATCAATAAACAATTCGGTAGGAATCATCAGCGGGTTAGATGGCCTGGGGAAGACAAAACGGTGGAAGCTTCAAGTAAACCTGAGCAGCCACAAAATCAGAGGCCACCTCTGCAGTGTTGGGGCTGCGGAGCACCGCATTACTATCGAGATTGCCCACAGCGTAGTAAAACTGAGGCAGTAAATAACTTGCAAGAAGCCTCTACCGTGGGAGATGTTGCTCGGAGTATACCCAGAATTAATGCTGCACTGGAGGACCGGCAAGCAGATTTTCAGCCTACCATGATAGAACTGGAAGGTAAATTGCTATCCCAAACTGTTTCTGTTTTAGTAGACTCGGGGGCAAGTCTAAGTTATATAAGTCCTAAACTAGTGGAAGTCTGTAAACTGCCAAGTCAAAAGTTTAAGAAAACCTGGTTGGTCCAGTTAGCCACAGGAGCTAAAAGAAAGGTTAGTGCCAAGATACCAGAATGCGCATTGCAAATTGGCGGACAACAGCTGGTAGTAGATTTAAATATTCTGCCTTTGGGGTCTTATGATATTTTATTGGGTATGGATTGGTTGGAGAAGCATTGGACTCTTATAGATTGTAAGGAAAATATAGTTTACTACAGAGATCATAATGGTACTCGTCAAGAAATTCAAGGCATAAAGAAGCCTATAAATCTACGTCCAATTACAGCTTCCCAGATGGGAAAATGTATAAGGAAGGGATGCCAACTGTATGCTATACAAGTTGGATTATCTGAGTCTAAAAATAAAGCGGCTGCATTAGAAAACATACCGGTAGTTCAGGAATTTAAGGATATATTTCCTGAAGAAATACCAGGTTTACCACCAAAAAGAGAAGTTAATTTTACAATAGAGCTGCTGCCAGGAGCCTCGCCAGTCTCACGGACTCCTTACCGTATGAGTGTACCAGAACTGACTGAACTTAAGATGCAGCTTCAGGAATTGCTGGATAAGGGGTATATTCGACCCAGTGTGTCACCCTAGGGAGCACCCGTATTGTTTGTTAAAAAGAAGGATGGAACCATGCGCATGTGCATGGATTACCGACAGTTAAATAAGCTAACTGTTAAGAACCGGTATCCTCTACCTTGTATTGATGACTTGTTCGATCAGGTGAGAGGGGCCACGGTGTTCTCAAAGATCGATTTGCAATCTGGTTATCACCAGATTCGGATTAAAGATGAAGATATCCACAAAACTGTCTTCCGTACAAGGTATGGCCACTACGAATTCGTGGTATTACCTTTTGGATTAACTAATGCGCCAACCACATTTATGAGGCTGATGCATAGTGTATTTCATCCTTATTTGGACAAATTTGTGTTAATTTTTATTGATGATATACTGATCTATTCTAAAGATGCGGAAGAACACAAGGCACACTTGCGAATGGTGCTGGAGATGCTTAGGAAGCACCAACTGTATGCGAAATTCAGCAAGTGTGACTTCTTTAAAAAAGAGATACAGTATCTTGGACACGTAATATCGGAAAAAGGCATAGCTGTAGACCCGGAGAAAATCAAGACTATTATGGAGTGGAAGGTGCCACAGAATGTGGCAGATATACGATCTTTTATGGGTCTCGCTGGCTATTACCGGTGATTTATAAAAGGATTCTCAAAGATAGATTTTCCTATTACTTCCTTGCAGAGGAAAGGAAAAATCTTTCAGTGGACCAAAGAATGCCAGGATAGTTTTGAAAGATTGAAGCAGTTGCTGACCACAGCACCTGTGTTAAGTGTGGCAGATCCGAGTAAAGAATTCGAGGTTTGTACAGATGCATGCAAGGAAGGTGTTGGGGCTGTTTTATCACAAGAGGGAAAGGTAGTTGCGTACGAATCCCGCAAGTTAAAAGATCATGAGCAGCGGTATTCAGCTTATGATCTAGAGCTGACCGCAGTTGTGCACGCACTCAGGGTGTGGAGACATTATTTACTTGGGAAGAAATTTGTTTTAAAAACAGATCATAGCAGCCTAACCAGCTATTTTAAACAAACTGATTTAAACTCCCGACAAGCAAGGTGGAATGCTTTTTTGAGTGAGTTTGAAATTGATCTGCAGCACGTGAAGGGAAAAGAGAACAGAGTTGCGGATGCATTAAGCAGAAAGGTGCATAGCATTTATGAATTATACGTTAACCAGGTGGAAAACAGATTTCTAGATCAAATCAGAAAAGAAGCAGACAAAGATCCAGAGTATAAATATTTGTGGCAACAAGTCCAAGAATCTAAAGGGCAAGGGGGATATGAAATCAACCAGGACGGGTTGCTGGTTTTTAAGAAGAAGATAGTCATTCCGAATAGAGTGGAATTAAAAATTATGATACTGGATGAATATCACAGAAGCAATTACGCTGGTCATCCGGGATATCAGAAGATGCTGACAGCCATCAGAAAGGATTACTGTTGGCCAGGCATGAGGAAGGAAATAGCAAGCTATTTAACCAAATGTTTGGAATGCCAGCAAGTAAAAGTGGAGCATCGGCATCCAGCTGGATTAATGCAACCTATACCCATTCTTGAGTGGAAATGGGAGGTGATTTCATTAGACTTTATTACCGGGTTACCGAAGTCAAAGAGAGGTAATGATTCCATAATGGTAGTTGTGGATAGATTAAGTAAGTCAGCGCATTTCATACCTGTTCAGTCCACCTATAAGACGGTACAAATATCAGACTTATTTATGTGTGAGATTTTCAGACTCCATGGCATACCTAAGACTGTCATTTCGGACAGGGATGTAAAATTTACATCAGCCTTCTGGAAGACACTGTTTACAGGACTAGGAACTCAAGTACATTTTAGTACTGCATACCACCCGCAAACGGACGGCCAGACAGAGAGGGTGAACCAGGTACTGGAAGACATGCTGAGAATGTATGTCATGCAACAACCAGTTAAGTGGGAAGAGTATCTACACTTGATAGAGTTCGCCTACAATAATGGCTACCAAGAATCATTAAAGATGAGTCCGTTCGAGGCACTGTATGGTCGACAATGCAGGACTCCCATTAACTGGAGCAGCCCAGAGAATAAACTCATGTTAGGACCAGACATGCTAGCAGAGATGGAAGCTGAGGTGAGAAATATTCGACAGAATTTGAAGGCGGCACAGGACAGGCAGAAAGTGTATGCAGATAAGAAAAGGTCTTATCGTGAATATGCAGTTGGAGATCATGTATATGTTAGGATTAAACCAAAGAAAAGCACATTAAGATGGGCATCTTGCGCAAAATTAGCACCCCGATTCTGTGGTCCTTTCCAAATTCTGGAGAGAGTGGGACCGGTGGCGTATCGTTTAGCCCTTCCTAGTCATATTCGGGTGCATAATGTTTTTCATGTATCGTTACTGAAACGATATGTCCATGATACCAGGCATGTTATTCATTGGCAGAACATACAGGTAGTGGATGAGTATGATCGCTAAATAATGAATGTGATATTATAACTTATTTAATTAACATAAGTTTATTTTGTGCAGGTAGAACCAGACGGGGAGTTTCTGGTCGAGCCACACAGTATAATCGATCGGAGGGAAATCATGCTCCGGAAACGAGCCATCGCCCAGGTTAAAGTGCAATGGAAGAACTTTGGACCTGAGGAAGCCACCTGGGAAGACGAAAGTTTTGTGCGTGAAGCTTATCCTGAGCTTTTTATTGGACTGGAATAATAACACCGAGGACGGTGTTCTCATCCAGAGGGGGAAAAATGTAACCATCGGTTTAGTGGAACGAATGGTTAAACTATTTTGTTTAAATGAATTAAGACTGATGTTTATTTCAGTTAGAATATTGGAACAAAATTTAAAATTTATATTGATAAAATTTACTGTGAATTAGTTTCATGAGTAACAATGATGCTAAAAAAAAACAAAAGTAAAAATAAATCAAGATCTGGTGTTAGTTGGAAAAACAGTTCCCACAGTTACCCACAGAACTCTGGAATAAATAGAAAATCCAGAGGAGAGTTTGGGGTTGGATCTGTGGAGGAAGGAAGAGAAACTCTGTTAAGCTGAAAAAGGTGTTTCAGAGCAGAGGGTGCACTGGGTTGGAGATTGGACCGGTTGTCCCGTGATCTCCCCAGAACTTCCTGTTTTTCCCTGGACTGGAAGGACTGGATTGTCCTAAGATTCTGTCCAGCGCTCTGAGTATTACAGAGACCCAGACTTGTTGCATGGGGGGAGCTGCGTGACTGTTCATCAGCTCATGGAAGGGAGGCACATTACTACCATTAGTTGAATACGGAATTCCAGATGAGTAAAGAATAAGAAGTAAAATGTTTTGTTGGTTTCCTTCTGATTTTGTTTCGAAAAATATGTTGTGGCTAGGAACTTAAATTTTGTACCATGAAAGGATAAATCTTGTTTCTGTTATCATTACAGTAGGGTTTGAAGAGTAGGGATATTATATGTTTCTAGACAGTAAAGAAATAAGATTTTACAGTAGACAGAAAAGAAACAAGATTTCACAGTAGACAGTAAAGAAATAAGATTTTACAGTAGACAGTAAAGAAATAAGATTTCACAGTAGACAGTAAAGAAATAAGATTTTACAGTAGACAGTAAAGAAATAAGGGTTACAGTAGATAGTAGAGTAAATAGTTACTGAGTATTTTTCTTGGTTTTCCTTTCCACTATTATCTCATGTACAGAGACAGGTTAAATTCCGTGGAAGAAATAGTTGGTAACAACACCTGAAAATTATTTACAGTCATATCTTCTTGGCTAATTGTAACAGACCTGTAGAGTATATTTAGTGGAAAACAAACACAGATAGAGTTTCGGAAGAACCGTTAACCTTTCAGTCCAGAGTTCTGGGCTAAAGGGTTGGTCGCCCTCCGCTTGGAAGAAAACACGGACATGTACGGCGGTCCGGACGCCGGAACTAACTATGTAAAAAGAAGGGTAAACAGAATAAGGAAATATCAATAGCAGTCAAACAAAACACGTTTGCTCTGGAGGCAGCAACATGGAAATATTAACCTTACACCCGAGAATAAACTCATAACAGTAGCAAAGGAGGTAAAATGCTGTAGTTGAAATGAAGAACTAGAACCAAGCAGTGAACAATGAACCGAAATACCAGAATCGCATAATTATCCAAGACCTAGTGCAGAGCCATCACAGTCACCATGATAAACAATTATTGGAAAAGTAATAGCCTTCACGGTAGTCAAACACTTGGTGTATAAATACAAACGAAGTATAACTGAGAATGTCGAACAATCTCTGCACTGTATAAAATTATAATCAGGAGTACAATTACATTGCGCCAAAAGTTTAGTTCAAATAGAGGAAACCGAGACAGCCAGATAACTGTAACCAAAATCCACAGGACATTTCAGAATAGCTCCATTAGGAGTAGACATAAATTACACAACGGTGGGCTCGAGGCCGCAAATGGCTAAAAGGAGACCTGAGCCAGAAAACTATCCTGCACGGCGTAAATTAACATATCAGGCAACCTTGGGACGGACCCCGACTGAACTACCATATATATATATAAATTCCGCCAAGGGAAGTCTAAGGGTTTTGACCCTGTTTGGAAGTTGGAGTACCTGTGAGACGCATGCAGAGATTACCCTCCATTCTGTGCGCAAGCTTGGAAAAAAAAACGACAAGGAGCCCGAGCCGGGCAGGGCGTATAACAATACCTGCCATAAGAAAGATAGCATTAGTTACACGGAGGATAATTTCTAAACCAAAACTAAAGAAATTCGTTAACTCTGTTGCAAAATAGGTTAGTCCTGGAGCAGAGGCAAGGTTGTTCCGTTATGAGGGAATACCTGTGCAACCAGCATGAGAGCATTCCTTTGAAACACCAGACCTCCACTGCTCGAAAACCCCAAGCAAACTGATTAAAGTAAAACAAGGAACCCTGAGAGCGACGGATGGAGAGTAATGCGTAAGCTCCAGGGTAGAAATTACAACCAGTTATTCCATTAGACTCACACAGAAACCTCAAGCGCCACAAGAAGTCACAGAAGAAAGCTAGGATCTATTCGGAGATGATTACCTGAGACCGAAGCGAGCTCTTGGCCGCCGAGACGCCATTATCGCCAGAGAAAACTAGAAACCTCGTCAAGAAACCCTGGCAGAGCACCGCCTCCAGAACTCTCATCGCGGAAAAGAAACAATGAGGGCGGAATCGGTTAGAGCGCCGAGGGTCATTACAAACCCTAGGCCTCAGAGCCGTGCGATTAGGTCAGAATCAACGGAGATCGGCAGGCCATGTGGCGGGCAGATAGGCCCACATATATCGAACCCATATTTCCAAAGTGGCAATTTGATAAATATGAATGCGGAGTGGATAATCAATCATTCCAGTACTTAATAGTCGGTAAAAACATTTAATCATATGTGCTACGGTGGATAATGGAAATCAAATAACGATCTGTGTTACATAACCCATAGTACAGCAGATCACATGATGTAGTACCGAAAAACCATAAAACAAGAACGATGCACACATTCAAGTCCGGACATTGTAGGTTATAATTAAATGTTGATTGAATTCTTGATAATGTTAAATTTTTTTTTTACAAGGGTAAGTTTATGGTAAGCTGAGTGTTACAATGTCGTAAGGCATTTTTATTTGAAAACAACTCTCCTAGCTGCCACTGTGTCCATGTCTAAGTCATTGGATAAAATGTTAGACGATTGAAATGTTTTAGGCCATTAGAACCACAAATAAATAGCTATATAGATATTTTTTATTATGTTAGTTTTTTTTCTTATTATATGTAAATGTAAATATTTTTCTTTTTCTTTTTTTATAGCATTTTTCTTTTTCTTTTTAATAAGTTAAATTGAATTTAGGTGATATAATAAAATAATAATAAACTATAAAAACGGCTCATGGTATTGACCCATGGTATTCATGTGGAATATAGTTTATTTAAAGGGGGAAATTAAGATGGCCTAGATCAATCTTAACTCTGGATCTACAAGGAGCCAAGAGGGATCAAATGTATTCATATGCAAATTTCTTTTAGAATGAAAAGGGAATTGATCCCTCTAATAAATAATATATATCTAAACTAACTATTCAATAAAATTATTTTTAATTGTTTATAACCATTATTCTTTTAAAGTTTTACTTAATAAAATGTATCTAAATTTTCATACATCCAAATATAAATACTTTTTCGTGTTCTATATTATTTTTGTTACAACTATTTTATTATTCCAAAAATACATGGTTTTTTTTGTTATATATTATTTATGTTACAACATCCAAATATACATAATTTTTCATGTTCTATATTATTTTTGTTACAACTATTTTGTTATTCCAAAAATACATGATTTTTCTATATATATATTATTTATGTTACAACTGTTTTATTATTTATGAGTAGTATTTCTTAATATATAAAAAATTAAATTAATAATCCTTCAGGATGGCTCCTTATGTGCAACAACTTATTTCATTATGTTGGTTTACATATATGTTTTCACCCACAATTGCCTATTTCTAATCCGGATTTATGCAGGAATGCAACATAATAAACATATAACCATAAATACAGAGATGCAACGGAAATAACACTTCATTTCATTAATATCAAAGAACTGAAATTTGCTTATAGACAGAATGGAAATAAAACTAGCTAGGGTGCTAGTAGCTATCTTTGAGAAGAGATGTGGCGACTACAGGCCTCTGAACTGAGTTACAATGAGGCTCGAGGGCCTATTTATTATTGAGAAACAATGGAGAATCCTAAACATCCAAAAACCTAACCCTAGGAGATGAAGCGCCAAAACTATGGGCTCCGTTTGGGTAAATTGGTGTTTCAAATTCCCAGGGACGTAACTTTGGCATACTATCTCTGTTTGATGCACATGATACATCATTAGAAAGCTCTATCCGAGGACTACAACTTTCATATCATTCTAGATTAGAATAATATTCGCTGGAGGTGCGATGCCCAAAAAACGTCGTTTAGGGCCTCAAAACGGCTCCGGAAGTTCAAGACCCGAAAAACTGCTAAAAATAGTAAATTATGTCGAAACTGAAAAACTGAAAGAGACAATGGTGGGGGCCCAAGTGGAATAGGCAGGTGGCCACCAATATCCACCTGGATCATTCCTCCCCCCTTAGGAAGCAATGGTCCCCATTGCGTTAAGTTCCTTCATGAGATGAGGAAATTTCTGCTGAACTTGGTCCCTGGTGAACCACTTTCCTTGGTGCAGGAGTTGGCCAGCTTTGACAACCCGATACAGTTGGATCTTCTGTTGGCGAGTGTTCTTGATTTGCATGTCCATGATACAATCTTTGGTGGCCTATTCCATGTAGTCTGGGTTTAACTCTGTTGGTGTGAGTTGTTCTGTAATGTCTGAGGTGTCCAGTAGAGGTGGGAAGTAAGGACGAAGGCGATCCACATTGAAGACTGGGTGAAGACCAAGGAATGGAGGAATACTAAGCTCGAAGGCATTGTTCCCTACAACCTTGGTGACGGTGTATGGCCCGTATCGGAGCGGGCGAAGCTTGCGGTGGGGTCCAGTGAGGCGCTCCTTCTGCAAATGTAGCCATACTTTGTCGCCCACCTGGAAGTTGTGTGGCACCCGGTGTTGATCATGGCGCTGCTTGTACTTCACATTGGCTCTGTCCAATATATCATGAACCTGTTGGCGGATGTGTTGAATGCGCTCGATGAAGTTACTTGCTTTGTCAACTTCAGACTGGACATGAGCTGAATTGGCCTGAGCAGCTGCAAATGGCATGGCTACGTCAATGGGACATAGTGGCTGGAATCCCAAGCCCACCTCAAAGGGGCTATGGCCGATTGAACTGTGGAGAGCCCGATTATAACTATGTTGTACATAAGGGAGGCTCTCGTCCCATGTGTGTGGGTGCTTTGAATTGTACATGCGCATAATGTGTACAATCATTCTGTTGACGACCTCTGTCTGGCCATCTGTTTGGGGATGGAAAGCTGTGGACTTGGTGAGCTTGGTATCCAACATCGACCAGAGGCTGGACCAAAATGTGCCGAGGAACCTGCTATCCCGATCTGATATGATAGACTGTGGGATCCCAAAGTGCACCCACACTCGTTCAAAGAAGAGTTTAGCAGTGGCTTCTGCTGTGATATTCTTCTTGCAGGCCGCCATAATGGCCATCTTCGAGAATCTGTCAACGACCATGAAAACACAATCATTTCCCTGCTTAGTAGAAGGCAGGCCCGACATGTAATCCATGGAGATGGATTCCCAAGGTCGACTAGGGGTAGGTAGAGGAGTATATAGGCCTTTCTTCTTGATGGTCGGTTTGGCAATGGCACAAGCAGTGCAGGATCTGATGTGCTTCTCAACATCCTTTCGAAGGTTCGGCCAATAGAAATACTTCTGCAGGATTGCTACTGTTTTCTCGACCCCGAAATGCCCAACGACTCGACTGTAGTGTGCTTCCCATATCATCTTGGCACGCTCGCTTGAAGGAACACAAAGGTGTCCCAGGTGACATAAAAGTGCATCTTGGAGGTGAAAATTTGGAACTTGTGTACCCCCCAAGAGTGCCTTGTAAGTGTGGTCGAATTCTGGGTCACTCTCATAGAGAAGCGGCCAATCAGAAGTCTCGTGCCCACAAGATTTGAGCACGGTGGTGAGCGCCACAATCAGTGGTCGGCTGAGGCAGTCTGCAACATTATTGGTGCTACCCTTCTTGTACTTTATGTTCAAATGAAACTGTTGCAGATATGTGGACCACTTCTGATGGCGATCATTTTGCAACTTCCCTTGTGTCTGTATGAACTGCAGGGGCCGGTGGTCTATGTGGATGATTGTTTCCTTCCCCAAAATGTAATGCTTCCATTGTCGACAGGCTTACACAATGGAATACATTTCTTTGTCATAGGTGGGATACTTGCGAACTGTCTCGCACAATGTCTCACTCGTGATATGCCACTAAACATGTCCTCGTTGGAGTAAGAACTGCCTAACAGCATAGTCAGAATCTCTGCCTCGATCTCAAATGACAAGTAAGTAACAAAGGCGATTTTTCAATTCTGTGAACGCCTTCTGTTGAGGTTCTGACCAAAATAATTTTTCTCTCGCTCCTCCCTTGGTGACTTGACTCAAAGGCCAAGTGATATGAGAGAATCCCAACACGAATCTACGTAGAAATTAGCAAGACCCGCAAAAGCCGCGAAGCTCGTTATTGTTGAGATGTAAATCCTCCATGATTGAGGAGAGTTTATCCCTACTAGCCCAGCAGGGGTCTAGCAACAAACACACAATGCTATGACGCAAGCTCCTAGTTACGAATGAAAGACTTGGGATAAGAGCCTACCTGGATTCCCGCTAGATCCGAAGAAGAGATGTCCCCGTCCTTCAGCCCTGGCAGATCACAATCCTTCCGCGATCTCCGCGGATGAACACCTGCACACAGAAGAAACGAACAGATACAAGCATAGGAACCAGTATACGTAACTAAACATCGGTCAGAAAAGATATTACTCGCATTAACATGATGGAAAAAGGAGTGGAACCATAATCATAGTCATCTATTAAAATGATAAATGAATAGAAGTTACAACCAAGTTCTGACGTCGCAGCTTCCTTCGAACGGGTCTCCGGTCGTCCACGTCTCGCAAAGCTCGTCAAGGAAAGGGAAACCTCTCCAGAGTCTCGTAACAATGGTCTCCTCGCTTGAATGGGCCTTAAGGGAAAGAAGGGATTCTTTACAGCACAAAGGCACTTGGGAATAGGGAGATGCAAAGCTTCAGCACTTCAAGACTAGCTTGCCATGGATCCGAGCAAGCTTTTATAGATGGGGAAGGAGGGAGTTGGGATCCCTATTATTATGGGATTGGCCCTATCAACAAGGAAGGTTCCATAGAAGGTGGCAAAACTACTTCCCTTCCATAGAACTCCCGCAGCCAAACCTCCCAACTCAAGATAGGCAATGGTTGTGAGTTTGCTTGAACTCAACTTCCGCCATCCATATTTAAAAAACAGTCCCTAAAATGGGTGGCGCGATTGCTGCTCTATGACAGAGCGCCAAGTGGCGCGACCTCTTTACAGGATTTCCCTGATTGGCGCGAGCACTGAACCGTCTACCCGCGCCAATGCAAAAAGAGCTGTTTTTCATGGATTTTGCAAGGAGATGTCTCAAGGGGAAATGAAGCTCATACTCAGAGGGATGCATTGATGATGTTTTCAAGGCATGACAGTGTTCACAAGTCACATAATGGGTCCTCCATTGTGCGGGACGGGGAATGGTAGGGACGGTGACAAATTACTGTGTAACAGATGCCCCCTAAAGCATGAGGCCCGAGAGAGAGGGGTGAAATGCTTTACGAGAACATGTCCAACTGAAGGCCCGCCGTCGGAAAACCTGCACAGAAAGATACAACTGATATCTCAAGTACATGATGTATATCTATGGTATGGACGCAGCCATCCGAACAGAGTATGCTATAATCCGGATCCAGGGTATGGGCACAGCCATCCAACTAAGATCAAACAAATAGACCCAGGTATGGTCGCAGCCATCCAATCATTGAGTCATGTACATAATGACAATAATCCACAATCGCAGCCTGGATTACAACAGACACAATCTAGGGTCTTGCGCTCCATCTCGACCCAAACAAGTACAAGTTCGAGCATGTGAATGTGTGAGCTGATGTCGAACATGCAAGAACATCGTCTGATTACCAGCCAATGATGAAAGTCGTTAACAGACGCGAGAGAAACCACCAATAATGACAATGGTCCTCAAGGTACTACAGGTACAATCTACGGCGTGTGAATAAATGAGCTGACGTCGAACACCCGCAGAATCATTCGATCGAAAGTCAATGATGTAAACTTCACGTCGAATGCGACGAACCTGCCATTGAGGCATGCAGGCTCCAAGGTACCATCAGGAGTCTCTAGACCAACTTCCCGGATAATGAGTTGAAGTCGACAGGAAGTGACCTTGATCGAAGGTGGGCCATAATGATTCCCACATCATCGACACGAGACAGAGGAACATAATGTTTTGTTGTGAATTAGGACCATATGAGAAACAGAGGAAGGTTGATATTTGCAGAGGCCAACTTCTCTTGAACATACGAACGGCACGACAATGGACTTGGCAGTATTTGACATCAACGGATCAAAGGTCATGGCGACGAGGCAGTGAACAGATGAGAGGTCAAAAGAGATAACCCAAACCCATGGAAGCAAAGTGAAACAGTGAGATGGGATGTCCCCAACCCGACACGAATGCAGACAAGTGCCATGTTCAAGAGCGACATACTGCCGACGACAACGACGATGGTTCCATTTTTCCCCCACCATTTCTGGCGAGTACCCCAATTATTTTTGACAACAAGCTTGAAGGGGATAGCATATGCTTGTGATATAAGTCCGCCCTTCGGGCGAATCCATCCTAGTGCATTTAACGAGTCCTAGGAAGGAGAAACTCGGAGAACGTCATTTCGACTAGATCCGATGTCATCATGGTTTAACGAGTCTGACAAAGGAAGAACTCGGCGTCTTTTCATGTTTAGAGAGTTTGAAAAGACAGCAGAAAAGAAAACTCCACAGGTCCCTTTTCGTAAATAGTTTCCCAGATCCGAAAAGGTAGAAAACAATATCCGGGAAAACTTCCTAGTCGCGATAGGCTAGGGTATTCCTTTTTCGTAATCAATCCATCCCAGCCCGAAAAAGGGTTAAACTTATACTGGGTGAATGTCGATTCGTGTCCATTTTAACGAGATCGAAACGACAAGGGCCTCGGCAATCTTTTCATATTTAGAGAGTCAGAAAAGAGCTGAAAGATGACTCCAGAGTGACTTTTTTGTGTATTTACCGAGTCCGAAAAAGTATAAAATACAACTCGTTTCCACCTTTTAAGTCGCAAAAACCTGCCGCTGCACATACCCAACAAGCGTAAAATCCATTTTCGACATAATACATGCAAATATTTGACAAAAAATAACTTTTAAAGCTCATTTTAACGTCGAAAAGTTATAAATATGTCTAATGGTAAAAAATAAAATTACTTTTTACTATTTACCTTGTGGAGAGCAACAGTGGTCCATTTGGAGCAGAATCTTCTGACGGTGATTGCGACCAATCCAGGCAACCATTCAGCGTCTCGTCTGTGACAAGTAAGAGGCGCTCCTTTTCTCTTTCTTTTCATGCATTTTTTAATGATTTCCCCTTAGAAATCAGCTCTGTAAGGGCACTTTTGAAATTTTAGGGCCGGGCCAAGTGGCGCGGGTATCGGGCACGGACCCGCGCCACTGAGCTCTTTTTACTAAAGGGCCCGCGCCAGCGGCGGAACCCAAATTTTCGCCTAAAAATCCGCTATTTATGCCAAATTTCTTGAATTTTGAAGCTCACAAAAGATCTAATAAGGGGTTTTGGACCATGTGAATGCAGATAAACAGTCAGAATGGCAATCGAATGGAAGGAACGAGAACACGGAGATGAGGACGAAGAGGCCATGCAAAGCCAAGCATGTATGAATGCTCTAAGAGACTGTGGCTTAAAAAAGTTCTTCCTCACGCCATGCTTACGAGCTCAGCCTGAGCTCCTCCAACCTCTGGGATGAAAATGACCAAGTATTCAGAATACGAGACCAGGTGTTGGAATTGGAGGTCACCGACATTTATTTTGTTACTGGATTATCCCGCAGGGGTCCAATCCCTGTACTGACTGGGAGCAGACCATCAGGGGAAAAGATGGAAGAAGTAATGGCGCGGGTGTGCCGTGGGGCACAAACAGGAACAAGGAGTAAGAAGGTATACATCTCAACCATCCCTGATCTAGCACTGAGAGTTGTACTACACACCATTACGCGGGCTGCCGGATCGCAGGCACCGCACGAGGCTACAAAGACTCAACTCTTACTGGCCTCAGAATGCATGGGTCCCCGACTGTATGATTGGGCAACAGCCGTCACGATCAACATGAAAAGGCAGCTCACAAAGTGCAAACGGGGCAAACTGAAGTAGTTTGGGTATGGTTCCATCTTGGTATCGTTCATTCTGGAACGCATACCAACCTTCCAGGGCCAAGAGGCCCATGTGGCGAGTCCGGCACCACGAGAGCCGAGAATGGCTCGCTGGGCAGCACTGATGCCCAGATCTGGAGGCGGGCAACAGATGTCCTGGAAGCCCGAGTTCTTTAGGTGGTTACGGCGCCAACTGATCGTTGTGGAAGATTGGCCCTATGCGGGAACTGACTTTACAGGGGACCCAGATCTCCCGCTACCAGAAGGAGACGACTGGGACGAAGAGCTGGGTAAGACCTCATATTTTTGATTTTATGTTTATATGTTTTTTTGTTAATACACACTTGTCTTAACACAATTATATATGCATGCAGATGTAGGACCTGAGAGACCAGCCGGGATGTCTCCTATCTTCCGGAGGACACAACTCGCCCCCGAGATCCAGGGGGAAGGTACCGGAGGAGAGGCACTGGTTCAGAACCTCGAGGGGATCGTCCATGGGATCCCAGACTATGCCCGACTGTCAGACGTACCGATGGAGTACCAGCGCCATACGGTGGGAGTTCCAAACCGGCTCCACCGAATCCTGAGGCGGCTAGTACGTGCAGTGACGTGCTATCATGAGCACCATGCTGATTAGTCTCTAGGATTTAGCCACACCTATTTTTTGAGAGACACAGTGTCTCCGGATGTATTAAGACAATTATGTATATTTTTTGAGTTTTATGTGACACACTTCTATGTAAACATTTCTATATCTATATATATGCATATCTATTTCTGGATGAGTCTTCTTTACATGTGATGATGATTTATAAATTGCGCAAATGTCTATCTAACACCAAATTTGCTACTACATCTGTCAATGTATTCAAATGTCTGGGTATATGATGATATGTAATGTATTCAAAATTCCTTTCCAGTAATCGAATACGCAAATACAATCGTAAAATGGACGGGTTTTTTACCGAATAGTGCCCGTTCAGCTGCAACACTACAAGCTGTGAATCTAGGTACACGAGCAATTCACGGATACCAAGGTTTACTGCCTCGGTTAATAATTCCAATACGGCGCTATATTCCGCGATATTGTTCGTGGTACGTCCTAAACACACACCTTGCAGGTCGATCAACTCACCAGCAGGATCGTAGATTACCCAGGCTGCGGAAGACAGATTCCTGGTACTGCGGGAGGCACCGTCCGCGAAACCAACAAATGGATGAAAAGACATCTGCACAACCAGGAAGACCCGATCAGCAGAAAGATGTTTACAAAGCACACCACACCATGCACATAAATGACAATCACACACCTATGTACACACACCACACCAAGAAATCATTTCAGGCATAGTACTTTTTAAGGTACAGCCCATTCCTGGGCTGCGCCAATGGAACTCCTTCGTAGTCTATAAGCTCGTAGGCCCCATTTTTCAAAACACGTTTTACTATGTAGGGACCGTGCCACATGGGCTGGAGTTTACCGGCACCAAGCTTATCATGTGCCTGATCGTACAAGAGGAATAGGTCTCCTTCAATGAAAGAACGGGGAGAAACAGATTGATCAAAATGAGATTTGACCCTCTTCTTTTGTGCTTCGATAATTAAAGCAGCTAGACGACGGGTTTCATCCAACCGTTCGAGATACAGAAGACGCTCTTCCTCAGGAGAAGTATCCGGTAAGAGCTCCACAGCTAATTTGAGCGAAGGAATTTCACATTCAACCGGCAAAGTAGCTTCCAAACCGTACACCAGTTGGAATGGTGTGAATCCGGTTGCACTTTTAGCAGATGTTCGGTACGCCCAGAGAGCTGAGAACAGTTGGAGATGCCAACTGGATTTATGAATCCCAACCGTTCGTTGAAGCATAGTGACCAAAACCTTGTTCATCGCTTCAACCTGACCGTTCGCTTGAGGGTAGTATGGCGTTGAGCTGTCGTGACGCAAGCCCAACGCAGCTGTCAGCTCCGCCATCATGTAATCACGGAAATGAGTACCGTGATCAGTGACGATAGCTTGAGGAACCCCGAATTGTGCAATAACATGGTTGAATAAAAATGAAGCAGCCGTTCTTCCGTCAGCAGCTAGTGTAGGCATCGCCTCGGCCCACTTAGTGAAGTAGTCGACGGCGACAATGATATACGTATGCCCCCCGGCCGAGTGAGGGTTACACGTCATAAAATCCACGCCCCATTTCGCGAAAGGGCCGACGGTAATAACGGGATGCAAAGGCAACGGCGGCGCGCGCATCTTGCGCTGAAAAATCTGGCACGGATGGCATTTTCGGACTGCAGTGATACAATCCTTGAATATAGAAGGCCAAAAATAACCTGCCCTCAGAATCTTTTGGGCAGTGGCATATCCGGACATGTGTCCACCACAGGCGCCACTGTGGCAGTCATTCAAGACTTTCTCAGCCTCGTCCAAGGTAAGGCATCGTCGGAGCACCGAATCTACTCCAATACGATATAAGGTATCTCCTACTATGCGGTAGGGTTGGGACTGGTGCCGAATCCGACAACGTGCAGCTTTATCCAACTCAGACCGGAATGTCGCGGTCTGAAGATACACTATGATGTCACCGTACCAAGGATCACGAGTATCAATAAGAAACAGCGTTTCGTCCGGTATATGATCTTCAGAATGTTCAGGAAGAGAGTCCGTAGGGAGATAACATATCAAATCCGCGAAGACCAGTGATTTAGTTGATTTGGCAGTGGTGAACTCCAAATCAAACTCCTGCAGGATGACGATCCATTTGGAGTACTTGCCCCCCAGCAATTGTCTAGAAAGAATATATGTCATGGGGTTGCAGTCTGAAACCACTGTTATCGTGCGCAATAGGATGTAATGGCGAAAGCGTTGTACGGCGTGCACGGCTGCTAAGGCCAACTTCTCGACATGTGCATAACGCGTTTCCAGGTCGAGAAGGTTCCGAGAAAGGTAATAAACAACATGTTCATCACCGTTCTCGTCATCCTGCACCAAGACCATGGCGATGGTGCTTAATGCGGCGGCTAGATACAAAGTAAAGTCGCGGTGGTAGTCCTGAGGACGAAGCAACGGAGCATTGACGAGCAATGTCTTCAGCTTCTCAAAGGATTCTTGAGCGATTTCGTCCCAATGAAAGGGAACATTCTGCTTTAACAAACGAGTGAATCCTTTGGCCACCTCGGCGTAATTCGAGATGAAGCGTCTAAGAAAATTCGCTTTCCCTTGCAGACTCTGCAACTGATAAAGGGAGGAGGGTGACGGGAGATTTATAATGGCCTCAACCTTCAGAGGGTCGAGGCGAATTCCGTCTTTCGAGACTATAAAGCCTAAAAGACGGCCAAAATCGACGCAGAAGACGCACTTATGAGGATTGAGCCTAATGTTGTAGCGTCTACAGCGAAGAAATATCTGGCGAAGATGTTCAGGATGATCCTCTCGCTTACCCGAATGGGCAGGCAAGTCGTCCAGATAAGGCTGAACAATATGGCGAATATCATGAAAAGCATATGACATCGCACGCTGAAACGTGGCGCCAGCGTTCTTTAAGCCGAACGGGAGTTTTTTATATGCAAAAGTGCCCCACGGACAGATGAATGTGGTCTTATGTTGATCCTCAGGTGCAATGTTAATCTGGTTGTAACCTGAGAAACCGTCCATTACAGAATAGATCTCACTCCCGGCGCAATCGTCGATAATTTGATCGATAAACGGAGTGGGATAATTATCCTTAGGACAGGCGCGATTGATATCGCGATAATCTACACAGACTCGAATGGTACCCTGCTTTTTATCGACAGGGACGATTTTGGACACCCATTCTGTAAGGGGGATAGGATAAATAAACCCCGCGTTCAGAAGTTTTTCAACTTCTGCCTTGATAGCGGCGGCTTCCCGAGGATGCATGGGACGCAAGCGTTGGCGCACGGGTTTCGCACCTGGATAGGTTGGAATCTCGTGCACGACAATACTAGGATCAATTCCCGGCATTTCCTCGTAGGACCACGCAAAAACATCTCTGAATTCTTTGAAAAGTTCCGTATAGACCTGAATCTCCTTGGGAGAACAAGTCACACCCACATGAATGTTCTCAACAATCCCTGGTTTAACAGAGATGTTGATAGGAACCGTTTGAGTAATGTTACTCAGATTACCCTCCAAAAAGACCTCGTGCGTCAAGATCGGTGTTTGAAGAGGAGGGGAAGGAACCTGAGTAGCATAGCGCTCGAGACAGTCAGTCATTGCCCCCAAGCTAGGCATAAACGAGGAACGATGATGCCCATCGCCCCAGGGTAGCTCCTCAAGAGACATAGTTTCATTGATCGCCTCATCTGAGGGGAAAGTCTCTCTAAGAGGATCAGGCGAATCAGCCTGACCAAGCCAAGGGGATTGTGAGTAGACGTCAAGAGCCATGCTCATCGGAGCATGCTGAGGAGGTGGAGGGTCCGATGCGTCAACAATCTCACAGTAGCTGATCTCTACTGGCGTTAAAGGCATGGATTCTCCAAACTCATATACCTGCTCAGGTGTAGGAATCAACCAGGGGTCATCAGTCCTGGACAACATGTTGACTTGAGCGGTATTCGGTGGCGGTGCAGGGAAAATACCCATGAGGACTGGGTCTTTGAAGAGACCAGGTCCTATGCTGTCTGGGGGATTCGGAATTTGATCCACATACGGCACGTTGTTCTCGGAGCTAGAGGTAAAAAATGACAACTGGTCTACCGTGACAATCTTGCCCTCGTGAGGGAACTTGATGAATCGAAAGACAGTAGATGGCACGCAGAGCATGGCATGGGTCCAGCTGCGGCCAAGAAGTATGTTGTAGTTGAGTTTAGCGTCAACTACTTCTACTTCCACGTTGACGGTTTTTCCCCGTAATGTAATCGCCAGACTCTCGAGAACTCCCAGGGGTTTAGATTCCCGGCCATCAAATGCCTCAAGGGCATTGGGAGATGACGATAAGGTTGGAGAGCCGATGGCTTTCCAACAAGCGGAGGACATAACACAAGTAGATGCACCCTCATCTACGACGGCTCCGTGAACGTTCAGACCGTTAATCCCGACTTGAATAACCAAAGCGATTTGATGTGGAAGCCGGGGAGTAAAATTCTCCAGATCAAAGGTGAGAAGGCTCGAATCGGCGGGATCAATACCACCGATGGCAGACAATAAAGCCTTCCGTTGTGAAGGACAACTTTGAAGAACCTCGAGTGCAGACATGGCACATGGCGCCTGTGCCAGATCCTCAACAATACTGTAATGTTGAGCGGCACGAGCGTTTGGATTATAAGAGGATCTCCGAAGAACACCCTTGGGAGGTGGTTTCACAACGGGTTCGAGAGTCGGCTTCTCAATTTCCAATGAACCAGAAGCAGGTGGGGGAGGCGGTCCTTCCGCCACTGCCTTCCCGGGTGCCTGCTGCTGACTATTGTAATCCTTCGATCTCGTAGCAATAGTGATAGGTGCATTAGTCTTCATCATGAAAACTTGAGACCCAAACGGTGCAGATGATGAACCTTGTTCGACCATCTGGGTTTGCTGAGATGGAAATGGCTCTTTTAAAACAACCGGAGTTCCCTTTGAGCCTTTAAGAAGTTGACTGATTTCGGATCGTCGTGGACAATCCTTAGTGTAATGGTCACCTTCACAGATGAGGCAGGGGAATTTCGGCTTACGTTGGGAGCCATCCTCAGTTCGAGTTTTAGATTCCGGTTTTGGGGCATCAGATTTTGATTTGCCTTTGCCCTTCTTCTTCCCCTTGGAGGATTTTTCCGCAGGATTGGCCTGAACGGCATTTACCTCCGCGGTTTTACCAGAATCGGATGATGCGGGATTAGCAGAGGTATTGTTGGAAGAATTAGCCTTCTGCTTCCCATTCGAAGACTTCTTCGAATTTTGAGAAACGGAACCAATGACGCCATCCACCGTAGGGGTAGGCGGGGCCTTTGTGGCTCCGGGCCGTGGAGCATCAGGCAGGATGTCATAAAGCGTGCCAGATTGCGAATAAACAAGATCTAGGTACTGGGCACGCGCGATAGCTTGTTCCTCCGTCACACACGCTCCCATCGCGATATCCTGAGCGATTTTATTCACAAAGGAGGTGGTGAACCAGTGAGTCAAAATCTGATCAGGTATGTGAAACTTGATCAGCCGACGACGGCGCCGCCACTCATGGATGTGATCCGAGATGTGAGTGGCCGAGTCCTGCTTCAGGGAAGACAGGAGGTGCGTCCCAGTCTCATACCGGACTGGTAACTGGAAATGCGTGAGGAAAGCCATAGCTAACGAGTTGAAATCCTGAAAAATACCACGGGATAACTCTATGTACCACTTAGCAACAGCTCCTATTAAAGTACGCTGGAAAAGACGCAGACGAACCGAATCGTCAGTCCAAGAGTTAGACGAACACCAGAGGTGATACATCATCACATGCGCCTGGGGGTCTTCGCCAGATTTGCCCTCAAACTTGGGACAATCTCCTGGTATCTTGGTGGGAACCGAAGGCCAATATGGATTATGAGAAATCGGATCATTGGTCAACTTTGAAACGTCCGGCAGATCCAAGGTAGCCAGGAACGGCAATGGAGGGTTAATTCCCATGCCAGTCCCAGAATAAGGTCCGGTACCCATGCTCCACGATGGTTTTGAATATCCCTGCCCCCATGGGTTCTGTCCCGTAGGATTCTGACCGTGAGGGGAATAATTTGTATAGCCAGACTGATTAGGATTCTGGTAACCATTGTGTGGGGCCTGATAACCAGAGTTCGTGCCCTGATTAGGCGTTTGCCCCGTATAAGCAGCGTTTGGATTTGGCTGCTGAGCATAGTTAGAACCGGGTGGAGGAGGTTGATACTGAGAGCCTCCAGAGTGGTTATAGTTCGGTTGAGACTGACCATGAGGATAATAACCACTCTGAGGATGAGTAGACTGCTGATAAGTGGAACCCTGCGGAGCCTGGTACGTAGGGCGCAGCTGTTGATTTGGCTGCGGCATTGAATGAGCAGGCTGCTGAGCAGAGTGAACGGAATGAGAGGGTTGCCCTGAATGAACAGGTTGACCCGAGTGAGGGGGCGGCCCTGAATGAACAGGTTGGCCCGAATGAGGGGGCGGCCCTGAATGAACAGGTTGGCCCGAATGAGGGGGCGGCCCTGAATGAACAGGTTGGCCCGGATAGACAGGCGGCGCTGGTTGCGCAGGCTGACCTGGTTGTAAGTGAGCCCCAGGTTGCACCGAATAAGCTGGTTGGCCTGGAGGCGGGACACCAGGTTGTACCGGATGACCCGGTTGGCCTGGTGGTGGAACAAGACCAGGTGCTTGCTGGAAACCAGTTTGACCTGAAGCAGAACCATAGAGTGGTCCTGGCTGATATGCAACGTTAGAGACAACAAGATACTGCGGTTGCATCGGTAAAGAAGGCTGGATTTGCCCCCCAGGACCATAGGCCGGTCCCTGTTGATACCCCGGCTGAGGCTGAGCAGGTTGACCAGCAGGGTTATAATATGGTCCTTGCGGATTATAGAATGGCCCTTGCTGGCCCGCAGAGTAGCCTTGATTGGGCTGTCCCTGCGGGTCGTACAGCTAGCCAGGTTGGCCTGCAGGTTGGCCTTGGAAAGGCTGTGCCTGCAAGTTCTGAGCCTGGTTGTACGGTAAACCTTGAACATAAAGATAAGCCTCAGGAGCAGGAAGGCGCAAAATGTCCCCATGCTCATCAAGCTGACCCGGGAAACCATACACGGGAGTGCCGTCCTGTGCATAGTGCGAAAAGAAAGATCGGTAAGGATCTTGGGGGAGCTGTCCAGCTCCGGCGTTCGGCTGTTGCAAAAACAACCGATACTCCTCCGGAGAGATATTCTCCGGTATAGCAGTAGCTAGATAAATGTCTTCGGGAGTTGGCCCAGATCTAGTAGCAGATGCTGAGACAACAATAGAAGAGGCAGCCACACAAACAGTGGGTCGCACGGGAACAGAAGTGACGGGCGTCGAAGGAGACACCCCGGGTGTAGTGGCAGCTGGCCTCGAAGCAGGAGATGATATCCCCATAGAGGCAGCAGCTGAGATAATCTGACCCAGAGATCTGTATCCCTGCGGCAAAGAAGGACCAGCTGACGATGTGGTAGCTAGCTCAGAATCGTCTCCCTCAAACAATCTACGAGGGATGCGCTGATAGTCATCAGACCCGGGAATTTCCTCACCAGAATCACTCATGGTTGATCCTGCCGTTAAATCACGCAGAAGACGGCGAGGACTAGGAGGAAAAACAGCAGCAATAAACGGTGAACCCGATGTAAGAGAAAGGAAATCAGCTCCTAATCTCAATTCAGACAGAGGGTCCGAAAAGGGCCAGTGGAAGTCAACTGGCTCTCCAAAGGGTTGCTCGGCGAGGACCGGTCCCCCGTCAGTGAACTCGGAAACAACAGGCTGCTGTGGTTCAACAGAAGGCTCAGAAGCCTCTGAAGAATCGTCCGTGTAAGGACTACCAGTAGACGAAACTGAGGGTTCCGCCACCGTGACAAAAGACTAGAAGAAGAGAGCACACACACACACGGGCTGAAAACGAGTTAAGACACACGATCAAACAGTCACAAGCAATATCTAAATGGGTGTGTTATCGTGGGAGATTGATTTTACCACATTGGAAAATAAACAAAATCTACCGTTTCATATTTTAAGAGTCGAGAAACGATAAAAAGATGACTCTATCTCTTTCAGAGTTGATACAAGCGTGAAAGGACAAGCGCTTGACGGTCTTTTCAAGTTTAGGGAGTCAGAAAAGACCAAATGACTGCTCAAGAAAAACTAGGCACAAAGGGTGTACCAAATATCCGTGAACTGCAATATACACCTTGGTTTCAATAATGAAACAGAAATCGACCAAGGACTTTCCGTACGTGTAGGTAGTCTCCCCGAATGCCGTGTTCGGTGTATCACGGGTATAGGGCGGCAGACTCGGCTTCCTGTGGATAAAGGATTGAAAACCTAGAGGGGTCTCCCTTTATATACGCGACGGTACGGGGAGCGCAAGTCCGTACTAGCGCTGTCTAAAGCCAACAGGCGAACGACAGCTGCTAGGTTTAACGACGCCGAAACACGTCTCTAGCCTAGACCTTCTAAATATGTTGCGTTAAGTTCCAATGTTGCCTTAGGTTAATTGAATAAATTTTACAGTTGATCTTCAATTAAGTTTCAATTTCCAGGCCCTATCGTATGTAGTGTCTCCTAAATGCAAGCTATATGCCACGGTGCAACATTTCGTTCGCTGAAAACTAATTAAATGAGAGTTGAGAGCTTTTATGCAAACGAAATGAACGGAATACAAACAAGAATGTCTCTAATGCAACTAATGCAATTGCACACTTTTCGTTCAAACACTAATCACTAGCAATATGGAAAAGATCACAATTTGCACTAATTTAACAAAAGCAAAAGAGATTATATTTTTTTTTTGATTTTCAATGTTTAATGGCTAATGTGCACTGAAAACAAAAGGGACAATTTGAGAAATGATATCTGAGAGAGCGAAGCAAACAACATTCACTCAACGAAGCAAGCCACCAAATCTCTAAATCGACCCAAAGTCCCTCAAAGCAAAGAAAGACTTGAAAACTTCCGATGGACCGTGTGATCTAGGTCCAAAGCAAGGCAAACGAATTCTGAATGAAGGAATGAACAATCACTCAAAAGACGCAGCAAAACAATCAAAGACTGGTAAGAGAGCATGGAGAATCAATCAACAAGTTGACAGGATAATCAAGACACCAAAACTCCAAAGGAGGGCTCGATTCACTAAGCCACTAGATGCCCTAGGGCTCAAATCGTGAAATCGATAGACAGAGGCAAACAACCAAAGGATAGCGGTGAATTCCAGTCAACCAAGACTCCAACACACTCAGACAATCAGAAAATCAAGAAGAAAAGTACTGGTCAAGCTCAGAAAGCCAAAAAATGAAGAAACTCAAAAAAGTCACAGGGGTGGCGCGACTGTGGCCTTGAAACTGGCGCCAGAGGCCGATTGGCGCGAGACAGACAAATGCAACAAGCGCCAAGTGGCGCGACTGTCGGGTTAAAACCCGCGCCAGCCGAGTTCTTCAATAAAAATTAAAAAACAAGCTACTCTGAAAGTAGACCAATACAAGCTAAGCAAACCAAGAAGCTAAAATAGTGAAAGAATCCAACCCAGAAGGTTCATCAAGCGAGGAGAAACAATCAAAGCGAACCAATCATAAACGGGACAAGGAAGGCCGGACAATCCCCAGCGAAGTCGCCAATTTGTTGAGGAGGTAAATCTCCTCTGCGGACAGAGGCGATCCCTACTAGCCCAGCAGGGGTCTAGCAACAAACAAACAATGCTATGACGCAAGCTCCTAGTTACGAATGAAAGACTTGGGATAAGAGCCTACCTGGATTCCAACGCTAGATCTGAAGAAGAGATGTCCCCCGTCCTTCAGCCCTGGCAGATTACAATCCTTCCACGATCTCCGTGGATGAACACCTGCACACAGAAGAAACGAACAGATACATGCATAGGAACCAGCATACGTAACTAAACATCGGTCAGAAAAGATATTACTCGTATTAACATGATGGAAAAAGGAGTGGAACCATAATCATAGTCATCTATTAAAATGATAAACGAATAGAAGTTACAACCAAGTTCTGACGTCGCAGCTTCCTTCGAACGGGTCCCCGGTCGTCCACGTCTCGCAAAGCTCGCCAAGGAAAGGGAAACCTCTCCAGAGTCTCGTAACAATGGTCTCCTCGCTTGAATGGGCCTTAAGGGAAAGAAGGGATTCTTTACAGCACAAAGGCACTTGGAATAGGGAGATGCAAAGCTTCAGCACTTCAAGACTAGCTTGCCATGGATCTGAGCAAGCTTTTATAGATGGGGAAGGAGGGAGTTGGGATCCCTATTATTATGGGATTGGCCCTATCAACAAGGAAGGTTCCATAGAAGGTGGCAAAACCACTTTCCTTCCATAGAACTCCCGCAGCCAAACCTCCCAACTCAAGATAGGCAATGGTTGTGAGTTTGTTTGAACTCAACTTCCGCCATCCATATTTAAAAAACAGTCCCTAAAATGGGTGGCGCGATTGCCGCTCTATGACAGAGCGCCAAGTGGCGCGACCTATTTACAGGA